>CM028363.1:52537494-52867494 GCA_016624345.1 Platycodon grandiflorus
TACTATTTTCGAGATCCAAATCGAGTTTGGTAGTGTGCTGTCCAAAAACAGAGTGAGATGTTCTTGGACTGATTTTGGGACTCTAATCAATTATTTGAGTTTTAATTCACCAATAACAATTGAAATTCAAGCGGCGCCTTGATTGCTCATCGCGATGCCTTGGTTTGCTAATCGCGATGCCTTGGTTACTCATCCGATGCCTGTGTTGCTCATCGCGATGCCTTGGATTACTCATCGCGATGCCTTGGGTTACTGATGCGCGTGTGCTTTTCTTTCATTAATGGTATAATCGTCTTTTCGCTAAAAAAATACCTTTTTTCGATTTTAAAAAAAGATGACTGGACTGAAGCGAAGTGATTACAAATGTTTAAAAAGGAACCGGTCCATAATTCACCCTAGAAACTATGGGGAACTATGCCCCTCTGGGTCTGGGGGCCTCATTAGAAACCCTCCTGGTGGCTTGGTTATAGGCTTTTCTCACAACCTGGGCCTCACCAATAATTTGGTAGCTGAGCTTTGGGCTCTTAGGGATGGGCTCAGCATGGCCATCCAATCCAACAAGATATCATAGTTATTAATGTGAAAATGATGTCGATGCAGTTGGTATTCTTCTACTTATTCAAAGATATGTTCATCCTGACCATTTTAGCAAAATTATAAATGATTGCAGGTTTATGATTAGCAACTTCACCGGCTGCACTATGAAGCATATCAATAGGGAAGTTAACCAGTGTGAGGATGAGCTTACCAAGAAGGGAGCAAAGAATTTTCACAATCTTATTATGTATAATATTTGTCCCGGCTTCTTGAGCAGTTTTTCTTATGCTGATACTGTAGGAATTCAATATCCGAGACTTATTTTGTAATTTTCTTTAAGTTATTTTACTTCTCATCTTACCCTAAAAACAAAATAAAATAAAAACACATTTTACACTCCCCAATAATCTAAAATTGAAAAAAAAAAAAATTTGACGAAAACCGCAAATTTAGAAGTTTTGCTTCGGAACGAAACAAAGTATCAACTCATGCACAACGGAAAGCTCACATTGGGTTCCATGTTCTCTTGCACTAAACAAATGAAGTAGTTTGTGATGACACATTTATATATTGCTGCCCGGGCATGCCGGTCAGGATATGGTCGGGCAGGGATTTCATCCTAGTGGGCAGCAATCATACGAGCATGATGGAATCCGCGGGCATACAATCAGGCGAACACGTCAAGGCAGCCAGTAACTGTCTCCAAGAATCTCGGGCCACGCCTACTGTACCAGCAGCTACCCTCCTCCATTATAGGGATTGACATCCCACGAAATCACCCACTAATCACTCCTTTTCATTATAAAAGCCAAGCAAGTCCTTGGCCTAAGGTGCGTTCACTATTCATAAGCTAAGGCTCACAAATTGATAAGTAAGTTCTTACTCTCACGCCGGAGTGTTTTAGCAGGGCAAGCCCCTGCATTCACCCTAGTGTGTGTTCTTTGTCATTTCAGGTCCTTAGCTCAAGCCCAGATATCCAAACACTGCAGAGATTCCCAGAGAGTTCCCGACCGTGCCATTTTGTGCATCATCGCTGGTTCCGTTGCCGGAAAACTCTTTATTCTCTTCTCTTTAAAATACTCACGACTGAAACATGGTCCAAAACGGAAACAACCTTTTGGGGGAGGAGATGGCCCTGGAAGGAGTAGGTGGTAAGATTGCACAACCACCTCCACAACAACCCAGAGGCTGTGCACCCCCAAATCCGAACGCTCGAATGACTAGGTCACAATCGGCAGCTGCCCACGCAAACTTAGCTCAATCGGGTCACGTGGGGCCGTTTCACATGCCTCCACTTCCCCGAACAAATGCAGAGGCGGAGCTCCGTGACCAGATCAATGCTAGGCGGGCTAAAACAACGGCTCCCGAGGCCACACCGCTGACCGAGCAAGCTCGGCTAGCAGCACTGACAAACCAAGCGCAATATCTGAGTCGGATGTACGCTCTAACCAACACTACTTGCCATGGGGCAACCCATGGTACCAAGAGGAGTAGCCTTTTCCGACATCCCCTATGAGCGCTCCGCCCGGCTCTCCCCAACGCAAGGCACCGCGGAGTTTGCCAGGAGCCTCCCAATAACCCGGCTAGTACCAGAGGTAACAGGAGGCAGGAGCAACAGGAGAACAGGCGGGATAACCGGGGGAAGGCACCAGTGTGTTCGGTAGTTCGAGGAGCTCCAAGCATCCATAGCCGGTTAACGATGCCGAAAGGTCCACGGAGGAAGAGTCGTGCACGCAGCGAGGAAGCAGAGTCCTTGCCGGCTTCTCAGCGATTGAGGAGGGAAGGAGCTGATCATTCCCATCGAACCAGGCGCACACTATCCCCCAGGCGCAGGTCGCCTAGAGGAACGATGGGCAGAAGAAGACGAGCAGAGAGCGGAGCCCGATCCCACCGATCAAAACGCACACCATCTCCTAGGTGTATGTCGCCTAGAAGAGGATTGGACAGAGGTGCGCGTAGTGGGCATCCAAAGGAGGAAAAGGCACACCCCGCCTCGCTCACGCATGCAACCGGATAAGTTCGAAGAGGTCAGACAATGTCTGATCGCACTCGAGACGGGGCGAGCAAAGATTGACGTCCCATCCGAGGAGGACGTTCCACTGGCAGACTGGATTGTACAAACCCCTCCAGACCCGGACATGCAGATACCCGTGTTTGACAAATACAACGGAAGTAGTCTTGCCCGCAACCATGTGATAAGCTTTAAGAACCAAATCAACATGGTCACAACCAACCAAGCTCTCAAATGTAAGGCCTTTGTGAGCACGTTTAAAGAGAAGGCAGTGAAATGGTATGGCCGATTGCCCCGCGGGTCCATAACGGGATGGCCAGATTTGAAGCGAAAGTTTATGACCGAGTTCAGGACCGCGGGAGCCACCCCGAAGGCCAGGATGGATCTATGCAACATCCGACAGGGGGCCACCAAATCCACCGGGCACTACTTCACCAGGTTTAAGAAAATGCTCGGGCAGTGCGATGACCTGACTGACCGGGAGGTCACTATGTGCTTCCAAGCAGGATTGAACAAAGGATTCCTCAAGACGGATTTGGGAATACGACCACCATTAGATCGCGATGAAATGTTTACTAGAAAGCAAAGCTATGTCACCACGACCGAGGAGGGAGCAACCAAAAAAGGGAAGGATAAAGATAAAAATCGCGATTCGAAAGACAAAACAACTTGCTCGGGCACGAGCAAAAAGTGGTTTGGAAAGAATCGGGCTCGCCGGGAGTTCGAGCTACCGAACGTCCCTAGGGAGGAAATCATGAATCAAATTGGAGCAGAGCTACCACCCGCGATTCCCTTGACCCCGAATACGGTCATACGCGCGACTGACAAAACATTCCGCGTACCACAATGACACCGGTCATACGACCGAGGAATGCTTTCAAGCGGAAACACAAAAGTTGATAAATTAGGGAAGCTGGATCGGTTTAAAGCCAGACACAACGCGGGCAGAAACAGAGCCGGGCAAGACCCGGGTCGCAACCGACAGCCAAAAGGGCGAATCTCTGTCATTCTTGAGGATGAACTCAGAATCACGAAGTTGAAAAGCCAAATCCATTTGTTGGACAAGGCCCCGACCATGCCCGTAGTGCTCGGGAGTCGAGAGGAAGCCATCACATTCACGCAAAGTAACCTGGCGACCACGACTTTAGCATCGAGCAAGCTTTGGCCGTCCAGCGAACATAGACAACTGGGATGTCGAGAGGATATTGTTGGACACGGGCGTATCTCGCGACGTCCTTACTACAATTGCTTCCAACGGATGGGATACTCCGATGTTCACTTGAAGCCATACATGGGTCATCTCGAAGGATTCACCAACCACAAAAGTTGCTGTTAAAGGAACGATCGAGCTAGAAGTCATGATCGGTGTTGGACGGAGAACTCGGACAGAAAAGATAACTTTCCTTGTTATTGATCTCCGAGCACATTACAATGTCATTTTAGGCCTTCCCTCCATGGCAAAATTTCAGATGGTGGTATCAGCCCCATACCAGCGGGCAAAATTCCCAACACCATGTGGGGTAGGAGAGCTAAAAAGCCAACTAAACTCCATCTACAGATACCTCCAAGAAACTCACAAGGCAAAACGAAAGCTTACAATTTCCAACGGCAACAACGAAATCGAGTTTTCAAGGAAGGAGGAATTCTCGGAGATAACTCCGATGCAGATAGAAGTTATACTCGACCCAACTGTTCCCGAGCATGTTCTCAGAACTGGCTCCGAGCAAGTTCTCGAAAATGACCCCGAGCAAGTTCTCGGGAAGAAACAGGAGTTAGAGGTGGAAACCCTACAAGTCAGGGATAACCCTGAAATTGAGGCCCATGTAGAGCTCGAAGAAATAATCATCAATCCAGCACATCCCGAGCAGAAAATCAAAATTGGGACAAGCCTGGGAGAAAGCGAGCGCAAACGACTAATCGCACACCTGAAAAAGAGCCTCGATGTCTTTGCATGGACAGTCGAATATATGAAAGGGATTAGCGAGGACGTTGCTCTTCACGAGCTCAACATCGCCCAAGAGTTTTGACCAGCCTCAACAAAGCAAGACAGCTTCTACGAAAAGATAAAGCCATCAAAGATGAAATAGAAAAACTGCTCGCAGCGAGCATAATTGAGGAGATCCATTATCCAACATGGTTGGCTAATGTGGTCATGGTAAAGAAATCAAACGGAAAGTGGAGGCTATGTGTAGACTTCACAGACTTAAACAAGGCTTGCCCAAAGGACTGCTACCCGCTCCCGCGAATAGACCGACTGGTCGACGCTATAGCAGGATTCAAAATGCTCAACTTCATGGATGCCTACTCCGGGTATCACTAGGTCAAGATGGCAGAATAGGACAAGGCCCACACGGCCTTCCGAGCAGCTGACGGGTTATTCGCTACAAAATGATACCTTTCGGGCTAAAAATGCCGGCCACATACCAACGGATGATCAACAAGGTGTTCTCCAGACAAGGTGAATGTTGAGGCATACGTGGATGACATGGTCGTAAAAACAAAAGGACGCGACCATATTCCGACTGGACGAAACATTCACCAACCTTCGCAGGAACAACATGAAGCTCAACCCGAGCAAATGTGTCTTCGGGGTCCGAGCAGGAAAGTTCCTGGGCTTCATGGTCAACCAGAGGGGGATAGAGGTCAATCCTGAGAAGATAAAGGCCCTGCTCGAAATGAAACAGCCTCAGTCAATTAGGGACGTACAGAGGTTGAACGGCCGCATCATCGCATTGGGAAGATTCATCTCATGATCAGCAGAAAAATGCCTACCCTTCTTCAAGATTCTGCGCGGGAACAAGGGGTTTGTTTGGTCTGACGAGTGTTCGGAGGCATTTAAGCAACTCAAAGAATACTTGGGCAAGCCTCCATTGCTGAGCAGCCCTATTTTTGGGGAAAAGTTATTTTTGTATCTCGCACCCACCGAAAGCAAGAGTCGCGGTTTTGTTGGAGGACTCAAATGTACAAAAACCCGTCTATTATGTATCCAAGGCTCGACCCAGTCGAAGCCCGTTATTTTAATGCGAGAAATTGGCTTACTCGCTTGTTGTATCGCTCGCAAATTACGAGCTTATTTTTCTCGCACGCCCCATAACCGTATACACGATTCCCCACTAAGAAAAATTCTACATAAGCCGGACTCTTTAGGCGCTAACATGGTCGATCAAGCTTACTGAATTCCACATCGACTATAAGCCCAGAAGAGCAATCAAGGCACAGGCCTTAGCAGATTTTCTGGTCAAAATAAGTTTTTTGGACCAAAAAATCGAGGAGGCAGAGACGAGGGCCCAACCCGACCAACAGATAACACCTAAAAGTAAACCAAGTGTCTATTGGGAATTATTTGTGGACGGAGCTTCCAAAGAAGTCTAGAAGCGGCGCGGCATCATGCTCGTTCCCGAACCGTATATGACTATGTCTTGAATTCCTATATCTAAAGCCAATTCTGTGCCCGCTATCAATGCTTCATATTCGGCTTGATTGTTTGACATTGAGAATGCGAAGCGTAGCACTTTTTCGAAGCGATCTTCCTTGGAGAAATACTGCGAACTGGCGAGGGAGTTGCTATCCAGAATGCAATTTTGGGAGTTAATCAGAATTGACCGGAAAGAGAACACACGAGCAGACTATTTGTCCAAGATAGCAACAGCAGAAATTTCACTCCTCCATCCCGCTGTTATGATCGAGCATATCGAGACGCCAGCAATCGAGCAAGCAAGAATCCTTGACATAGAGGTTACCGAGAGGTGTTGGATCGACGAGCTTCAGGAATACAGAAACGCACAGCTCGATACACGGTTATAGATGGAGTTCTATACAGAAGGTCATTCTCAAAACCCTTATTAAGGTGTGTGCGCCCCGAAATGACCGAGCGTCTTCTCGCCGAGGTTCATGAGGGAGTATGCGGAGGCCACCCAGGGGCCAGAACTTTGTCCGACAAGGTAATCTCAGCAGGCTATTACTGGATGAACCTGAGAAGAGAAGCTGAAAACTACGTCAAAAGTGCGACAAGTGGCAATGATACGCGGACATACCTCGGCTACCATCCACCGAACCATCGGTTGTTGCGTGGCCGTTCGACATGGGGAATAGATTTAATTGGACCTTTCCCCATTGCCCGGAAATTGCAAACATATGATTGTGGCAATTGATTACTTCACCAAGTGGATCGAGGCCAAACCTCTAGCAAGCATAACAGAAGAAAATGCCATCAATTTTGTACACGATTTCATCTGGTGCCGTTTCGGAGTACCCCGAGCAATCGTCTCTGATCATGGAACTCGCTCCGAAAGATTTACAAAGGCTTGTGAAAATCTGCACATTAAACACTAGCGTTTCGGTTGCATACCCGCAAGGCAACGGACAAAGTGAGGCCGGAACAAACAAGTATTGACGCCAAATTATTGTCATGTTTGACTTTTTGGTCAAACAGACATTTTCAAACGTAAATTTGATTTTTTTTTCAAAATCATAAAACACGTAATTCGTAGTACTTTAAAGAACTATGAATTACGTGTTTTATGATTTTGAAAAAGTAAAAAATATACGTCAAATTTGCGTTTGAAAATATTCTATTTGACCAAAAAGTCAAACAAGACAATAATTTGGGGACGGAGGAGTAATATTTTGATCTCCGAAGTTCTAGATATTTATTTATTTTTTACATTAACTCGCCCCCTCTAAAGGTTGAATCCTGTCTTCGCCACTGCATGAATCACATAAAGTAAAACTAGCATATATTCCATTTTGCAATATTACAAAAATAAGGTTTAACAAAAAAATCTTAATATTGGCATTCATAATAAAATTCCATCCTCAGTAAATAGTTTCTTCACTTCTTGTACAAAAGCAATTTCGTTTTCTCATTTTTCTTTTTTATGAGCAAAAACAATTAAAAAGGTAAAATATAGTTCTTCAAGCAAGTAGGAAAATAAAATAAAAACACATTATATTGTTCATAGGGTATATATATTGAAAAATAAATAAAATTAAAAGATAGCATTGAAAGCTAACTTTATAAACGTCAGTAACATTCAAGTGCAACAAAAAGCTTTTACAGAAAATAATTGTAGCTTTGTACAAACATATCTGATTATTTAAAAATAATAATAAATTATCCTCAAAAAAATTAAGAGTAATCAGATGAAAAGAAAAAAAATAGTTGCCGTTCAATTGATAAAAAAAAGTGAAGCAAAAGAATTTGGAAAATATATTGTTCTATTGTAATATTGGTAATTACTTAAGGGAATTTTTGTCATAATATAGACTAATATAAAATATTTATTAATAAATATAGTGAATAAATAGTTATGTTAATAGAAATAGTCTCTACCCTAATATAAATTGCTAAAGAATAATTAGGAAAGCTGCGGTAGTGAGATCAAACCAAAAGTCGATCTTATCGCTGTGATGCTTAACTGAACGTACTATGCACCGTCCGCTACAACACAGATGCTTCCACCCATCTTGTGTGGTTTACTTACTGGAAGGTTTTCTACTTGCATTTTCTCAGTGGGTGAAGAAATCCTTTGCCAATGCAGATTGGTTGAGTTAAATTTTGGTGTTCTGAATTTCTGGATGCTTCACACATTCCACTGGAATTGTTGGCCATTTTATCTTTTGTTTCTTTTGTAAACTTTAATTGAAATTCATGCTACTTTAATTTCATGAATTCATAATCTATAATGCCCTAAAATCTTGGAACACATAATAATCACTAAACATATAATTTTAGGAACATGAATTTAAGTACTAACCTTGATCCATGCTTTGCTTAAAGTTGAATACTTTGATGTAGGAATTTTCTTCCTCCTTGCCTTTACTTTAATCTCTTCTTGATGGTGAGAAGAAAACCCTAACCCTAGGTCTTTTCTCTTTTCTCTCTTGACGACTTTTCTTAGAGACGTGAAAAGAAAACCTTAAGTCTTTTTAGGGTTTGAAACTTTAAGTCTTTTTATATGCAGAGAAAGAGGGAATCCTTTTCCTTATATAATTCCCAAAAGCTTTAATAATATTTTATTCCCACTAAACCATCAAAGTGGGCCCTTAATATTAAAGCCCAATTTAGATATTAAGTCATGTGGGACACTTTTATTTGAAATAATCCAACATTCTCCCACTTGGCCCATATGACGACTTGAGAATTTAATAACAACTTTAAGTGCGCAATGTTATAATATCCTCCATAATGTCAATTTGGGTTTTTCTTTAATTAAGTTAAAACTGATTGGATCATGGCGGTCACACATCATTCAATCGATATGATTCCTTCCATGCATCACAAGATCAATTTAACTTAAACTTTAACCATAATGAGGTAAACCATAAGCCTCAACCATACAGTCTTCCTAAGAAGACTAAACTATAATACATTAAAACAATACAATGTAAATAAGCAGAAAACATATCCATAAATGATATCAAAATGTCATAAGATAATGAGCAAATAATTGTTATGCATACGTATACACATACAAACTATCATGCTAACAAGGACTTATCCATGATACCCATCCTTTCGACATGTCCACGAAATGTCTTAGGTGGCAACCCTTTTGTTAACGGATCCGCGACCATAAGATCGGTCGATATGCTCAATAGACACTCTATGTTTCGCACTTCTTCTTTGACCGACTGTACTTCAATTCCATATGCTTAGCACCCTTAGAATACTTGTCGTTCTTTGAGAAGAAGCTGCGGAATTGTCACAATAAATTCTTAGCGGCTTGGCTATACCGTCAACAATTCCAAGCCCCGAAATAAAGTTCCGCAACCACAATCCATGAATAGTGGCCTCAAAGCATGCCACGAATTCAGCCTCCATAGTAGAAAGAATGACATCGCTTTCCACTTCTCCATGATATCGCTCCTCCTAGAAGAAACAAATAACCGAATGTTGACTTTCTCGAGTCAACACATCCGCATAATCCGAATCGAATATCCTATAACTTCGAGGTGATTAGACCTCCTATACATGAGCATGTGTTCTTTGGTGCCTTGTAAATACCGAAGGACTTTCTTTGCGGCTTTCCAAAGGATCAATACCAGGATTACTTTGATACCGGCCTAGCATTCCAACAAAGAAAGCCGATATCGCCGAGTACAAGTTTGTGCATACATTAAGCTCCCAACCACCGATGCATAGGAATCAAATTCATTTCCTTTCGTTCCAAATCATTCTTTGGACATTACATTTGACTGAACTTGTCCCCTTTCTGTATTGGAACAATTCCTGCTGAACACTTTTCCATTTTGAATCTCTCTAAGACCTTATTGATGTAAGCTTTCTGAGACAGTCCCAACATTCCATGTGACCTATCACAGAATATTTCTATTCCTATCACATAGGATGCCTCACCTAAATCTTTCATTTCAAAGTTCTTAGAGAGAAAATCTTTTACATTACGTAACATCCCAACATCATTAGCAGCAAGTAAAATATCATCAACATATATTACGAACTTGCTCCCACTGACCTTCATATAGATACACCGATCAACGGTGTTTTCTGTGAAACCATAAGAAGTAATGGTATCATTAAACTTAATATACCATTGGCGGGAGGCTTGTTTTAGTCCATATATTAACTTCTTCAATTTACACACTAAACTTTCCTTATCTATGGTCACGAACCCTTCAAAGTTGATCCATATAAACCTCCTCTTCCAACTCACCATTTAGAAAAGCGGTTTTAACATCCATTTGGTGAAGCTCCAAATCATAATGAGCCACCAAAGCCATAACAATTCTTAAAGAGTCCTTCTTAGATACCGGGGAGAAGGTCTCTTTATAATCAATGCCATCCTTTTGTGTATAACATTTTGCAACGAGTCTGGCCTTATACCTTTCAATGTTTCCATTCGAGTTACGTTTAGTCTTAAAGACCCATTTACAACCGACTCTTTTGGAACCTTTAGGCAACTCTACTAAGTCCCAAACTCGATTGTCATACATTGATTTTATTTCTTCTTTCATAGCATCTAACCACTTTTCTGAATTGTTACCATTCACCGCTTAACTAAATGAGGTTGGATCATCATCAATGCTTAAGTCACATTCATGCTCAAGATTATAAACCACATAGTCATCGAAATAGCGGTCTTTTCGCCTTATAGACCGTCTCAATGCTATTTCCTCTTGTGGCTCAATAATCTCTTGCTCGACAGTAACCGGTTCATCTATTATATTTTCATTCAGTGGGGTTTCAACATTAGCTTGTTGTTCTGGTATGTTGCGAGACTGTGATACAACAATAGGAACAACAACTTTTGAAGGAATATCGGGTACATGCATTTCAACCCGAATTTCCTTAATGTCAACTTTTCTTGGTTCCCTACTCCCATTGACTAAGCCATTCTCAATGAACCGAGCATTGCCTGACTCAACGATTCTCGTACTATGGTTAGGACAGTAAAATCTATACCCCTTTGACTTTTCAGGATAGCCAATGAAATAACCACTGACTGTCCTAGCATCAAGTTTCTTTTCTTGTGGATTATACAACCTTACCTCCACTGGGCAACCCCAAGCATAAAGATGTCTCAAACTCGGTTTCCTGCCTGTCCACAATTCATAAGATGTTTTAGGAACTGCCTTACTAGGAACCCGATTGAGAAGGTATTCAGCGGTCTTTAATGCATGCATCCACAAAGATAAGGGTAAAGAACAATTACTTAACATACTTCTAACCATATCCATTAATGTACGATTTCGTCTCTCAGCCACACCATTCTGCTGAGGTGTACCTGGCATTGGATACTGTGCACAAATGCCACGACTTTTGAGGAATTTTGCAAATGGACCTGGACAATTTGTCCCTTCTCAGTGAACCTCCCATAATATTCACCACCTATATCTGATCTCACTATTTTTACTTTTTTATTTAACTGCCTTTCCACCTCATTTATAAACACCTCAAGGACATTCACAGCATGAGATCTTTCATGCAGTAAATAAATATAACCATAACGTGAGTAATCATCAATAAAAGTGATAAAATACTGTTCACCACCCCAACTAGGGTTATCAAAAGGACCACAAATATCAGTGTGTATCAATTCAAGAAGTTGAGTGCTTCTTGTGGCAGACTTTTTTATGTGGTTTTTGGTTTGCTTTCCCTTAATGCAATCCACACATATAACCCAGTCACTAAAATCCAATTGAGGAAGGATTTCACTTTTCACCAATCTCATTAAACTTTCTTTGGAAATATGACCTAATCTTTGATGCCACAAGAAAGCAGAATTTTCATCAGATGCACTACATTTCATGCCTACACTATAATCAACATGATACAGGGATTCGGCAAATTTATTATTAAGATTAAAACGGTAAAGAGAATCACACAAAGTACCAGAACCATAATAATACTTGTTTTTAAATAATGAAAAAACACCGTTTCCAAACTTAAAATTAAAACGTAAAACATCCAGCTTCCCTACTGAAACAAGATTTCTAGCACAATCAGGAACATAGAGACACCCTTCAAGATCTACATGACAGCCGGTGTCCAAGATCAATCTATACGTCCCAATTCCTTCTATCCGTGCTTTCATCCTGTTTCCCATAAACAAGTATTGCTCCGTTTATGGGCCGGATCGTAAGGAATCCCTGTATAACATGAGACACATGAGTAGTTGCACCAGAATCTAACCACCAGGTATTATTAGGTACTTCTATAAGGTTTGATTCAAAACATACATAAATATTATGCATACCTTTCTTTTCGAACCATTCCTTCCTCTTAGGGCAATCTTTCTTTACGTGCCCTTCCTTATTGCAGAAGTAACATTTAACCTTTTTTCTGGATTCGACCCTCATTAACCTTTATTGGGGCCTTGTCCTTTTTCTTGTTCTTCATACCTGGTTTGGCCTTGCTGTTGTTATTTCCATCATAGACTGTGAGGTTGATGGAGTGATCCCTTATCTTCTTTAATCTCCCTTCTTCCTGCACTAACATGGCCTTAAGTTCATTTGAGTTCCATTTATCCTTAATGGTGTTGTAGTTCACCCGAACCGACCAAATTCAGCAGGAAGGGAGTTCATGATAAACTGTACAAGGAATGAGTCACTCACATCCATCCCCAAAGTCTTCAGTTTTGCTGCTAAGTTGGACATTTCTGCTACGTGATCATGAATTGACTTAGACCAATCAAACTTCTTTGTAGTTAGCTCACCCATAAGGCTACCCACACTGGATTTATCGGCTAAGTCTGACTAAGAATCTTCTTTAATTTTCAGCAGGAACTCCCTAGCATCATCTTTCAGTGCAAACATTCATACATGCTCATCTTTTAGTGCTTTGAGTTAACATTAATAGATTCAGATATCTTTTGGTAAAACTTTAAGTATGTATTTAAGTTCACCTTTGGGCAATCCCTAAATACATAAACATAATTGATGCCAATATAAAATACTTTAATGGATAATCATTACATACATTAGCTAAATAAGTTTTCTATCTTTGGATATACGACTATCTAGCCAAGGCAGGATGATTTATCCCTTTAATGTTATAGATTACGAGCAATGGTCCATCTTTGGATGACCTCCTAGCTAAATAATCTATAATCTCAATTGTTCAATCTACCATTCTTGTCATTCTTTTAAGGGCATCTCTTTACTCATGAACAATTGTAATTTTATTAATTTAATGTGTTGATATCCCATTCACGCCACTTTGGTGACTAACAAGCTATTTAATATCTCCACGTTCCATTATATTTTTCATATTTTAGGCCTCAAACAAATAAAATTTTATTTGAAAAATAAACATACTATCTAATTTATTTTAACCTTTCTTGGGCATAAAATATGAAAATATCCTTTAAAATCGTGCACTCTTCTTTTGTTTTATAAGTGAGAAGAGCTGATATTTATGTCATTAATGAAAGTCTCCAATACTCAAACAAGACCAACATATAAGCATCATGGCTAACTAACAGTATTTTGTAACCAAGAATATTAGCGAAACTCCCTCCTCACCAATTCATACAATAGAACAAGAGTGATGCTAAATAACACCCCCTTACATGCTAAATCACACCCCCTCCCATGAAGTTACACATTTGCCCTTGAAACACCCCATCCTCCATCCTCCACACCAAGCCCCCTCATCCTCCATCCTCCACACACCAGCCCCCCTTCACTTTTTAGACGATTCCGTTAAAAAATAAATTTTTTTTTAATTTAGCCTCTTAAATTCACAATTCCGTTAAAACTTAACGGATCCGTTAAGTTTTTAACGGAATATATGGAGGACCGCCCCCTTGGGGTCTAATACATTAACACCGCCGCCCGGGGTCAAATACATTAACACCGCCTCCCCCTGGGGGACATTAACACCGCCTCCCCGGGTTCTAATACATTAAGACCGCCTCCTAGGGGTTTAATTTTTTTCAGTTTATTTTATATAATTTTATATAATTATTAAAATATAATTTTATATAATTATCAATATATAATTTTATATAATTAGTAATATATAATTTTATATAATTATTAATATATATTTTAAATAATTATTAATATTTAATTTTATATAATTATTAATATATTTTGTCATATAATTTAATTTTAGTTTATAATTTAAAATCATTTAATAAATATATAATTTCAAATTATTTAATTTAATTTAATTTTAATTTACATAGTTAAACTTAATTATGTAAAACATCACATTAAATTAAATTAATTTATATGAAATTATACACTAAAATTAAAAATATTAAAGTAATATTTAATAATTTATGCTAATAAATTTTTAAATTGTGTAATTAATATATAATAATTATATTAAAATATCCATAAATACATGTAATTTATGCAAATACAATTTAATAATCTTATTACTAATTAAATCAACAATTATATTAATTTCAAAACTAAAATTATATATTTTATTGCATATAAAATAAAATGATAAATTACAATTAAATTATATAATCTTATTTCTATTAAATAAACAAATATATTAAATAAAAACTTAAATTAAATAATATGAAATTATATATTAATAATTTATAAACTAAAATTATATATTAATAATTTATAAACTAAAATTATATATTAATAATTTATAAACTAAAATTAAACTATGTAAAATTATATATTAAACTAAAATTAAATATTAATTTGTGCAAATTTAAGTTTATAAATATATTACTAATTAAATCAACAATATTATTAATTTCAAAATTAAAATTATAAGATAAAATTACATCATTTGAAATTATATATTTAATAAACAATTTTAAATTATATAAATTACAAATTACGATTATATAATATGAAATTATTTATTAATAATTTATAAAATTAAATTAAATTTATAATTTTTAAAATTTAAATTTCTTTAATAAATATATAGTTTCTAAGCTAAAATTAAAATTAAATTCTAAACTAAAATTAAATAATATGAAATAATATAATATATTAATAATTTATAAACTAAAATTATATATTAATTTGTGAAAATTTTATTTATAAATATATTACTAATTAAATCAAAAGTAATATTAATTAAAAACTAAAATTATAAAATTAAATTAAATAATTTGAAATTATATATTTATTAAATGATTTTAAATTATAAACTAAAATTATAAATTACAATTAAATTATATGAAATTATATATTAATAATTTATAAACTAAAATTAAATTTATAATTTTTAAAATTTAAAATTGTTTAGTAAATATATAATTTCTAAGCTAAAATTAAAATTAAATTCTAAACTAAAATTAAATAATATGAAATAATATAATATATTAATAATTTATAAACTAAAATTATATATTAATTTGTGAAAATTTTATTTATAAATATATTACCAAATTATTAATAATGATGTAAAATTATATATTAATAATTATATAGAATTACTTAGTATTAATTATATAAAATTATCTATTAACTATTAATAATTATGTAAAATTATATATTAATAATTATATAAAATTATCTATTAATAATTATTACCAAATTATATAAAATTAAATATAAAAATATATTAATAATTATATAAAATTATATATTACTAATTATATATTAATAATTATATAGGGGGTGTCATTTAGAGGGGGTGTCATTTAGCGTTGGGGAGGGAAAGTGAGGGGGGTTGTCTTTGTTGGGGAAAGGGAGGGACCGGTTTGAGGAAAGGGAGTGGGAAAGGGGAGGGTAGAAAGGTCACTTTGGTTGGGGGGGTGTGATTTAGTATTTTTTGGGGGTGTTGTTTAGCATGTATGTCAATTGATTGCACTGACGGTTTCAAAAATGGTTTTGTACTCCTTTATTTCGACCGTTATTGTCACATCCTTATTGGGTAAAATGCAGGGTCACCCCTATGGTCAGGCCAAGTTCCAGTATCCACCCAAAAAGGTTTAACTCGTCTCAGTGCCACCCCTTCTGTTACAATCCGTTATATTTTTTTTTTATTAAATGGGAGCCAAATGTAAGTACGCAACTTCAAAGGAGAAAGTGGTAAGAAACCAAAAAAGAAAAACCTGCATCTGTCAAAATTTCTAAATCATTTGCCCGGCCTCTCATTCACTTCCTCTATCCCGCCATCCACCTCGACACCCCGTGAACAAAAGCAACTCAAAGCCAAACCCTAAAAAATCAAGGTGAATTGATCCAAAAAGTTAATAGAAGTAATTTTCACTTTACACAACACACCCTAAAGTTCAAATAATTTTAAATTTTGGCACCAAAGTTTGCAATAAGTGTCGAAATTGTCCAATTGAGAAAAATCGTTCAAATTCTCATAGCTACTTTGTTAGTGTAACACCCCGGAAGTAGAAGTCGCGTTCTCAGGAACGACGAGCTGTTCAACTATTATCGGGCTTTCTTCGACTGGTGATGGTCGGGCTCGTTTGGCCGGGTTGTGGCAGACTTCCACGGCTTGACCCTTTCTTCGGGATGTCGCCTCCTTTTCTTTCTGTGTCTCTATCAAACGAGATAGAGTACTTTTCGGGTCATTCCTCATCATGCCGACCTTCCCGTTGGCGGCGAATTTGATTCTTTGATGAGGGGCAGAGACGACCATACCGAACTTGGTCTGAGTTGGAAGGCCCAAAATTGCATTGTAGGGAGACGGGATGTCGAGAACGAGAAACTCTATTTTCTCCGTTCTGAAAATGTCTCCCTCTCCGACTGTCACCTTCACCGAGATGGTGCCTTTGGTTATCACTCGATGCCCGGTGAAGCCTTCCAACTGGATGTTGCTCGGGATGAGCTGTGAGTCCGTGAGCTTCATTTTCTTGAAACAATCATAGTACATGATGTTCCGATTGGCTCCTGTGTCGATGAGTACCCGCCTAACCATGTACTGCTCTATCCCGAAATGCATTGTAAGCGGCTGCATTTTGGCCAGATCGGTGCTCGCCATCTCGCTAGGGTAAAAGCATATCCCGACCTCATCCTTCACCCGAGGTTGGGACACCACATTATTCAGGCTGTACATGGTGTCACTGAGCTGGGTGATGCTCAAGTTGTTTTCCAGGATGGTGGATATCCTGAATTCTTCCCTCTCGATATGCTCTCGGCCATGCGGGGCCGACCTTCTTTCCGGTTCCTCTCTCTGCTCGAACCTCCTGAGCTCTCCCCGATCTATCAGTCGCTGAATGGCCTTTTTCAGCTGACGACATTCCTCGGTGGAGTGTCCGTTCTCCTTATGATACTCGCACCTCAGGTTTGGGTTCCGAGGAAACTTTACCTCTCTCATGGGGTAGGGCTTTCCCAACTTATTCTCCTGCTGCAGAACGGTCATGATGTGCTCGCGAGAAGCATTTAGAGGCGTGTAGACCGTTTTGTCCTCTTTCTCCCCTTTCTCATGTGCCTTCTGTCTGGTACTCGACTGCCCGGCCCTTTTGTCCGGGTTTTTAGTCTCCTCGTTCTGCGCAGGCGCCGCAACTCCTTTGGCTTTTGCCCTATCTGCCAAAGTCTTTTCCGTTTTGGCCACACCCTTGGCCAGTATGAACATTTCCGCGCTGGTGGCCGGGTTCCGATTATTCAGCTCTACCAACAACCTTTCCGACTGATGTCCACTTTCAAAGCAGACCACTATCGTTTCGTCGGGTACATTGGAGAGCTCGTCAGCCACGTTTTTGAACCGCTGGATGTAATCTGCCAGCGATTCGGTTGGGCCTTGCTTTGTGTTCGCAAGGTCGGATTTATCCTTGGGAAGCTCTCCTGCTGAGGCATACTTCCTAAGGAATTTTTTCTTCAAGTCGCTCCAATCTGCCACCGACTCTTTGGGGAGCTCCCTAAACCACTTCAGCACCGTTGCGTCGAACGTGCTAATGAAGACCTTGCACCACATATCTTTCTGTGCGGTGCACACACCCATCTTGGCTTTAAAACCGGAGACGTGAGTCTCGGCATGTGTCTTTCCCGTATATAGTTTTAATTCGGGAAGCCTCAGGCGATAGTTGGGTGGTGTCCTCTGGATCCTCCGGCAGAACGGGCTCTCTAATATGCGCGGGTAGGCCTAGCTTTCTTCGAGGGCCTCCAACCGCTCTTGGAGGGCCTTTAGACCTCTGTCCGGTGAGGCATCCGCTCGGGACCTGTGTTGGCTCCGCCGGTCGCGGCCGTCATTTTTCGACCGCTTATGTGATGAAGCGATCGAACTTGGTGAGCTGCTTGGAGGGGACGGCGAACGTCTTGACTTGCCCCCTCGGGAACCTTTCCTTCGAGATTGGGCCTCCGCTCTGTAGGTACTGTCCGAGCTCGTCGGGCTGCGTGAGCGTGTTCGGGGTCCAAGCCGGTCTTGGGCACTACCCCGGGGTCTTTCCCTCTGAGTCACCTTCTCTTCGGGGAAATGCAGTCGACTGTGAACACTTGCTTTGGGGGCCGGACTGACCTGAGCTCCTAATCTGTTCGTGGCACTCTCGCGCAACCTGCTGTGCGCGCTTGCCCGAGGAACTTCCACAGCCCGGTGCCCACGATCGCGGCTGCGTGGTCTAACGGCTTGTTCCCTCTCCAGCTCGAGAGGTTTTCTTTTGATCTGCTCCGCCGCTTCAACCCTTTTGAGGAGCTCGAATTCTTTTCTCTCGAGCTCCCTGATCTTCTCTACGTGCGCCCGCTCGCGACGTAGATCTTCCAGCTCAGCTTGATCTCTCTCTAGTTGTGTGGCCGGCCTCTTTATACCAGTGATTCTAACCTCGTCATTACCGCAAGTGTCTTCTCCGCAAGAAGTATCACTAGCGGTATCCCCATCCTGACGGGTTTTTCTCGCGGCCTTTCCTTTGCTGTTTCGCGACCTCTCCGCCGCCTTTTTGCTATCACCGCTACGTCCCGGCTGTACTCTGCCTCTCGAATTATTGGCGGGGTTTTTCCGGAGTCTTGGGAGCATGCTTCGCGGCCGGTCAACGTGGTCGCGAATGTGATGATCTTTGGGTCACCGGTTGAGCGGCTGATGCAGCCTGTTGCTTTGAGTTTGTCATTTCCAACCGTAGATTTGCTAGGTTGTGAAAATTTCAATCCGAAGGTATCTGAATAGTAGTCCCGGTAACGGAACCAAACTGATCACGCCAAAACGGTTCTGGTGATGCGTCGCGTCCACGTAGCGGTAGGCGTGGTCGGGATGCCGGCTCTCAATAGGCATAAGCTTAGGTGGGACTTGTTCTACGGTAGATACCTGAGATGAGTAAACAGCACCGTTAGGGAGCTGGACGTTGGTCCAGCTAAAGCCCTCCGGTGAGAGAATCAGTTTATGGTAAGGATAAAGGTCTCCGGTGAGGATTCAGGCTACTCTCAAGAGTGTTTGCTCTGAATTCTTTGGGAGTTTGTAGTTGTGTGTGTTAATTTTTAACTTAGACCATAAGAGAAGGCTATCACCTTGTATTTATACTGAATCAAAGTCGGTTTATAGCAAGTGGGTGCGCGGATGTCGGCACAGGGTGGCTGTCATGTCCCTATCTCGACGCGTATGCATTGATGTGGAAGTGACTGTTCGATGCGAGAGGATAGAACTTCCTGTTTGTCCCTTGACCTTCTAGATGCAGCTTTCCTTAATAGGCAAGTATTCTTTGTCCATAGGATGCAGATGGTGGTCCGGGATGACGCAGCAGCTGGTGGGCATTGAATGCGGCAACTTTCGTTGACTTTCTTTGTCTCCCGAGGTGATTACCTCGGGGTCTTTAATAGGACAGCTCGGGTCTGAGACTATGCGAGCTCCTTAGGGTCACGAGCGGGGAAAGACGACCATATTTGGTTCCTCGGACAAGTCGGAAGCGGGCGGAGAACCCGGGCTCCGGGTTGTAACTACGAGCTCGGGACGATGACTCATCTACTCCGGGCTCCAGATCAGCTTGGCCACGTGTCCCTCTGGTGCCACGTGGAGAGTGATGCTAAATAACACCCCCCCTTACATGCTAAATCACACCCCCTCCATAGAAGTTACACATTTGCCCTTGAAACACCCCATCCTCCATCCTCCACACCAAGCCCCCTCATCCTCCATCCTCCACACACCAGCCCCCTTCACTTTTTAGACGATTCCGTTAAAAAATAAATTTTTTTAATTTAGCCTCTTAAATTCACAATTCCGTTAAAAACTTAACGGATCCGTTAAGTTTTTAACGGAATATATGGAGGACCGCCCCGGGGTCTAATACATTAACACCGCCCCCGGGGTCTAATACATTAACACCGCCTCCCCCGGGGTCTAATACATTAACACCGCCTCCCCGGGTTCTAATACATTAAGACCGCCCCTCTTAGGGGTTTAAATTTTTTTCAGTTTATTTTATATAATTTTATATAATTATTAAAATATAATTTTATATAATTATCAATATATAATTTTATATAATTAGTAATATATAATTTTATATAATTATTAATATATATTTTAAATAATTATTAATATTTAATTTTATATAATTATTAATATATTTTGTCATATAATTTAATTTTAGTTTATAATTTAAAATCATTTAATAAATATATAATTTCAAATTATTTAATTTAATTTAATTTTAATTTACATAGTTAAACTTAATTATGTAAAACATCACATTAAATTAAATTAATTTATATGAAATTATACACTAAAATTAAAAATATTAAAGTAATATTTAATAATTTATGCTAATAAATTTTTAAATTGTGTAATTAATATATAATAATTATATTAAAATATCCATAAATACATGTAATTTATGCAAATACAATTTAATAATCTTATTACTAATTAAATCAACAATTATATTAATTTCAAAACTAAAATTATATATTTTATTGCATATAAAATAAAATGATAAATTACAATTAAATTATATAATCTTATTTCTATTAAATAAACAAATATATTAAATAAAAACTTAAATTAAATAATATGAAATTATATATTAATAATTTATAAACTAAAATTATATATTAATAATTTATAAACTAAAATTATATATTAATAATTTATAAACTAAAATTAAACTATGTAAAATTATATATTAAACTAAAATTAAATATTAATTTGTGCAAATTTAAGTTTATAAATATATTACTAATTAAATCAACAATATTATTAATTTCAGAATTAAAATTATAAGATAAAATTACATCATTTGAAATTATATATTTAATAAACAATTTTAAATTATATAAATTACAAATTACGATTATATAATAAAATTAAATTAAATTTATAATTTTTAAATTTAAATTTAAATTTTTTAATAAATATATAGTTTCTAAGCTAAAATTAAAATTAAATTCTAAACTAAAATTAAATAATATGAAATAATATAATATATTAATAATTTATAAACTAAAATTATATATTAATTTGTGAAAATTTTATTTATAAATATATTACTAATTAAATCAAAAGTAATATTAATTAAAAACTAAAATTATAAAATTAAATTAAATAATTTGAAATTATATATTTATTAAATGATTTTAAATTATAAACTAAAATTATAAATTACAATTAAATTATATGAAATTATATATTAATAATTTATAAACTAAAATTAAATTTATAATTTTTAAAATTTAAAATTGTTTAGTAAATATATAATTTCTAAGCTAAAATTAAAATTAAATTCTAAACTAAAATTAAATAATATGAAATAATATAATATATTAATAATTTATAAACTAAAATTATATATTAATTTGTGAAAATTTTATTTATAAATATATTACCAAATTATTAATAATGATGTAAAATTATATATTAATAATTATATAGAATTACTTAGTATTAATTATATAAAATTATCTATTAACTATTAATAATTATGTAAAATTATATATTAATAATTATATAAAATTATCTATTAATAATTATTACCAAATTATATAAAATTAAATATAAAAATATATTAATAATTATATAAAATTATATATTACTAATTATATATTAATAATTATATAGGGGGTGTCATTTAGAGGGGGTGTCATTTAGCTGTTGGGGAGGGAAAGTGAGGGGGCGTTGTGCTGTTGGGGGAAAGGGGGAGGGTAGAAAGGTCACTTTGGTTGGGGGTGTGATTTAGTATTTTTTGGGGTGTTGTTTAGCATGTATGATCATCGAATAATTATAAACATAAAATATTATGTATGGATGAATGCCTTCCTGGTGAGAAGTTATAATTTGTTTCACAACTAATGATTACACACACATGCATAAGCACACATAATGAATAAATCAGCTAACTAAATAGCAAGATAAGTTCTTAACGTGCTTTTGGTATACACACACTAGTCACCCACCATACATACTACTGTCATATGAGTAATTCAATTTGACAAATATTTAAGGCGGAATAAACTTGAATCATCAAATTAAATTTTCAATCATAATAGGAAAATTATGGGTTCCATAATCCAAGGCTCTGATACCACATGTAAACTTTAATTGAAATTCATGCTACTTTAATTTCATGAATTCATAATCTATAATGCCCTAAAATCTTGGAACACATAATAATCACTAAACATATAATTTTAGGAACATGAATTTAAGTACTAACCTTGATCCATGCTTTGCTTAAAGTTGAATACTTTGATGTAGGAATTTTCTTCCTCCTTGCCTTTACTTTAATCTCTTCTTGATGGTGAGAAGAAAACCCTAACCCTAGGCCTTTTCTCTTTTCTCTCTTGACGACTTTTCTTAGAGACGTGAAAAGAAAACCTTAAGTCTTTTTAGGGTTTGGAACTTTAAGTCTTTTTATATGCAGAGAAAGAGGGAATCATTTTCCTTATATAATTCCCAAAAGCTTTAATAATATTTTATTCCCACTAAACCATCAAAGTGGGCCCTTAATATTAAAGCCCAATTTAGATATTAAGTCATGTGGGACACTTTTATTTGAAATAATCCAACATCTTTTTTATCTTTCATACTTTGCACATTCCACTTGCATGCATAATTTTATCTTTTGTTTCCTTTTCTGCAAACAGGTACAAACTTATGCATCCATCTCATAAGGAACTGCAAATTAACTCCACTTCTAATTAAAGTTTAGATCGATAATATTTTCATTAAACGGGACACATCATAAATGTGTATTGGTGCACATTTATGCAGGGATATCTCTGTAATTGCAAATATAGAGAGAATCGACTTGTTAAAGAACTTGGAAGAGATCATTACTATTTACAGAAAACTGAAAGCCTTCAAAGCCGGACCATGGCAGCTTAATTGGAGTGTGTTGTCTCAATATCTGTCCAGCAAGTTCTCATTGCTGGTTTTCATCCTTGCCTATTGTAGTTTGCACATTATTGATCACACAGAGATATTTTGTTTGCTTGCGAAGATCTCTTGTCCCGTAAATTGTAACCATTGGTGTATGTTGTAGCTATTCGGTTTAGCTTTTTTAAAGAATAGGGTATAGCAGTGATCAGGTGCATGTGTTTGCTATGCAGTTGATGTCAGGAGAGTGTGGCACGAATCTTGTAATCTTTGATGTGTTGGTGTCTGGATGAACAGGTGTATTCTTTCTCATATGAATGAAATATTTTGTTTTGCCAGCTATTTTTGTGCTTTGTCTATAAGTCGGAACTGTTGTATATATCTATAGAGTTCCTAGAAACCTATACATGAATGAAAAGGACTACACACCTCAGATAGTTTCCATAGGCCCATTTCACCATGGGAAAAGGGAGTTGCAAGCCATGGAAGAGCACAAGCTGAGGTACTTGCAATAATATCTTGATCATACTAAACTAAGCTTAGAAGATTGTATGACGGTTGTGACAGGGTGGTGTAATATAATAATCTTAAACCTTAGAACTTGTACTTTATGATAATTACAATAGCATACAAATAATCATAAGTAAAATGCCTAAAGGAATGATATTTGATTCTTGTAACTTGATGCAGATCCGAAATCTGCGATATAGCCAAAGAAGACGAAATACGATTTCTCCCTTTTGGCCCAAAACCCTAATGAGTTGTTTTATTGTAATAGATGAATATGATGTGTATTGTATCTCTTTATATAGGCAAAGGGAGGACTGAATTCCTATTATGATTAAGATTTAATCTCAATCGTCCATCAAGGTAGAGTTTAATTAGGAAACTAATTCTTTTTACAAACCAGTATTTAATATGATTTAGTAATCCTAAATCAACCGTGATTCTCACTATTGACCACATAAGGAATTTCTTAACTTGCAAGAAATAAATCTTACAGTCTCTCACTTGGTCAAAGTGATAATCATGTAATGGTTAATTTTAGAAACATAAGGCGCGCATAACTACTAAATCAATAACTTAATGGTTAACATAATACCTTCACAAACCAAGTTATCCATGGGAGTCATAGCGGTTCCACATTATCAGGTTTTCAAGATGGTTCCTTTCATGTACTACAACATAAACAACTTAATTTACTAGGCCTTAAGCAGGAGTATAAATAATGGCCCAATAATGTTCTTTCTTCAAGAACAATTTCTGTTATCAATAGTCATTCACATAATGTATACAAAATATGGAAACAGAAATAAAATTCAAAATATCATAAAAAAGATCTCAATAGAAGTTCAATGTATAAGCACAACAAAACATAAATCAATAATCAGTAATTTTCTCTAGACCCATACTTGAAGTATGTTCATGAAAAGTCTTGAGAGGCAACCCCTTCGTAAGTGCATCTGCAACCATAAGTGTTGTGCTTATATGCTCAATGAAGAATTATTTATTCTAAATTGCTTACTTTACAGATAGATACTTAAGGTCCATGTGTTTTGTCCCTTTGGAATATCTATCATGCTTTTAAGAAAAATACTGTTGCGGCATTATCACAATAAAGTTTCAGGGGTGAAGAGAACAAAATTCAAGTATCTGAATCTTGAGATGAAATTTCGCAACTATAAGCAATGATTTGTAGCTTTAAAGCAAGCTACGAATTCAGATTCCATCGTGAAATGAGCAATGATAGGCTCTATTAAGTGTCTATGCATCCACCATAATCGAAATTTGAATAGCCAACCAACTCTGATTGATTTGACTTCTTGAATGTAAGACAATAATTAATCTTGTAAGTATCTCAAAACTTTCTTTGCAGCATTTCAATTATCCATTTCTGGATTTACTTGATATCTTCCCAACATGCCAACAATAAAACTGATGTCTGGCTTTGTGCAAACTTGTGCATACATCAAGCTTCCTACTAAAGAAGCATATGGAATGTTTTCCCATTTGGTTTCATGCAATAAGTCAAGATCACTACTTGTCAATAATATGTCATCAACATACAGAACCAAAAATATGAACTTACTCCCACTGATCTTGAGGTATATGCATGGATCTATAGTATTTTCTTCAAAACTAAAAGCATTAATGGTTTCGTTGAATTTTAGATATATACCATTGTCGGGAGACTTGCTTAAGTCCATAAATAGATGTCTTAATTTTTCAGACCATGTCTTCCTGTCCTTCTAAGGTAAAACCTTCAGGTTGACACATGTATACTTCTTCTTGCAGCTCACCATTAAGAAAGGTTGTTTTCACATCCATGTAACTCTAAGTCATAATGAGCTACTAGGGCCATCATAATTCTGAGAGATTCTTTCTTTGACACGGGAGAAAAAGTCTCTTTGTAATCTATGCCATCCTTTTGAGTAAAACCTTTGGCTACAAGTTTAGCTTTGTATCGTTCAATATTGCCATGATAGTCACATTTGGTCTTAAAGACCCATTTACACCCAACTGTTTTGTGTCCTTTCGGCAAATGAGTGAGTTCTCAGACTTGATTATCTGCCATTGATTTTAACTCATCCTTCATGGCATCAATCTATTTATCAGAATTATTACTCGTAATGGCTTGTGAATAGGAAACTGGGTCTTTCATTATCCCTGTTAAAATCAGATTCTTGTAGATAAACAACATAATCATCAGGAATAGCACTTCGTTTTTCTCATTAAGATCTTCTTAATGCTGGTTCCTGTGTTTGTTCCACAATTTCTTCATTGGCAGTGATTTTATTAGGGGGTTGTGGCTGATGTGGTGGTAGTTCTTTATCATTTATCGGTTCATCGATAATTGGAGCCACAGGTGGTCCTTCGAGGTTTAACGGTTCAACGATGGAAAAATTCACCTTGTCTACTTATTTTTTTTAGGTAATGGGATTGTTACCCTAATTCCGTGAGCAGACTCATCCTCCACAAATGTACTCTCACTAATCACGCCATCCTCAATAAATTTGACATTTCCAGTTTCCACAATTCGAAGCTTATGATTAGGACAGTAAATTATATACCCTTTGGATTTTTTAGGAAAACCAATTAAATACCCACTTATGGTTTTTAAATCCAATTTGTTTGAGGTTTATAGACCTTCGCTTCAACTGGACATCCCCAAACTTGCAGGTGTTTTAAACTAGGTTTCCAGCCTTTCCACAACTCAAAAGGGGTCTTTGGAACTGCTTTACTGGGAACCCTATTTAAAATATATACAGTCATGCGAAGAGCATATGTCCACAACATAATGGGTAAATTAGCATGACTCATCAAGCTTCTAACCATTTCTAAAAGCGTGTGATTTCGCCTTTCAGCTACACCATTCTGCCAAGGAGAATCTGGCATTGTGTATTGAGCTACAATTCCAAGTTATTCGAGGAGTCTAACAAAGGGTCCAGGATGTTGTCCTGTTTCATCATATTTGCCATAAAATTCTCCACCTCAATCGGACCTTATGATTTTCACTTTTCTCTCTAATTGCGTCTTAACCTTGGTTATAAATACTTGCAAAGCATTCACAGATTGAGATTTGTTATATAGAGATAACAGAAACGTGAATAATCATCAATAAGGGTGATAAAGTAGTTTTCTCCCCAAAATGTTGAAACATCAAAAGGTCCACAAATATATCTGTATGTATTATTTCATGAAGCTGAGAACTCCTTGTGGCTCCTTTCTTTGTGTGTTTTGTTGCTTTTCCTTTAATACAATCCACACAACTATGATAATCAATAAAATCTAGGTTTAGTAAAACACCATCTTTTACTAATCTTTGAAGTCGCTTATGGGATATATGTCCCAACTTCTGATGCCACAAGAATGAAGAGCCCTTTTTCATTACATGATGTACAGTTCCTTGATTATGATGCAGGGTCAAAAGGATTTCAGATAAGGATGGAGAAGACAAAGTAAATTTGTAAAGACCATCTATAAGAATTTCAGAACCAACATTAATAGAATTCTTATATAAATTGAAACTTTTACTAACCAAATAAAACATAAATCCTTGTAAATCAAGTTTAGAAACTGAAATTAAGTTGCGGAAAATATATGAAACATAAAGAGTTTGAAATAAATCCAAATAATATTCTTTTTCAAGAACAAGACAATATATTCCAATAGCTTCGACAGGAGCTTTATTTTCGTTCCCTACAGATAAGAAGTTTTCAGTTGGGTTTATGATTTGGGTCGTAAGGTATCTCTGCATCGAATTAGAAACATGAACATTAGCACCTGAATCCAACCACCATGTATTTGAAGGCACATAAGAGAAGTTTGATTCTGAAAAACTTACGAATCCCAATGGATTACCTTTACTTTCGAACCAATTACGACGTTTCTCACAGTTAGTTTGGAAATGTCCAGATTTCCTACAAAAACGACAAACTTCTTCTTTCTTTGCCTTGACTTGAGCAGGTTGGACTTTATCATTCATTTTAGGTGGTGCTCTTTTCTGGGATTTTCCAGCCGTTTTCCCAAACTTATTATTCATTCCTTGAGTAGTGAGATGTGCAACATTAGTACCTTGTTGAGTCAACCTTGCTTCTTCCTGAACTAACATGTTATCATTCACTGTCCACTTTTCCTTAATAGAGTTATAATTCACTTGAAAAGGGGCATACTATGAAGGAAGAGAATTTAGGATAAACTGAACAAGAAAATTCTCATCCACTTTCATTCCCAAATTGTAAAGTTTAGCTGCAAGATTTTGTATCTTAATAATATGATTGTGCATTGACCGTGAACCATCAAACTTTACAGTAGTGAGTTCTGACATTAATTTCCCTACAAGGGACTTATCTGCAGTCTTAAAGCGTTTTGCAACGGATTTCATGAATTCCCTAGTCAATTTCATTTCAAGAAGAGAGGTCTTGATGTTTGTAGCAATCGTCATTCACATGAACATAAGGCTCAATCTGTTACTTTTCACCCACAGTTTATAGAAATCTTAATTTATTCAAAATTTGGCGGGTGTCAAACCGTCAAAAATAAATTTTTTTCCTATTTCCCAAATAACGAGTATAGGGTAGTAGGGATCGTATCCACAGAGAACGTTGTACTCACTTCTTTTAAGAATTCTACCAAGCAATTAAAATAAGAATTTGAGTATTTTATCTAAATTAAATATCAACAATGAATTAATTAAAAAGACTTAATGTAAACGAAGCAGAAAATTATGTTGGATTTTTAAGATGAGAAAATTCTAGTTAATGAACTAATTGCAATCCCACAACTTACTACTGATCATCGATGCAACATTGTCTCCATTAACTACAAATAAACCGGTTATAGATGTCGACAAACGCCTAACATCCAATCTCTCCTTACAGTTTCGATAATTAAGAGAAGCTCGTTAATTATTACTCTAATCAAAAGACAACCCCCGAGACGCTCGTAGGATTTAGTGTTTTGACAGCATTAAGAGAGAGAGACCCGATTCTAAACAGTGCATATTGAAGCAATATCATTTAATTTAGATTACTCATTCCCGCAACATTACCCGAGTATGCTTGTGATGCCTAAACGGTGCGTCGCTTGCTACTTCGTTAGAACCCGAAGACAATTACGGATCAGCGGCTCTAACTAGCAATAGACTATTAGGTTAATTAAAGTTCGGGCCCTGAACATTAACTAATCATATTAATCATAAGTCACAAGTTTCTTGCAACTAGAAAATTAGAGAATGAATAAATACTTGAAAATAATTGAAAAATAAAATTAAGATCTCACAGTAGTAATTTTGAAGAGAATTACTTGTTCATTAACTGGAAAGGAAAGAACTTAGCCACTAAACATGGCTGAAAATTACTTACAAATACCAAAAGACTTGTAAAACCCAACAGGTGCTCTAGTAGAAGAGAAAGAGATGCCTCGACTTTTCTTCCTACAATCCGTCTTCAAGGTATGTGTGTGTATTTCTTCCAAAACATCTCCCCTCCTTTGAGGATTTCCCCTCTATTTATTGGAGGAAAATGGAGGAATTCTCTCCCACTACTACCACTTTAAACCATGATCCTAGCCTACCCCATGATCACTAGCCCTACCTATTTTTTTCTCTAACACTCAACATCTCATATTTACAAGAGACATAATAATTACATTGAGATGTTTAATTTTAGGGATATTAAACAACTCCTAATATTCCAAAGTCACCAATGTTTAAAGATTGCCCTCAAAATAACATAGTAACTACTTTGCACACAAAGCATAGCACGTGACTTTTTAAAATTTTGGTAGATTTCTCAAGTACCAAATGCCCATGGTCTTGGACTATCCTCTTCCTTGACATGCTTTTATATGTTTTTGCACTGAATTTTCCACCATACTTGCAAACATCACAAAGAATTAAATAAAGTGCAACATTTATAACCAATAACTGTAATCCACTTAAAATGTCGCAAACATCACAAAAGAATACTCCATCAATGGCTAAAACGTCAAGACTTGCACATATATCCGTTAAAGGAATCATTTCAAAAACATTTTTTTTTTCAATCTAATGTAGAAAAACTACAAAATGGCCATCATGTATCAAGAATTCCTCACTTCAAAATGATAATGCACATTTAGCACAAACATTAAAGCAATGTTAGTTGATGTCCTCAGCAAAATCACACCACAACAGACCCCAAAATGCTCCCCCACACTTAAACGATACATTGTCCGCAATGTATCACAAAAGTCAGATTAGCAAAAGGAGGAGAAGGATAAAGAAGAAACTTCTCTATCATGCGGATGAGTCAGGTGGTGGTTGACATTAACCAACTTGATGCCAAGGGAGAGAAATCTCTTTTCGGAGCCATGGAGATCTGGAACAAATCGAAGCTTTAATTGAAGATGATAGCTGGTGGTGGGGCTTTGGAATGGGGATTTTGCTCTCAATTTTCCTGCGATGAAAGTGAGAGAAAAGAGTAATTTGGGTAAAACATAAAAAGTGAAATTAGAGCTTTTAAACCCTATATATCTCGCCCTCTTGCTCGCTACTGTTCACCCTCTTCTCTTTGTTTTTTTGTTTTTTTTTTCTTTTGGCTCCCTATCTTGACAATACCACATGGGCACGTGCTAAACTTCACAAGCCCTGCTACTAGCAACTCATCAAGAACATTTTTTTTCTTTTCTTCTTCAAATCACACACCTGCTGCTGCTACAGAATAAAACTCAAAACATGAAAACAACAATTAAATAAAAATTACCTAGAAAATAGAAAATCAAAGCATTAAAAACTAGGAATATTGGGTTGCCTCCCAACGAGCGCCGCTATTTAACGTCTGTAGCTAGACTCAATGCCCACTTTTTTACAACTCAGTCAAATTATTACCAATGATAACTGGCAATGGGGGAAGAATTTTAGCACTTGAAAATGGTAATGGAAAAGAAGGAAAATCAAACCTGGATGTTACCTCTGGTGTGGAATAGAGTGCCATAATATTTTCTTGCACCTCCTCATTGCCTTGGAAAGGTACATCTTTATCTGTAAGACTTTTTACAAGCACGAATTCCAGTTTCATTTTCTTTGTGCACAGTTCTTTGAGAAACTTAGCATAACGAGGCACTTGCTTGATGGCATCCAAGAGAGGGATGTTGATTTCCACCTTGCGAAAAGTGTCCAAGATTACTTTCTCATCCTCTTCCTTTTTTTGGTGTGCAAACGTGCCTGGAAAAGGTGGAGGGATGATAATCTTCTCAGTTTGCTTTCTCGACTCTTCACCTTCCTTATTTACTACAACCTCATCTTGCACCACCTCATTATTCTTACTGCTATCAACAGTCTTCTTTTTCGGCTCAACTTCCTGAAGTTCCCTTCCATTTCTCAAGGTAACCGCACAAGGATTTTCTCGCGGATTCTTCTCTACTTGAGAAGGCAGTTTTCCTTGATTTGCTTCCAGCTTCCCTACAGACACAGCAAGCTGGGAAATTTAATTTTCCAGAGATTTTATGCTGGCCTTCGTCTCTAGTCTATCTTGCTGAACTGATTCAGCTAAGCTTTTGATTAGACTTTCCAACGGTGTATTGGAACTGGTACTGGGCTGAACTGGAAGAGGCGATGAGAATGGTGGTTGTACTTGTTGCTAAGAAAAATTCTGATTTTTATTCCCGTAACTGAAATTCGGATGATCATGCCATCCTGGGTTGTAAGTACTGGAATAGGGATCATATTTTCTCTGTGGTTGCCCTTGGAAACCTCCCACTATATTCACTTGTGCATTAAGATCTTCTTGCAAAGTTGGACATGCATCAGTTGGATGTCCCACATTTGCACAGATTCCACAAGCTTTCACCTGTTGAACTTGACCTGAGACAATTCTTTCCAGAATAGAGGTTATTGTGTTCAACCGTTGATCAATAGAGAACACATTCACCTCATTTACCTTGCTCGGAACATCCTTTTGTCCCAAACTGTTGAGCATTTTCAGTTATAACAATAAAATAAAATTCTTAAAAAGAAATAAATAACAAAATCGTTCCCCGGCAACGGCGCCAAAATTTGGCGGGTGTCAAACCGTCAAAAATAAATTTTTTTCCTATTTCCCAAATAACGAGTATAGGGTAGCAGGGATCGTATCCACAGAGAACGTTGTACTCACTTCTTTTAAGAATTCTACGAAGCAATTAAAATAAGAATTTGAGTATTTTATCTAAACTAAATATCAACAATGAATTAATTAAAAAGACTTAATGTAAACGAAGCAGAAAATTATGTTGGATTTTTAAGATGAGAAAATTCTAGTTAATGAACTAATTGCAATCCCACAACTTACTACTGATCATCGATGCAACATTGTCTCCATTAACTACAAATAAACCGGTTATAGATGTCGACAAACACCTAACATCCAATCTCTCCTTACAGTTTCGATAATTAAGAGAAGCTCGTTAATTATTACTCTAATCAAAAGACAACCCCCGAGACGCTCGTAGGATTTAGTGTTTTGACAGCATTAAGAGAGAGAGACCCGATTCTAAACAGTGCATATTGAAGCAATATCATTTAATTTAGATTACTCATTCCCGCAACATTACCCGAGTATGCTTGTGATGCCTAAACGGTGCGTCGCTTGCTACTTCGTTAGAACCCGAAGACAATTACGGATCAGCGGCTCTAACTAGCAATAGACTATTAGGTTAATTAAAGTTCGGGCCATGAACATTAACTAATCATATTAATCATAAGTCACAAGTTTCTTGCAACTAGAAAATTAGAGAATGAATAAATACTTGAAAATAATTGAGAAATAAAATTAAGATCTCACAGTAGTAATTTTGAAGAGAATTACTTGTTCATTAACTGGAAAGGAAAGAACTTAGCCACTAAACATGGCTGAAAATTACTTACAAATACCAAAAGACTTGTAAAACCCAACAGGTGCTCTAGTAGAAGAGAAAGAGATGCCTCGACTTTTCTTCCTACAATCCGTCTTCAAGGTATGTGTGTGTATTTCTTCCAAAAACGTCTCCCCCTCCTTTGAGGATTTCCCCCTCTATTTATAGGAGAAAATCTGGAGGAATTCTCTCCCCACTACTACCACTAAACCATGATCCTAGCCACTACCCCATGATCCTAGCCACTACCTATTTTTTCTCTAACACTCAACTCCCTCAATATTTACAAGAGAGAAAGAAATAATTACATATGAGAGTTTAATTTTAGGGATATTAACAACTCCCTAATATTCCAAAGTGACCAATGTCTGAAATGCCCTCAAGTAACATAGTACAGCTTTGCACTTTAAAGCATAGCACGTGACTTTTTTTAAAATTTTCTGCTACAGGCTTTCCTCAAGTACCAAATGCCCATTCGGTACTGGACTATCCTCTTCCTTCAGCATGCTTTTTATATGTTTTTCACTTTGACTTTTCCACCATACCTGAAAACATCACAAACGAGAATACCCATAAAAGTGCAACATTTATAACCAATAAAACCGCAAAATCCACTTAAAATGTCGCACATATTTGATCTCATCAATCGTCTTTGGTACTTTCCGCGGTTAATGCAGAAGGTTTTTCAGTTTGGAGTGCAAGATCGAGATCAAGACTACCCAAAGTGAATTCAACATTCTCACGTCATTCTGAGAAGTTGGTACCATTAAGGGAGGGTACAGATGAAGCATGCGAGTGCAAATTAACGGGAACAGGAGCTGAAGACATAATAGAGATATATAAGAATTATTAATTGTCTAAAATACATAAAGAAAATTCTCATGTGGGTAGAACCTTCACTAAAATAATCATGTTTTCAATGAGTCAGAATTTTAATTTAATTATGTGTACAAGAACAAGATAAATATCTGTGGATATTTTACTTTTCTAAAACACATAAATCTTAATATTGTTAAAATACGTGGATCAGAATCACCTGTGGGCCAGGTGATTACTGTTCTAATATGTATGTACGACTTAGAGGACTCGTATCAATAAGTAAACATGATTATTAAATAACATTAGTACCATAATTTATTATCATTGTGTTGATAACAAGGCTTTTGTACATATTAAAACAACTTAATTGCAGAATACATAAAACATAACAGAATAATAAAACTTAGGCCAAATTACAATTTTCCCCCCAAAGTATACACCAAATCCCAGTTTGCCACCCATATTCCGTTTTGTCCCATTACGGTACCCAATGTTACCATTTGTCCCATATTGCCACCTGGGATGGACGGACGTTAGAAAAATTCAGTTAAGTAGCACGTGGTCATTCACGTGCGGGGTAATTTGGTCTTTTCCATTTCGATTTCTCCCTCAACAAATATACACACAATTACTCATTATCCGTCCAGATTGATTTGAATACAATCATCTAATTTAACACTTTCTTCCAACTACCAGCACTGATCTGTCTCCCAAGATCGACCCGTGTAGCCATAAACTCCAGTATATGATGACGTAACCATCGTTAAAGCTGCCAATCGCCGTCTCCGCAGTACGGTCATAATCTGCGCGTTTCTGGGGATCCGATAGGGTGGCATACGTGGCGTGGATCCTAATAAACTCATCCGCCGCGGACGAGTCATTCTGATCGTTAGATGCGATTACGACATCCGGATGCCAAACCCGCGCTAATTTACGGTAGGCGATTTGATCTCTTGAAACGTGGCGCTGTTTGAATCCCGAGGACATCGTACATCGATGACGGTGAAGCAATGTGGTGGGAGCCGGTGGCTCTCTCGGCGGTGTAGGAGGCGGAAATGGGAAGGGAGTGGCGGAATTTGACGGAGGTCGGTGGCGATAGTGGTGGTGGTGCTTGTGAGAATTTGGGGGTGGAGAAGGAGTGAGTGGAGGAGAGAAAAGAGGTGGAAGACATGATTGATCCGTTGGGAATGTGTCGTGTATTGGAATTTAACAGTTTGTAGGTTGGAGGGAATTGAGTGAAAGTATTGATGCTTGGAATGATTGATGATCGCTTTGGAATTTAAATGAATGAAGAAGGAAAGTACTGGTGAGCTTTTGTTGAGGGAGAAATCGAAATGGAAAAGACCAAATTGCCCCGCACGTGAATGACCACGTGCTACTTAACTGGATTTTTCTAACGTCCGTCCATCCCAGGTGGCAATATGGGACAAATGGTAACATTGGGTACCGTAATGGGACAAAACGGAATATGGGTGGCAAACTGGGATTTGGTGTATACTTTGGGGGGGAAATTGTAATTTGGCCTAAAACTTAATAATAATATCATAGTGATTCAATATGGAAGGAGTATTATTTCTTCAAACAAGTTAATAGATGGTCAGCGAGTGGGCACCGCTCCAGGCAATGTTCTAAAAATCGTTAGGCGGATGCTAGGCGGCAGAGGTGGGCCTAGCGCTTAGGGGACTAGGCGGGGTCTAGAAATCAAGGCGTAATTACACATTTATACCATAGATTTATACAATACATGCTACAATAATAATAAATAACTAAATATGATCAAATAAACTAAAAGTAATAATCACTAAAAATAATGTCAACAGAGAGATTCAACGCAATGATTTTAATTTTTCATTGAATCAAAGATAAATTTTTAATTTTTTTTTAATCTGTGTGCCTGATCAAACAATAATTTAAAAACAGAGAAAATATTATTATTATTATTATTATTAAAAGAAAGAAAAAAAAAAGTGAATAAAAAAAATAATAAAAAAATCTACATGTGGCCGCCCCCACTCCCCATTCTTCCTTCCAATCCAATTTAAGAGCCCGTTTGGTCGAGCGTTTTGGCCAAAACGCAGGGATAAAACGCAGCTTATTTGCAAAAAATGTGTTTCAATACTGCGGCAGAAAACGCAGCTGCGTTTTAAAACGCTGAAATTCCCAACTTTTTCCCAAAACGCAGGTTTTAAAACGCTCCTAGGAAAAAAAAGCTGCGTATTGAAGTGATATCCCAAACGTATTTATAAGGAAAGACCTCCATTTTTAAAATACTGCGTTTTTTAAAACGCTGCGTTTTTAAAATACTGCATTTTGTAAACGCTGTACCAAACGGACTCTAAAAAAGAAAGTCAAAAAGTCAAAACAAATTGATAACAATTAATATACACCTCACAAGTCACACCACTCTCTCCCTGACAAACTTACCTACACCCCACTCCTCGTCCTCACTCATTTTGCCCCTTTCTCATTACCGAGTTCTCTCCTGCTCTTACTCACTCTCTCACCAAAAATATACAAATCAGAACTCTCTTTCTCTCCCTCTTCCCTCCAGCAAACTTCGTTCCTCTCCAAAACACTCACTCACCCAGAAACAAAACCATAATAACACTCTCTTAGTCTCTCGTCAACTCTTTATCTCTCTCATGGGACAGCGACGTGCAGTAGCCGGCAGGTGGCGTGCGGTAGCGGCGGGCGGCGTACTCTTTTGATCTGCTCCACTTGCTTGATTTGGTGATGAAGAGACTCACTAGAGAGGACAGATTTTTTGATTCGAGCCCTAGCCCCTAAATCAGTCAACTTCTAATTCTGAACCAATATTTTTTTTTTTTTTACCAAAACGTCTAGGCGTGAGCGGCGACTAGTCGGCGCCTAGGTCGCTTAGGCGGCGATTTTTAGAAAAAACGCCTAATGTCCCGATTTGGTCTATTTCTCGGCGGTGAGGGGACGCCAAGCGCCTAGGCGGCGCCTAGTCGGGCGCCTAGCCCGACTTTTGTAAACACTGGCTCCAGGACGCAACGTAGCATTAATTATAATATTTCCTTCCTTCATAATCTAATCCAATACTCCATAATTGACCATAAACTGAAGACACACCAATTCAGAGAAAAGAAGCAAATAAGTAAGTGATAGCAACAATTAAATATTTGATCTATACATTCACATACTCCATAAATGATAGCAGCAAATTAAATAATAAAAAAATGATTAGCAACCCGATAATTACGGCATGAAATTGCTAACTGACGGAGATACGACACTAAGAAATTGCTAACTGACGGAGATACGACACTGATAATGTGACCCATTTATATAGCTGCTTGCCTAATAGACAGATCATATCGGACTGAAAATTCGCGTTGAATTGTATATGGTTTTTTTTTTTTTATGGATAATCATGAGTTTGTAACCTAAAGCTCTGATACCAATTGTAACATAATAATCTTAAATCCTAGAACTTGAACTTTATGACGATCACAATAGCATACAAATAATTATAAGTAAAATACCTGAAGACATAATGTTTGATTCTTGTAACTTGATGTAGATCCAAAATTTGCATTAATTATAAGTAAAATACCTGAAGACATAATGTTTGATTCTTGTAACTTGATGTAGATCCGAAATTTGCATTATAATAGCCAAAGAAGACGAAATACGATTTCTCCCTTTTGGCCCAAAACTCTAATGAGTTTTTTGTCGTAATAGATGAATATGATGGGTATTACATCTCTTTATATAGGCAAAGGGAGGACCGGATTCCTATTAGGATTAGAATTTAATCTCAACCATCCATCAAGTTAGAGTTTAATTAGGAAACTAACTACTTTTACAAATCAGTATTTAATATAATTTAGTAATCCTAAATCAACCATGATTCTCACTATATTTTTTAACATGCAAGAAATAAATCTTACAGGTGGTCCCTTGGAAGTGCTTAACCAAGATGAACATATATTAATTCAAGTTCGGAATTAGAAATTGATTTTTTTCCAAGTATATGACCGAGTCCAATAGATGCCAAAAAGTAATCAAGATGATACACATCATAACAAAAGCTAAGAAAAAAAATTTGATGTTTAATTTTTCTACCCTAATGGTTCATATTTAATTTTTTTTTAAGTTATATTACTTAAAATCTTTTTAATTAAAAAAATACTCAATATATGCATACATAAGTTAGATGATAGTATCTTAAGGTTATTATTGAAAAATAATAATAATACTAAGTCATATCATATTGTTACCAAACGTCAGATTAGATTAAGCACAGGATTAGAGCATCTAATCCTGGTGCTACCAAACGTCAATTTATTAAAAGAAACAGGATTATTAATCGTGGTGCATAATAGTGAAGGCACTAACAGTACCAGAATTAATAAGAATGATACGATTATCCTTGTCTAGCTACTAAATGGCCCCTAAGACTAGTGATAAAGATAACAAGTGTTTTGTATATTATTTCATTTCAATTTAGACGACAAACATGTTATTGGTTAGATATTATATCACTTAACAAGTGATGTCATCCTTTAACCAATCACATGGTTAACACATAAATTTGTATTAATAAATTTCCCCTATCATTTAATAAGCATCAAACCCGCCTCAATCCTTGTCGGCTCGTTAGCATGTCGGTATTGTGCCCTTTTGTTTTTGTTTTTGTTTCAACTTTCAATTCGAAACGGTTTTGGTTCAATAATGGCTTTGTTTACTTCAACAAAAGGTCCCAGACAGAGTTAGGACTCTATGATGCCTAGGTTAACATTCGTTTGAGAAAGAGCATAATTAAGAGAGATTTAAAATTTGTCTCCCTTACCTTGACCCAAAGGGTCTTATTTATAGGTAAAGATTTTTACCTGATACTGTGTAGGAAAGTTATCTTTGAATCCTTATTTGAGTTGATCTTTAGAATATGGATTAAATTAAGTTTTTTTTTTTTTTTTTGGAGTAAAAAAAGCTTCCTATGGCTGGTCATTTAAAGCCTTGATTGTTTTGACCCTTTTACCTTTATTATTTTGCAAGATGTAGAATTTTATACACCTTAAGTTTTACTCAAGATTTCTTTAATTTGGAGAACAGGTTTTGATAAGATAAACAAAAGAAATTAATGTTACAAGTGCTAAATTTTTTTATTTTTTATTCTAAGCATGTAAGTAGTTTTGTTATATGTCACAGTGTTGGCAAGCCCATATGAATAATTTTAAGTACAATCTATTTCAAAATTAAAATTATAAGCGGGTTGAAGCGGGTTTCGGGTTTAACCCATAAATTTTATTGGGTTATAATGGGTAACCCGATATAATTTATTTTATTAATGAGTTGGGTTGGATTGGATAATTAATAGGTTGGGTTGGGTGAATTCATGGGTAATGGGTTGAAACAGCCAAGCCTAATCAAGCCTAATGGAACCCTAAGGAATTTATTGGTATACTCCTTGGACCTACTTGCCGCCGCCTGACGCCAAGTAGGAGGAGCAAGCCTCACAATCGAAGAGATTGACCTCCCTCATTGCCCGCTAAGAGCATAAGGTATAATTCATTATATTTCTCTAAAATACAATTATTACAGTGAAAGAAATCACAAATTTTCTTCTTAATCGGCACCCCAACTAAACTAATGCTCTTCTTAATTTGTTGATAAGCTAACTATAACTATTTATTCAATCATAGTAATTTGCAAGCTTCCCTTATAAAGAACCGCCAAACACGGAACAAATTTTAGCAAATTCCTAAATTACCCCTCCTCATACAACAGTATTTAGCAGGCTACGGACAAATTCCACTTTTAACCCAAAACTGTGTCTGTCACTTTCTCTCTAGAATTACTGTAGTAGTTACCCTCTCAGTTCACATATATCCTCATTGTGCAGATTTCGGCAACGTCATTTGCAAGCCTATATATCCATCTCTCATCTCCAAAGCAGTCCTTGATGAAAAATTGAGCATCATCAGTACAAAAGTTAAACGATGTAATTAAGTAGGATGTATAGTTGATTTGTACGGAGTATTAAAATAATTTCTTTTTCTAACTTTAAAAATAAAAATTTCATTTCTTACGATAATTAGTAATAAGTATACACACAAGTTGTGTATTCTGTTCGAGCATGAATTGCTAAGAAGAAATGAACGTTACACACTACTGATATGTTTTGAGTTAAGTTATGGTACTTCGATTTTCAACTAAGTCATTTCAAGTCTTATACTAGTAGTATTTTATTTGTATACAATGTTTCCTAGCCTTTTAACGTGAAATGTCTTATTGAAAATAGGATTTTAATATTTCACTCCCCCTACTGTTGGTCCGAGGATCGAATCTTGCTGGGGGGTTTAGGGTAGATTTAAGATATAAAAATAAAATAGTCACATTTTCTTCAAAAAAAAAAAAAAAGGCACATTTGATAAGTTTATTTTTTTTAAGTTTGTAGGCTTGTAGCTTTATTGCCTTGTACCTTCTTTAAATTTTATTAAAATTATAACTATGTTTAAAAATGAGACTAATTTTTTTAAAACAAATGAAAAAAAAAAAAGAAGAAGGTATTTTCTTGAGAAGGTGCGAGTGAGTAACGAACTTTGCTCTGAAAATTTCTTTGTTGGAGAATTTCCCTTAAAACTTTTTGTCTTTATTCGCTTCTATGTTTGGGAATTAGTTTGAAAAACACTATGCTTTGCCTTTAGCGAAATGAAAATCACTTTGTATGTCGGCAGCTGTGATCTGCTAAGATTATTCATATCCACTCAAGACGACAACGATCGAGAAATAAAACAATTGGCAAATGGTGATCTGTGACACGTAATTTATACTCATCCAGACCACCTACCGGATTAAATTCCATAAAAAAATATCTAGGATTGCACATGGCACCCTCTCTCTTCTCTACATTACAGCCTGTTCAAGTCATTTGACTTTGCCTCCAAAAACAATCATCTGACGGAGGCTCCCCTTCCAACCTCTCTGAGCCCGTTTACTCGTGTATTTTGGTCAAAACGTAGAGTTAAAATGCAATTTATTCCTTAACTTAACGTTTCAATGCTGCGGTAGAAAAAGTAGCATTTTAAAAACGCAGCAGCTTTTTGAAACGCTAAAATTCTTAATTTTTTCCAAAAATGCAGATTTTAAAACACAGTAGAGAATAAAAAGCTGTATTTTAACATAACATTCCAAATGCATATAAAAAAGAAGAAGAAAAACGCTACATTTTAAATAATTTTCGTTTTAAAAATACTACATTTTAAAAATGCTACACCAAACGGCATCTTTGAAAGCGTCTCTTTCAATCGCCCTATCTCAGTCTCTGTATATTCATTCATATATAAAGAAGGAGAAGAAGAAGAAATAAAAGCACACACACACAGAGTAAGATTGATTGGGCGAAAATGAGCGGGGCGAGAAATTACCTGATTAAAATGAAGACCGATAACGTTGCGGCGAGCGAGTTGATCACTTCTGATTTGAAAGAATTTGGTAACGCTGCCAAGAGGCTAGCTACTCATGCCATCAAGCTCGGTGGCCTTGGTTTCGGTACCTCTTTCCTCCAATGGTTCGCTTCCTTTGCTGCAATGTAAGTTTAATTTAATTCCCTCTCTCATTGATTAACTCCTGATATTGAAGAATATATAGTTAATTGAATCAGTTTTTGAATTATGCGCTTAGTTACTAAATTACTTTTAGGATTGATTCACAATTTGTTATTAATCTTGATTAATGATGGTGTAGTTATTTGCTGATCTTGGATCGAACCAACTGGAGGAGCAACATGCTTACATCACTTTTAGTTCCTTACATCTTCTTGAGTCTTCCCAACTTACTTTTCGGATTTCTCAGGTGATGATCCATTTCTCATATGACAACCGCTAGCTAATGAAGTTTGTCTTCTATATATAATTTACTTTTTTGTTTAATGAAATCCAGGGGAGAAATCGGAAAATGGATCGCTTTCGTCGCAGTTGTGTTGCGTCTCTTCTTCCCAAAACACGTTCCAGGTATAATTAATTCCGCTTTTGCATCCATCTACCTTATTGATTGTTCATCCCTAATTACAAACTGTAAAATGCAGAATGGGGTGAGATGCCGGCAGCATTGATCCTTCTCACTGTGGTTGCTCCTAGCTTGTTGGCTGACTCCGTTAGGGGTAGCTGGATTGGTACCGTTATATGCCTCGTCATCGGCTGCTATTTGCTACATGATCACATCAAGGCATCCGATGGCTTCAAGAATGCCTTCACCAAGAGCAATGGCATTTCAAATTCCATCGGCATAGGACTCCTGTTCGTCTATCCCGTCTGGGCATTGGTGCTCGGCTTCCTATAGACACCCGGTTTTACCATTTATGCTGCCTTCTCGATCTGGCTATGTTAGATTTGCTATTCTAAAGAGTGTTTGCCTGCCTGTATCACTGATTTCACTGATTTACAAAATGCATTTACAGCTCAGGTTTGTTGTGCTTAAGAACCTACATGTATTATATAATGTCAATCGCAGTTTCATCTCTATACTACCCCATTAATAAATTCAAAGTATGCATCAGTAAATTTCATAGTCAAACTGGATACTAAGCTATCAGAATGTTGAGCCAATTAAACTTTGAAATTTAGAACTCCGGGCGAGTTTCAAGCACAGACTCCTTAGATGACAGCCCCAAGCTGAATTGAAGCTCATTTACATCACGACTCACGAGTCAAGACGAGTTGAAGTCTGGTCAAGGTTGTTGGTGAGCCATGTGTTATAACAGATTGAAGCTCATTTACATCACGACTCACGAGTCAAGACGAGCTGAAGTCTGGTCAAGGTTGTTGGTGAGCCATGTGGTATAACAGTATTAGTACAGACGAATTTACACTTAGTTAGGGTATATTTTAAAGCATATGAATAACTCAGGACAAGCAACTCACTTCATTGAGCCCCAAATTGTTCACAAGCTCAACTCATTTTCGAGTTAGATCGAGTTAGAGTAAGTTGAGCTCAAGCCAAAACAGAGTTGGTGAGCTTAACTTGCAGAGGTACTAGAGTTTATCAGGAATTCAGGATCCCTTGAACCACTAAATCAACATTGGAAGCAATGCATTCATAACAAATTACAATCCTCAAGAGCAAGATATGGAGATGGTATAATTCATAATTTGTACTTCTTTTTCCTTAATCTATCCCTCTTCTATACGTGGCTTTAGGCAGAGGGAACATAATGTTGATAATATCTAATGGCATCCTACTAAGTCCCAAAACTTCAATAGAATTTGGCTATACATGACATGAACCACAAAGTAAAAAATGGCTGAAGCATGCTACCGCACTGCATATCAAGAATCAACCGCCAATTTCATTTCTTTGTTTCCTTTGCTTCAGTGTAAAGTTGATCAATACAGTCCTACAGACAAATGTAGCAGAAAGAAGTTTAGAATGGCATAAATATGGTTATCATAACTTCACCTACAGAAAGAATCTCATATGAAGCAATCTAGTTTAAAGCTCAAGAAGCAGCACCATGAAATGATAAGGACCACTAGGACTGTTTTGATATGTGTTTACTTCTAAATGCAAAGTGATAAATAAAGTCCTAAAATAAGCTCGTAGCAAGACAACAGCTAATAATATTGAGATTACCTAGATACATTTAACAGGAGGTAGCCATCTAGTTAGCACTGAAAAAAAGTTATCATGCTTTAGAGACGATTATCACAACTTAAGAAATCACCTTGTAGTGCTTAAGCAATTGTTGTCTCTTCAGTTTGAATGTGGGAGTTATCAAATCCCTCTCAAAGTCGAATGGGATTGGCTCTATATAAACTGATCTTAATATCTCAAAACCTCGAAGCTGTGAAGGTGTATTTTAGGTCAGATAAGAAGCAGAAAATAGTATGTAATTAAATTACAGAAATGATAATTTCTGTATACATACTTTGTTTTGCTGTGCAGTGCTGTTGAGTTCATCTAATACGTATTTCCTGGCCTTCAAATTTTTGCACAGTGATCTGAAATCCCCAGACTCATTGTTCTTCACAGCCCACTCTTCAATTGCCTTTCTTTCAGGGACCACAACAGCCACGAGGAAGGATTCAAAACTGTTGCCATACACCCATATCTGTTCACCAGCAGAAAATTCTCAGAAAACAATCACATGGGGTAGTAGCTATATAAAGTTTAAGAACATGTCTCTATGTATATGCTTGTATTTAGTATATGCATTTTGTGTTGAGCAATTAGAGATGCTATGGTAGAATTAACAACTTTGGTTCCGGAAATTTTTAGAGTTGATCTATTTACATACCGATGTCACTAGAGGGCACCGTGAATAGATGCTTTCAATGTTTTCCACGGAAACATATTCCCCTTGAGACAACTTGAATATATTCTTTTTCCTGTCAATAATTTTCATTGATCCATCGAGCTGCCATTCCCCGATATCACCTACAATAATACAATCTCAAGTTTCGGTTCTAAGAGAATGCAAGAATCAAGGCGAAATATATGGATAATATGTTCCCTGGATTGAAATTTCCGTAAGAACTTTCTGAAAAGTTAAATGCTCAAGTATCATGGAGGCGGAAGATTTTTCTTTTCGTCAACTTTTGGAAGGATTGACTACCATAGTAGTATGGTGACAAAACTTTCAAAACCCCCAGGTCCTGTACAACCCTTGTCAAGCTTAGCAAGTTACCTTGAGCTACTTATATTGAACACAAATTACTCTGTTAATCATTCAAAAAGCTACCGGGTCTCCATAGTTGATCATTCTAGATAGCACCCTTGTACATCACATTAGAGTTTTTGATTTACCTTTTATCAAAATGTTTTACCTGTATGGAACCATCCATCCACAATGACGTCATTAGTAAGATCGTGTCTCTTGTGGTAACCAGAAAACAAAGTCTTCCCTCTCAGGCAAATTTCTCCGCGCGGCACAGTTGAAAGTGCATCATATCCCATCTCTGGCACTGACTCAAGCCTCGCCTCGATGGTCGTCATGGGGACGCCAACAGTTCCAATCATAGAGTATACATTGGCTATGGACGTGAAACAGCCCCCACAACTTTCTGTAAGACCTGGCATTTACAAATTGAGAGAAGCAGCGAATTATATGTTTGACAAAACATTGACCTGCAAAACTTTCAAACTTAAGTTGCCAAGGTGAAAAAATTGAGTCAGCAGTACTTATAAGGAAATGCCTGCACAATTGCAGTGAATCATTGGTTTTGAATTTCAATATTTGAAAAAAGAGATTTGGGATATAGTAGTCCAAGGTAAAGTTTCAACTACTGAAACAACCTTGTGCTGAGAATGAGGCAAGTAAGACCCTACAGTGGCTACAGCTTCCTGCACTTGGCTGCCCTAGGATAAAGAACATTCTAGACCAGGTTCGGAGAGGACAGCATTGAGGAGATACGACTGTATGTTTCTCTTGACATGGTGCATATTTTCAAGGCAAAGAAGTTATTGTAAGTGGGAGCGAGTACTTCATCACCTAACCCACAATCGTCTGAATAATTAATGTCATATCCTAGGTAGCATTATTAATGTGTATCTTAGAATCTGTGCGTTATCTTAGAGTGCCTCAGAAGACCAGTAAGTGAGGTACGATAATTACTGCCCACGCTTTGTGTGAATTACAAGGCCAATCACTTCGCAAGTTATCTGGAACAGTCAACCGCATTGGGCATAGGGGCATGCAATCTTAACCTCCATTCTAGGAGAAACTCGTATTGAATTAAGCATTGTTCTTAAAAGCACGCCTAGGCCTAACGCTCATCAAGGCTTGTCCAAAGTGTCTTGCCTCCCCTAAGCCCAGCCTCGTATATTAGGCGCACGCCAAGTACGCCTAGGCTCCAGGTTGAACGCATCGTGTAGGCATGCCTTTTTTACTTTTGACCTTTTCTTTCCATCAGTTACTTTTGTTCTAACATGTAAGGTTACTTGCAAGCTTAGTCATTTATGAAAGTTCTATTGTGTTTGGATATCTTTACATGAGAAAATATATTCTCAATTGTTCAATCTGTGTTTTACTTCTATATGGTGTGCCCTCGCTTCATCTTTGCACCTACGCCCCCAGAAACCTTTTTGCTCCTGAATGTGCCTTGGTCTTGATAACGATGGGATAAGTGAAGCATGAAACCTCAGATGCCTAATATAAACCCCGCAAACCAAGCAGAACCTAAGTGAAAGAAAATAAAAATGAAGGAGCAATTTTACTCTGCGAGAACGGTATTTCAGCTGTATCTTTTTGTTTGATACTGTGCCTTTGATTTCAGGTATTTACATTCTTAATGGCGATCGGAACTAAAACTTCTCTGCCATATATTTAGGAGCCTTTAAGTTAACTGATCTTTTGAATAGATATATTTTTGAAAGATCCTATTAAAGAACCCAACATGTCATTATCACAATAGATAGTCATTTGTCCATACCATATCCTTGCGATAAGGTGCAACAGCATGTTACTCTCAGAAACTCCTCCACATGCTTTGGCAAAGGTGCGGCTCCAGATAACATAAGACGTACCCGTCCTCCAAAGGCTTGCTTGATCTGAAAAGAGAAATCATTAGGAGGGAAAACGTAAGATTTTGCAATATAAATGGGGAAGGGCAACGTTAATTGACCTTATTAAAGACCAGGCTGTCCAAGAGAGGAGCTGCTTTTTCTTGTTGTAATCCCTTCTCAAGATTTCTCAATTTACTGTTAATAGCTTCTTGTTTAGTTGTAAGATACGCAAAGAAACTAGAAAACAAAATAATTGAATTGCAACAGAGATGTATTAAGGAGGATCTAATAGTAAGACATACTAGTTGTACGCATAATCGAACAGTGCCTTCCTCACTGCACCTCCAGCTGAAATTTTGGCCATTACACCTACACAAGGATTATAGTGCCCAATGCTTAGACTGTCAAAAACAGGCATTAAGCTCTTACATTTGAAATTGATGACATACCAGTATAAATGCGGTCATAAACTCTAGGTACTCCACAGAATATAGTTGGCTTCAATTCCAGAAGATCCTCAATCAAATATCTGATGTCCTGTAAGTTAGACAGAAGAAATTGGTTGGAACGAATTTATATCGGTGATCCAAATAGATTGAACCAATGTACATAAAAAACAATCACAAAAATAAACGGTTCTAGTCTTACTCCCTGCCAAAATCCTATAGAAGCCCCTTTGTAGATGCAATAGGTCACAATTATTTGATCAAATATATGGGCTAAAGGGAGGAATGAGAAGTATGTATCATCTTCTGTGCCCTGTAGTAGATGAAACACTCTTCAGTGAAACATTTCTGAATAATATAAATAAACAAAAAATCACTTGGGAGTCGGGAACTTTAAACAGGCACCTTCTTTGCCAGTTTTGACCTAAGAGCATCAAAAAAAGTAAAAGTTTATTAATCAGGTAATACGTACAACTTTAGTATTTAGGACCAAACCATTGACACAAACAGCAGAGGAAAACATTTGAATTTTGGTCGGATGTGCTACAATTACGATTCAAGCAAAAATACAGGGATTCACACTGAAACTTTAGAATATTTGCTGCCATGAAAGAACTGCACTTGACAATTTACCTCTTTATCCGTTAGTGAGAGTAATTGATCCATAGACAAAACGTAAGACATGAAAGCAGCATAATTTAGTATGACACCCTTTGGTTCTCCAGTTGTTCCACTTGTATACATTATCGTGCAAATGTCAGTCCTCTGCTTCGGAGGCAGTTCATGATCCAAACCTCCCTAGGAAAGATGGATAGCAGATTAAAAGTGTGATGATTTATTTAGTGGCTACTGGAAAATCAAGCTGTCTGGAATAATCAATACAAATAATTACTGATGATGAAACTTGACATACTAATTGAGTGAATTCTTCCCATGAGAAGCAAGCCACACCAAGTTCCTCGATTTCCTTCTTCTGTGTGCTAGAAATCTTCCCAAAGCTCACAATAGCTTTAGAAAGGAATATATATGTTAGTCACCATGAAGAGCACTTACCAATAAAAAATTGTTTTGATAAGTTTCCAATTCGACTTACTTTTTAGATCTGAAGTACAGGTTGAGAGGCACGTTAAGATCTGCACCGAGAGCTTACATTCATCAGTAAGAAACATGGAGAACCCCAACTCACTATACATTATTGTGTCCTTTTACATAACCACTGAGTGGCAGCTTCACTATTTTGTATTTCATATAGAATATTCAGCACACTAAGAAAAATTAAACAAACAACGTAGAACATACAGCAGGTAACTTGCTCTCGTGAACAAAAGCTATGGATATTTCTGCATGGTTGATAATGAACTCCACTGCATTCGCACCTGTGTGTATGTAGAAGTGGATAGCAAAGAAATCATTACTACATAATTTAAAGTAAAACTCAATTATATTCCCTAATAGCATTTCATTCTAAAACCCATCCAGATAATCTTTGTAGAACCATCAAAAGAAAAAAAGACAACATACCAAGTGTATCATAAAGTGGCACATAGGTTATGGCATTGCTGATACAAGCCTGCAAAATGCTAAATGAGTTAGAAAGGAAAATGATACACTCCTATAAATCCCAAAATCAAAAGCATTCAAGTGTTGTAAGTTAACTGCATTTGTGCATTGATGGTTGTATTCCACAAATTATAAATACGATATGTTTTTTTCTGAGATGTAACATTACTCTTAAGAAAAATTGTAAGTTTGTAATCAAATTGATCAAGACAAGTGAAATTAAGAATTGATTAAAGCAAATTGTTCCACAACAACATCTATTTGCACATTTAGGACAAACATAGGAAAACAAATTCACTTTCGGATCATTGTACATTAATGGAAAATATAAAAGTGCTATAAATGAGCAGTAGATGAAAGTTCACTTCTATTAAGATTCTACATTACCTACCTCCATTGTGATTATCCATTGAGGAGAGTTAGCTCCATAAATTCCGCACCGATCCCCCTAATTAAACAACAATCAATCACCTTATTATAGCTAAGTTAACGAACAAATTTACAATAAATCGTACTACTAAAGAACGTTTTTGAAAATGGAAAAACATAGTTGTAAGATAAAACCTACGGGATTGAGACCGCGGGATCGGATGGCAGAACCAATGCGGATGATTGCATTATGAGCTTCCTCATATGTGAGCCATGAATATTCCCCCGCCTGTCAATTCATTCACAATTTAAGGATGTCCAATCTGTATCGTAATATTGGAGTGATTTAGGGTGGGGGTGTTCACCTTTCCATCGATTAGTTGACGACGGCCGAGCACCGGGTTCTTGGGGCTCCGTTTGACGGACTCACTGCGAGACGAAACAAAAAAGTTTTTAATCATAAAGTATCAGAAGAATAATACTAGACAAATGGCCTATTAGCTCAGCTGGTTAGAGCGTCGTGCTAATAACGCGAAGGTCGCAGGTTCGAGACCTGCATGGGCCACTTTTTTTTTAGTTGAAAAAACTAGTCCAAACCAATTCGATTTCTTGGGTTACGTTACATTTACCAAATGAATGCGTGGACTCCGGTCAGCAAATTAAATTGAGATGCAATATGTAGTGTAGGGTGTCTCCTTCCTGCCGGCCGGCTACAACGACCTCAACTTACTTACACTGTATTGCTTATGAAAATGCACATAATTCTCGTCGTCGTCATCACTTCCAACACTAATTAACTCTTTCTTTCCTAAGGGCTAGGTGGTCCCGATTTTAAAACAATTTACCTTTACCAAACACTCACCCCGCACGTGACGTGTGACCCGTACAGTACAATACAGGTGGGTAATAAATGTGATCGATAAGAGTTGAGCCCGCGGGACCTTGCCAAAGTAGAGACAAAGCAACATCCCTCTAAAAGCTGAGAGGCTGAACAATGAATATCAACGATTCAACAGACACCATCATCATCAACGTAGCTTGATGGTGATAATACAGAAAATAACTACCATTTTAGCATACCAAACGACCGATCAGTATCCTAATTAAACTACAGAGTATATATAGAGGGTGTTAATTAGTTAACAAACGATTTCACTACCTGCATGCAGGAAATACTGGAATGGAAGGAACTACACCATTTCTCAACTACGTAAAAAGGTTCTGAGTCCTTTAATGTACGCTGGAAATGGAATTCACTACTCAAATTAAGATATGATAAAGCAGCACACACACACACAAATTACCTGAAGAATTCCCAGGGAGACTGAATTCCGTCAGGCAACTCCATGAGACCATCTTTGGCATAAATGCTTCTATAAACCGGCCCTGCTGACGGCTTTTCATCGGTCGCCGGCCTTGATTCTTCAACTTTCACTGTATAAACAGACATTTTTCTTTCCCTAGCTAGCTACCTGGACACTAATGATCAATCTAATGACCGACTCGAGATCGAACTGCCTTCAAGAATGCCTCTGATTTTGAACCATACTACCTTAATCTGCTGATTTGATGAGGTGAGATTGAGAGATAGAGTGAGTTGGGTGAGCAAAGCATTAAATGAAAAGGAGTCTCAGCTGTATTCTACAGCAAGCTTTTATGAGTCTTTTTGGAGTTGAGTAATATATTTAGCAGATGAGAAAAAGTTGGCTTTCCATTTAATTTGGTTGTTGACAATTTGTTGGCTTTTTTCACCCTTTTCCCAATACTCTTCCTCTTATCTCTTGACCATATCATATGTCATCCTTTTGGCTCATACCATTTGTTAAATTTAAGGCAAAAGTTAATTTTCTGTTTCCCTTTTAATTTAAGATCTGGTTTAATCTTTGATTTCGGTGATTTAAGACTTTTTTCCTCTTTGTCGATCACAACTTTTTTTCTTTTTCTTAATCATTACAAAAACAAAATTTAAAATAAATCTCTTAAATCACAAAGTCAAACACGCCCAATATGTATCCATGTAGCACATGTTAAGAGCCTACTTATAATATTTTGTTTTGAAAACTATTTTAGTAGTATTGGAACATGTGCATATACATGGTAACTGAAACAAAACTTACGATTTTCAAACTCTTAAAATATGTTCTTATGTTATATGTTACTACCTTCATTCCAAAATAAGTGTTATTTTATCAATTTATACAGAAATTAAGGAAGCTTACACAAAGATTGATCTACCATTATTTAAGTTAATTTATTTTAAAACTACGTTACATGAGTATTTTTTTTTTCCTTTTAACAATTCTCTTTAATAAAAGTAATAAATAAGAACAGTTTGTATATAGACAAATGAGTAGTAAATAACAACCCTCTTTAATGGGTTGTAATGAAATAATAAAAGCATGGAAGGGCAATAATTAGTTTGCACCCACCATTCCACCAAGTAAGTATTACAACAATCATTTATGACTACTACTATAATCTTTGTTCTAATGTGTGCAATTAGTCAAACTATCATCCAATGGAAAAATTATTGTCGGGTCTTTCACATCACGTAAACTTAATTTTTATTCAAAATAAGAAAAATAACACACACAAAAAAGTTTATTTAATTAAGGCGGGTTATTGGGCAATAGCACTTCACAATCTTACATCACAGTACCACTCACATTTAGTGAGGTATGGCAATGGGTTGGGCCGGGCCAGCCCAACCCCAGTCCATCGGGTCAAATCTTGAAATATGATTGGGTCGGGCTAGCCCAAATTTATATCGGGTCTTTAAAATTAAAGTTCAACCTCTCTAAATATTGGGTTGGGGCGGGCCTACGCATTATCTCAGATTAATTTACATTAATTTTAACATTTTTGTCAGCTCATACGTAAACTCATCAAACTGAGCTTTAAAATCGAGTCGGGTCGGCCCAGTCCAAAGTTGCATCAAGCCTAAAAACTATAGCCCAACCCGTCCTAAAATCGGGTTGGCTGGGCCAGTCCATTGAGCCGGGCCAATTTTGCCGGCTCAATGTACCACCCTAATACACTACTTCTTCACAAGTAACTGCTGAGATCAAAGTTAATAAAATGGGTCAACCAGGCACCTGTCTTTAAACTCTTTTAAGCCCGTTCTTATTTGAGCTGCCTGATCCAAGGTCCAAGTTGGACCTTAGCTTATAGCTCTGCTCCTAGCCCTCTATTGTGGCCTGTTTCTAAGTTGACTACTTTACTTGAGCACGGAGAATTTTATTCCATATTAATAATTTGGGCTTCTTTATTAGTATTTGCAAAATTTAACAATTGATTGAAATGCAGTGATAAAATAGATTATTTTTTGAAAAATTGCTGTCCAGTTCACTTTTTTAAGTTTTTAACCCTTTCAGTACATGTTTTTTTTTTATAATCAGCGAAGGATACTTTGATAATATTGTTCCTTAAATGTCCCGCAATAATATATATGGTAGCTTCTTCCTAAAATTTCTCCGGTGAATCTTCTTTTCTTTTTAAAATTTTTTCGGTAAATCTTTCTAATAACTTCTTCCTAAAATTTCTCCGGTGAATCTTCCTTTCTTCCTAAAATTTCTCCGGTGAATCTCTATTTCCATTTCAATAGCTTGTAGCGAAGAAAGTTGATTTTCGTAAATATAGGAGGTGATCAATTGCTGGGAGTCAAGGCTGTCTAACTTGAGAGATAAATGTGAAGAAATAGAGTGAGAGAAAAATCGAAGCCGATGCATCCCGATACACAAATTGATGCATCGCGATGCATGATTTTTGAATTATGTTTCTATTGCGATGCATGATTTTTGAATTGCGATGCATTTCCTAACATTTATCCGGTGAATCTTCCTTTCCATTCTAATAGTTTGTAGTGATATACGATAGCTTCTTCCGAAAATTTCTTCGATAAATCTTCCTACCTAAAATTTCTCTGGTGAATCTTCCTTTCCATTCCAACCCAATAGCTTATAGCGAAAAAAGTCGATTTTCGTGAATATACGGGGTGATGAACTGCTTGTAGATATCTTCTTCCTAAAAATTTCTCTAGTGAATCTTACTTCCTAAAAATTCTCTGATAAATCTTCATTTCCATCTCAATAACTTCTAGCGAAGAAAGCTGATTTTCCTGGATTCTGAATTGCGATGCATAATTTTTTTAATTGTGAACCGTGATGCATCCTGATGCACAAATAGACTGACCTGAAGTTTACTCAAATAAATGGATGCATCACAAATGCAGAAACTGATGCATCCCGATGCACCGATTTTGAATCGTGATGCAGCGCGTGTCTGATCAAATTTCATTAATGACCTTTTTATTATTTCGCCCCGAAAGTGTCTTTTTCTAATTTTAAAAAAAGTATTATGAATTTGAGCGATTATAAATGTCCAAAAAAGGACGGTCTTGTAATTCACCCATCATTTATCTTGTATTTTTGCATTCTATAATCATGGGTTGTTGAATTCGCTAACACTTGAATGATTTTTAGGAGTTTTCCGTTGAACTAAATGTCTCAAGAGAGTGAAGCAAAAACCTTTGAAACCACAGGGGGTTTGCTGTTATTTCCCCTTAAAACTCTACATTAATTAGGGTTAATGAAACTTCTTATGTTAACTCTTATTTTTGCTTCAAAAAAATTAATAATAATAATAAATGTTTACTCTTATTTTTAGGGAAGATTGAAAATTATAAACTTGAAATTCATAGTGTTCCATTGTGGACAAAATGGAAGTGTCAAGAGCAGTGAATAGAGAATCATTTAAAGCAACTTTGTTGGCAATAGTAATAATATAATAATATTCTATATTAATGGTCTTCTAATGATGTGTTCAATCCTACCGCACCAACCAAAGATTTAAAAGTAATGTTATGTGTACTTAAAGTGTGTATTAAAATTTCAGTTAATATTTTTTAATTGGTTAAATAATTTGTGGGTACTACCACTTAAAAATCTTCTGACCAATCAAAAGATGCCAACAAGAGCTTTAGGTGCATATTTAGTACACACTTTAAGTACACGTAACATTACTCAATATGTATTCCTCTTTTGATTTTATGTCATTTTCTTATATATTTCCATCATTATTTTGTTTGGTATTTTTCAGCCAAAGAAATCAAGATATACCATTAGGTACTTGTCAATGCGTTCCACAACAAAGACAGGAACGACGAACATGAAACGACAATAATTAAAAATGTTACTATTTCCGTCTTAAAATAATTACTATCATTTTAACAATGTGTACATATATTAAGAAAGCTTTAAAAAAATTAATTTACTCTTATTTAAGTTCAATTATTGTATGCAACTTGTAAAAATATTTTTTCTCTTTTTTGTTACCAACCCTCTTTAATGAGAGTAATAAATAAGGACACTTTTGGTAGAATATGAAAAATATATCTTAAAATCTTATAACGAAAATTATTTTAGGATAAAATTTTTTTGCTAAAACGATAATTATTTTGAAACGGAGGTAGTATGAACGAGCGTAATTTATGTGGTGAACCTAATGATCCCATTAATTATTAAACATGGCATGCATTTGACTAGATATTAATTATGAGGACATAAAAAGATTCATTTATTTTAACAAATACTCATTCGTTTCAGGCAAAGAGTCAACTATATTATTTTAGGATGTTTCGCTTAAAGAATCTACTTTCAAAAAATTATGCTTACAATTTTCATAATCTTTCATCTTTATTCACTTGTGTTGTAATCATCTTAGTTGTGTTTTTGTATTTTTGTAATTATAACAACATTCAATGACATTGATATATCTTTTAATAATTAAAATTTTCAAACGTAGACTCTTTGGGTGGAACGGATGGAAGTAGTATTTAAGACAAAGACCAACTCGATTTGAATCCTACATAACTATTTAATTGGGAAGATTTTGGCATTATAATGCTAGACATAGAGATAGCAAGTGAATTAGGGTTATTTCTTTGTAATTTATCTTCGTTCGTTTTTCTTTTTTATTACAACAATAAACGAGGATGACATGAGCCTAGCGATCTATAACTAACAAAAACTTGTAAAAATCTACTTATGAAATCATGACTCGTAAGTTTCTTTTTATTTATCAAATAAGTCCGAAAAAAACAAAATGTTTTCTCATGATATAAATTCCAAATAAGAACCACCGATTATTTCACTCAGTTTTATGAAAGAAAGGCAATGTAGTCAAAGTACAGTTCAATGTAGTTAGAGCAACAACTGTGATGACACTCTATAACACACTTTAAATAATCGTTTTCTATTTTAATTTCACTTTTTCAACCTTTTAAAAAACAATTCACTCTAACAAGCACTCTCTAAACAACCTCTATAAAAATTAAATTTCTTTTATTTCAACTAACAAACCTAACTATCGTTCTATTTTCTCTTTTTTTATTTTTATTTGTTCACCACAACCAGAACTAAATATTTTATATCTTAAATTTATATTCTATGAAAAAATATGTTGTATTTTTTAATAATTTCAATTACTTTTATCTAAAAATATATGTCAATCTAAGGGACAATTTATGTTTAATTAAAAAAATTAATTATTATTTTTTTGTCCTCTCATATATTAACAACACAAGACAAATGATTTTTTTTGGTTGAAAACAATTTGCAGTTAATTCTCAAATTTCATATATTAAAATAAATATTTTTTTATTTTGATTGATTGATAAAATTTATGATGATGGTATAACAAAAAAAATATGTACATCAGTTGGTTGCAACAACACGAGAACTTAGAAAAAAAGTGGTGACATCACTAATTTTTAAAGCTTATGTTTTTTTTTTAAGTAACCAAAAATAAAAAATAGCCCAATGTGGAAGACACTAGTCCCTTTAAATCGCCCTCCATATAATGAGAGTCATTTAACAAGTTTTGGAGATAGAGAGTGGTAAAGGAGTACCATTGTGGGCTTAAGAAAAATTAAAAATCTCTAAAAATGATTTTAGAGAGTTCGTAAGAATGCCTACTGTGGTTGGTTGCTCTTGGAGCAACGAAACGCAAAAGAGATTGTACTACTAGAAAGCACTTTCGGAAAATGAGATAGTAAACTCAAGGAGTTTAGAAAAGAGTAGTACATGTTTTCCAAAGAGAAACCTCCTCTCTCTTTAATTCATTCTAAAGTCAATGGCTAAACATTATGGATTGGATCTCAAGTCTTAACGTGTGTAAAAAGTAAACACCACCTAATATCAAAGCAAGGAAGCAAAAAATCTTCTTAGGGACAAACAACATCGTCAGTTGACATATCATCTCAGAATCAAATGTGAAATATTATGGATATATGTCACATTAATTTCACGATATTATTTTAGCTTAATCATAAATGTTGGATTCAAGCTGTTGCATTAAAATTTAATAAGAAGAACTTTACTAACATTGTAGTTTTATTCGGCTTAAAAGATTAGATTTCTTCACCTATTAATTAAAATACTCATTTTGTTTCGAATAAATGTTCTTAGTGAATAAAATACAGGAATTAAAAAACATAATTAATGATGTGATATAAAATATGTTCTGACCATAATACACATAAATATTAATTGAATTCAACTACTTTAAATAATTAAATTTGTTTGAAATATATTATATTAAATAAAGCTTTAAGGATATATTAGAAAGAATGGTAGAGAATAGATAGATAAAAGTCTTTAAAAACATTAGTTGAGACATCTCAAAATAAAAAGTAGAAACATTTATCCGAAACAGAAGAAATAGTAATTTTTTTTTTTTTCTAATGAGAATAGAATAGGGAAGCAGTAATTATTATCACCCAAGGGCGGGAATGAATCACAATTCACAAGCTGAACTCATCCCCCACCAAATTAATTGTGCCATGTAAGAAAAAGAAAAAGGTTATGTCGGTGATTTAAACCAGAGAAGAATAAAAATAGGCCCATCAAATTCAAAGCCAGCCGGCCGGCCCCTCCCCATTTCCTCTTCACATTTATGACTCTCCCCCATTCCCAACCTAACTCTCTAAAAAAATAAATTAAATTTTACAAAAATCCAGATTCCAAGTGTGTGTGTGTGCGCGGGCGGTACATCTATAGCTATTCTATTCTACACTAATATATCTACAACAACAATACAGTATAAAAACAGAGAAAATTCAAACTCTGCTCCGTTTGTTTACACCAGTCTTTCTCTCTCGTCAATTTCTGCCATTAAATGCCTCTCACTCTCTCCCCATTTAATGATTCTGGCCTTACAAACCCGAAACACCCCAACCAACCCAGCAATTAATTCTCGCATGCGACCCTCCATTAATACTCCCAGACCCCATCCCCTCCGCCCGATAATCCCCCACTCCCTTCAGTCACCCCCACCTCCGACCGTGCATTTCCCGATACGATCTTAATCCAATCCTTTCTCCACGTGGTCTCCATCCTCAGCGTCTGCTATATCTCTCCGGTGACAGCAACGCTTCTGGATCACCGCTCCTTAACCGGCTTGACGAAAACATTCCAGAGCTTGCCGCCGATTGTCTCATGAATAGAGGACTCGCGAATGACTTGCTCCGGCGTGATGAACTCCCTCCTCCACCGCCGCCGTATCTTGCACTGGACTCCGATAACGGGAAGAAGCCTCCTCGTCGACGGAAGAATGGAGACTTCATGCCTCTATAGTGTCTGAACGAGAATACTCTTGGTTTTGTTAATGAACTGAACGGTGACGGTCTTTTGCTCCAGAAGCTTCCTCCTCCACGTCTGTACCTCCACGGCGATGCTGTCGCCGGCTCCATTACTAACCTCTCCGATCCTAAATTTCGTTCAAATCCGAAAGAGTATGATCGTTTCAGGAGAAAATCTCTGCGGTTGAATCGGTCCTCTGATTGGTTTCTTCTAGGTGACGGCTCCTGCGTAATTTCGCCCACCGAACAGTCATCTTCCGGTGGCAGTTCCGTCAAAGGCTCCAAAATTGTGCTCTCCATAATAACGTCATCAAGACTCGGTCGAATTCTCGCGGACATGACAGGAACAAAAGGCGATTCCGGCCTAAACACACCAGCACGGCAAAGCGGACAATTCGCGTGAGATTTTAACCATATATCAATACAATCCACGTGAAAATTGTGCGAACACACAGGAAGCGTGCGGACATAATCGTTCTCTTCGAATTCCAGAAGGCAAACGGCGCACTCGTGAACGCTGCTTTTCCTGGTGTGAATTGAGAGCGGGATAGTCTTGATAACAGAGTCGTCTAGGCCGTACGGGGAGAAGAGCTGATAGGCGTCGGTTGGATCGAATGAGCCGCCGTTGTAGGGAGGAGACTCGATGTCTCCGACGGAAGACGGGACGTAGGATCGGAGAAGTCGCCGGCGTCGACGCCAACGACGCCAGCGGCGACGGAGATGGAGAAAACGGCGGGAAATGAGCCGAGAATAGGTGATTATAACAAAGGCAGTGGCGATGATCACAACCATGGCAATCAACGGAGGACTGAACTGAACCCCAAGCTTTGAAGAGGACGAAGATGATGATGAAACTGGAACAGACGACGGGGCCCGCGCGGATGCATGATATACCGGCGATGAAGCTGAAGGAGAAGGAGAAGGAGATATGGTAATCATGATCCTTATGAATTGGATGGTAGTGGGAGTAGTGGAGGTGCTGGTGGTGGGAAAGTGTGTGTGGGGAAGGGGGGCGGGGTTTGTTGAGGAGAGGGAAGAGAGGGGGTTTAATGGTGGGGGTCCGGGGAGTGTGTTATAATGGTTGACTGATGAGGGTATAGTGCGTCCCGTCTTTGTTACGATTTGTCGACCGCAGTTGCTATTAATTGACACGTCATTGTTTATGAATTTAATGGCACGAGCTTTTTCTGTGTTACTTAGGAAACTCCTTGCTACCTTGCGCTTTAGTCTGAACTAGGTTATTACCCGATGCACGATTTTAATAAATCATTTTTTTAAGAGTTTGCTCTCTTCGTTTCATTTTCATTGAAAGAATTTATATTTGAAAAGCTTAATTATTAAGCAATGTATTAGTGTCATTGAAGTTGTAATTATAATTTCATTCAAAGAGTTTATATTTGAAAATTTTAATAATTAAGCGATATATTAGTGTCATTGATGTTGTAATTATAATTACAAAAATATTTAAGTACAACTAAGATGATTACAACCTAAGTGAAAGATAAAAATGAAAAATTATAAAAATTGTAAGCATAATTTTTAGTGAAACGTCCTAAAATAGTTTAGTGAAACGTCCCAAAATAGTTTAGTGAAACGTCCCAAAATAGTTTAGTGAAACGTCTCAAAATAGTATAGTGTGTCCCAAAATAGTTTAGTGAAACGTCCCAAAATAATATATGGCATTCTTTGCATGGAATGGTGGTAATACCTATAATAAAAAGATTTTCTAATATCGTCACAAAGTAATTGTAAATATTTTGATTGAAATACTTCGAACAAAACTAAAATATGATAAATATTAAAATTGACATATAAGTACAAATCAAAATTAATTATAACAATATATGCAATGTAAAAAATTTAATAACATTACATTAATATTAATATATAGTAGTTATAAAAAAACACACACACACACACTAAGATACGAGGAGAAGAGAAATATATACACTTGAAGTGAATAAAAGAAAGATCCACAGTAACCCAGACAAAGGGCTAAGATGAGGCTAAGGTTGAAGGCTGAAAAGATGTACTACTAATAATATGTAAATACAAATAAACTTCACTTGATGAGTCAACATACTCCTGCCAATCATCTCGAGTGGTACCTCCAATATATTCTCAAATATGCGGCCAACGCATTCTGCACAACACTCGTTCCACCTCCAACCTGAGTTCCCTGTTGCATTAAAAATGCTGAATTTCACATTCTTTTTCTGATTGTTTGAAACAGCAACCTATGTTTCTGCAATACATCTTCAGCTGGAATGTTCTTGATTGAAGTTCAGGTATCTATCGATTTCCCCAGATTTTCATTCATAAAATTTCTTCAAGTGGGAAGCGAACCTGATTCATGAATCAATCATCAATCATCAATTTACCATGTAATAATGACGCACAAGCCAGAAACCTTGTGAAACTTTGAACAAAAATTGAAGAACATCAAGAGTCAAAAGCATAATGAAAAGTTGTGAGGCCTTAGAAGCTTACCCCAGGCCAAGTCACTCCAAAGCTGGTAGTTTTGGGGGTGGGGGTAAAAGAGGTGATATCACAGTAATAAAAATCATCTTATATGCAGGGAGGTTTTACGGGGCCCAGAGTAAACTGGTCTGGTAACTGCCTTCAAACTGAAGTTAAAGGTTATGGACTGGTACTGATTGTGCTCTTCTTTATTCCTCTCTGATTCTATCCCTATGTATGTGTTAGTGTGTGTAGGCAGCACTCTTTCCTTCAATTCAACTCCATTTTAACCAGAAAATTATGGAGTCTTTAAATGGAAAAATAAAATATTGATGTCAATAACCAAATCAACTGGGCTTATCAATGGTCAAAATCATTTACTTTGAAGAGGACATATTCTCGGTTGTTTTGTTAATTTCAAACTTCCAACTTATGGTAAAGTTAAAAGAGTTCTAGTTCTAGTACAATGCTCAAAAAGAAGTTTTGATAAGGACAAATAAAGTAGAGAATCTGGAAGAAGATTTTGATACATAGTCTCAAAAAACTGTTCAACGTTAAGGATCTTTGAAGATGAATTCGGATCATTTGTAGAAGCCATTGCCAACAACAGTAGAACTCTGTTAGCAGTTTGACACTTTCAAAACTAATGGAAAAAAAAAAAAAAAGGTCTTGTTGGGAATGATGATAGTAACAAGGTTGTGAATAATGTACAGATCTATCAATGATTAGTGTAAAGAAATGGTAATTGCTAGACAAAAATGGTGGATGAACTTTTCTTATGTTATTCATAGTGCATGGCATACATATATATATACATGAAATACAAGGTAAAAACGGCAGACTAAGTCTAAGGCTACAATGTATCAATCCCCTTTTTCTATGGGATTCTAATTAGAATAAATAAGGAAGACAATCAGCAGTGATACGTAATATATTTTCTAATACTCCCCCTCAAGTTGGAGAGTAAATGTCATGAAGTCCCAACTTGTTACGCAAACTCACGAACTGATCCTCCCCTAAGGCCTTGGTAAATATATCGGCCAGCTGTGATTGAGAAGAGACAAAGGTAGGTTTGATCATTCCAGCATGTAACTTTTGTCATACTATATGGCAATCTATTTCAATATGTTTCGTGCGCTCGTGGAAAACTGAATTTGCTACAATATGCAAAGCTGCTTGATTGTCACAAAATAATGGTAGAGGTGTTGTATGTGGGACTTTTAAGTCATCTAGTATATAGTATAGCCAAGTTAGTTCTAAGCATGTGTTAGCCATGGCTCGATATTCAGCCTCGGCCGATGATCTAGAGACGTTGGCTTGCTTTTCTGACTTCCATGATATGAGAGATTTTCCAAGAAAAATACAATATCCCGTAACTGATCATCTTGTGTCACGACAGCCTCCCAAATCTGAATCACAAAAAGCTTTCAAAACTAAATCATTGTTCGAAGGAAGTAATAACCCTTGGCCAGGTGTGCCCTTGATGTATTTAAGGATTCGGATGGCAGCGTCCCAATGGGGTATTCTAGGTTCTTGCATGAACTGACTCAATGTGCGAACTAAATAGACTATGTCGGGTCTTGTCACAGTCAGATAAATTAATCTACCAATTAGTCTTATGTATTTGGATGGTTCTTTTAGCAGTTCTCCATCAGTGGAAGTGAGTTTCAAATTTTGTTCCATCGAGAAATTGTCTGGCCTTGCCCCTAGGAGTCCCGAGTCTTAAAGAATGTTGAGTGCATATTTCCTTTGTGACATGAAAATGCCTTTTCTTGATCTAGAGAATTCAATGCCTAGAAAGTACTTCAAGTCCCCAAGGTCTTTTATACGAAAGCGTTTGAGAAGAAAATCTTTAAGACATTCCATTTCATGTAAATTGTTTCCTGCAAGGAGAATGTCATCGACATATATGAGGATCGATGTGAATGAAGTTCTTTGAGTCTTGGTGAAAAGTGAATAATCAGCCTTTGATTGTTGATAACCAGCTTTTTCGAATGGTGTCTAAAAATGTGGCAAACCAATTTCTTGATGCTTGTTTAAGTCCATAAAGAGACTTATTGAGCCGACACACAAGGTTCTCCCCCTGTCGGCGAAGACCAGGTGGAGGTTCCATGTATACAGCGTCATGTAATTCACCATGGAGAAAACATTTTGAACGTCCAATTGTTGAATATACCAGTTACGAGCAGCAACAACAGTGAGAAGACATCGAAGAGTTATAAGCTTGGCTGTTGGTGAAAATGTTTCTTGATAGTCAATACCTTCAATTTGGTTATATCCTTTAGCGACGAGATGAGTCTTATAGCGGTCAATAGTTCCATCTGATTTATACTTGATCTTGTATACCCATTTGCAACCAATTGGTTTATGTCCAATGGGAAGAGAAACTAAGCTCCATGTGTTGTTAAAATGCAATGCTTCTAATTCTGTATTCATAGCTTTCTGCCAATTTGAATCAAGGATAGCTTGAGCATAAGATTTGGGTTCAGTTTGATCTGTAATGGTGGCTAGAAAAATAGAATAGGAAGATGAAAGACGTGAGTAAGAAAGAAAATGAGAGAAAGGATATCGAGTACCTTTCTTTGAACTTGGTGCTGAAAAAGATTGATTAGCTTGAGATGACATTATGTAGTCTTTATGTCATGATGGAACTTGTTTAGGTCGAGTTAACTGTCTCAAAGGTGGAGCGGAAACAATAGGAGGTTCGGAAGAGGTGTTTGATGTGTCTGGCAGTGGGGTTGTATTTTTGGTTTCTAGCATAAAGGTAACAGGTTGATTATTGTTTTCGATTTCTGGCATGAATGTAGGGGGTTGATCAGAAATGGATGCATGTGTTGTGTTTGCTTGCTCAGGTTGGTCAGAATGAGTGGTAGAGGGAAATGGAGAGTTAAATTGTGTTCAAAAATAGGGTTCGGTATAACAAAATCTAAATTTTGTGGAGGTGAGGTGAGGTGGATGAAAACGGAAAAATGGTTTCATAAAATTTGACATCTCGACTGACAAAAAATTTCCTTATTTCTATGTCGTATAATTTGTATCCTTTTTGCCCAATTGGATATCCAACAAAGATGCAACGTTTGGCACGAGGATCGAATTTATGAGTTAGATGTGTTACAGTAGCATAACATAAGCAACCAAAAACTCTTAAGTGATCAAGTGAGAGTAGACGATTGTATAGAATTTCAAAGGGTGTTTTATTTGAGAGCAATGGAGAGGGTAGTTGATTGATGAGATAAACACTGGTTAAAACACACTCCCCCCAGAAAAGTAAAGGTAAATGAGATTGAAAGAGAAGTGCACGAGCAATAGCAAGAATATGATGATGCTGTCTTTTGACAACGCCATTTTGTTGTGGGGTATAAACACAAGTTCGTTGGTATTCAATACCATGGTACTGGGAAAAAAATCTCATGGACGAGAATTCAGAACCAATGTCTACTCTGATTGCTTGGACATAAGCATGAAATTGAGTATAAGTAAAGTCAATAAAAGATTTCAAAATGTTTTGGGTTTCGAACTTATGTTGCATAAGAAATATCCATGTGCATCTTGTGAAATCGTCTACTATAGTGAGAAAGAAACGTGACCCTGAATGTGTTGGGACTTTGTGAGGACCCCAAATATCACAGTGTAATAAATCAAACGAAGCATGAGTTGATATAAAGCTTATTTAAAATGAAAGTCTTGTCTACAAACAGTACAATTATTGTCATAAGGAATGCTATTCAAATGTAAATAAGAAGAAACTAATTTAAGGCGAGAGTGTGATGGGTGTCCAAGACGCATAATGCCATAGAGTGGATGAATGTTAAGTTTGATGGCAAATTAGTGTTCTTTGCAATGGAGGCATGTAATAGAGACCACCATGTTGCTTACTCGAGCCAATCATCTTCCCTGTAGCCAAGTCCTGTAGAACACAAAAGGTAGGAAAAAAATTGCACAACAGTTTAGTGCACTAATAATTTTACTCACAGAAATCAAGTTTAGACGAAAATTAGGGATACAGAGAACATCATCTAATATGATATCAGAATTAAAATGAACACTACCAGTTGAAGTTATTGAAGCTGTGGATCCAGTTGGTAGATTAACCATTGTTATCGAGGATGATTTTGTTTTAGTGAGAAGTGTGGAGTCGGAGGTGATATGGTTATTAGCTCCACTGTCCAAAATTAAAGGTTGAGTGAATACAGAATTAATTATAGCATCGGGAAAAGTGGACAGACCTATTGCATTTGTATAAGCATTTTTATTACCAGAGCTGTGACTTGTGCTCATCATTGATAAGGCACGGGAAAGTTATTGGAGTTGTTCTGTAGAGAGCCTTTGCAATACATGGGTAGGATGATCAGGATTTTGGATCATTTTGCTATTTTCTTATGAATGAATTCCATGGGTAGATTGAAGTGAGTCTGTTGCATTGGCTATAGAGTTTTTTCAAAATTCACGGTGCAATTGTTGTTGTCCTTGTTCATTACCTACGACGTTCGGTGTCCATGTGCCATTTTTATATCTGTATGTCCTCTCTTGTCACAGTGTTTATAGTGTAACTTCAGTGTCTGACAATTTTCAGTAGTGTGTCCTTCTCTGTTGCAATGTTCACAATGTTTGCCTTTTGATCTTTTTGGATGGTTCTGGACTGCAGCAATAATAGAGAAGTAATCAGTGTCTCTAACGTCATCGTACGTTGCATTTCACCTTGAATGACAAGAGAATAGGCTTGTCGAACATTGGGCAACGGAGATATCATTAGAATATTGTTACGTACTGCGGACCTCGTTATATGTATCAGTAAGGCCCATGATACAATTCATGAGAAATTGTATCATCCGATTCTCTTCTCTTTGTTTGATGTGTGCCTTCATCTGGTTGCAAGTATGGACAGGACGATATGTATCGGACTCATCCCAAAGACTCTTCAGTTTTGTGAAATAGGCTGAAACCGTCATCGAGCCTTATGAAAGGGTGGCTATTGCTTTTTGGATCTGATAAATTGTTGGCCCATTCTTTTGCGAAAATTGATCTTGAAAGCCCTCCCATACTTGACGCGTTGTTTTGGAATGAACAATGCCTTTGGCTAGATTGGGTTCCACAGAGTGAGTGAACTAAGATAAAATCATACTGTTGAACTGATTCCAAAGAGCATATTCTGCTGGGTTCTTTTTTCAGAGGGTGGTTCAATAGAACCATTAATGAAACTAATTTTATTTTTGGTTGTCAGAGCAAGAATCACAGATTTACTCCATGATTGATAATTCGAACCATTCAGTTTTGTTAGAACGAGCAAGTGACCGGGTTGATCTGAATGGTAAATGAAATATGGATTGGATGAATCCATAGTTAAAGTGGCGTTGGTGGTGTTTGAATTTGTAAGGGGGGTTTCTTCTGCCATGAAGTTTCAGTGGTTGATAAGGTTTTAAGAGAATGGTGAGGCACCAGGATGTTGCTCTGATACCATGTGAAGAAATAGTAATTGCTAGACAAAAATGGTGGAGGAACTTTTCTTATATTATTCACAGTGCAAGGCGTACATATATATACATGAAATACAAGGTAAAAATGGCAGACTAAGTCTAAGGCTACAATGTATCAATCCCCTTTTTCTATGGGATTCTAATTACACAGTTACGTGAGAATAAATAAGGAAGATAATCAGCAGTGATACATAATATATTTTCTAATAATTAGGACTATGAAGAAGACATCACTGCAGAGGTTGATGAATACTGTCAAGATTCCAAATGTAGATATCTAGAGGTAACAGACATGCTTGGGAATGTTGGTGGTAACAGTCATGCTTGGGAACATCCAATGGAAACATGTTTGGTGGTAGCAGCCATGCTTGGGTTGTCTGCTAGTAGCAGTCATACTTGGGAAGTTAGGGAGTTAAGTTAGTTATTTAAAGGGTTATTTTTGTCATTGTACAGCATGGACAAGGTGGTGGTATTATTATAAATACCCAAACTAGCAGTTAGAGTTTGTTACATTTTTTGTATATATATAGATCTCTTAGGGTTGTAACTCATTAACTCTGCGATTTCCAGTTCATAACAATAGAGAGGAAGAATTGCTTTCATAAATCTTTGTTGATCTTCCTGTTTGTTTAATTTCCTCGCATGGATAAAGTTTTCATGGTATCAGAGCATACGATTCGATTTTGACTTCTTCTTTCTTTGCGAACTCTGATTTGAATTCGTAGCTTTCTTCTTTCTCTATTCACAACAACTTCTTGGAATTCCAATCTGGAATATACCAAATTCATCAATGGAGATTTACCCTCTCAATTCTAAGTTCCTCCATAATTCATTCTTCATTTCTTGAATCACTACAAGCAATCGATCCATGATTGCGAAATACCGTTTTTTTTTTATTTGTCATATCCTACTTGTTTTAGTAAACGATAAATTTGTCTCTTTGTTTGGTACGAGCATTTGGAGATTTATCAAGTGAAAGATCCAATTCAATCTAGTGAAGAATTTAGGCTATTTTCCGTTGTATAACCATGGTGAATGAGAACACAGCAAATTTGATAACTGCAGGACATAGAAATTTTAGAAATGGTTCTGGAAACAAGCTAGGTTGGGCATACAAGATCTCCATTCAAAAATGGGATATTCTGCAATTATTACAACAAGGAGGGACACACAAAGAATGAATGTTATAAGTGGTTTCCAGTGGGACATCCAGCAAATTCCTTGAACAAGACCAAGCAATTCAAAGGGGGGAATTCTGGAAATTCTGGTGAAGGATATAGGTCACAGAACAACTATGTTAGTTCCAAAGTAATGATGCTGTAAGAAAAATCCACAGAGGATAAAGAATCACAGAATGATATTGAGACACCTTGGCCAAGTGTTAAATATGTTGAAAGGGAAGGACCATCCAGAGGATCACTTAGCAGCAGCTACTTTTGCCCTTAATCCAAGTGTCCATTTCATAGGTATGCATGTTTTTACTTGCAGCTATGAAAGGTTTGTAGCATCAGTCAATAATTGCACTACTTGGGTAATAGATTCAGGGGCCACTGACCACATATGCATTTCCATCCATTTATTACATTCTGAGGTCCTGCGGAAAAATAGCTCGACGCCAGGATGATAAAAAGCTTGCTAAATTGGATAAACCTATTATCTTGTCTCTTCCCAATGGTAATCATGCAATGGTCACTTATAAAGGATCAGTACACTTAACACCATCTCTCATTCTTCATGATGTTTTGTATGTGCCTTCTTTTAAGTTCAATCTTCTGTCCATACCCCCAAGTTTCTCAAACAAACATATCATGTTGTTGAGTTTACTAAGACCAGATAGCCATTAGTGATCTTCATGGTGAGTTGTACCTATTACAAGTTGGTCCTAGTCCCCTTCACTCTCCTAATCTAATTGGTCAGATAGCTGGAATTCCTAGCACATCCTATTCTGAACTTTGGCACAAAAGATTAGGTCATCCATCTTTATATACTCTACAGAAAATACTACAACTGCCTAGTGTTTTTCATTCCAAAGTTGTGCAACATGATTGTATATCTTCTTACACTATATGTCCTATTGCTAAACAGCACAAAATTTATTTTCCTATCAGTACTTCTTGTAGTAAAAAGTGTTTTGATTTTATTCATTGTGATTTGTAGGGTCCATATAGAACTTCAACTGTGAATGGATGCAAGTATTTCCTTACAATATATAAGAATATTATTTATGCTAATTTTATTTAAAAAATATTTATAACATTCATTAACGTAATTTAATTATTTATGCTAATATTATTTAAAATTGTGTAATTAATATATAAGAATTTTATTAAAATATCACAAAATAAATTTAATTTGTGCAAATACTATTTAATAATCTTAATACTAATTTAATCAACAAATATAATAATTTCTAAACTAAAGTTATAAACTAAAATAAAATTATATATTAATAATTATATAAAATTATAAATTAATAATTATATAAACTGAAATTTAAAAAAAAAAATTCAGTTCATTAAATTTGTTTGTCGGCGGTGGAGGTCCGGCAGAACTCTAGCAGGTGACGGCGGGTTTCAAGGATTAAATCCCCCTTGGGTGGGCGGTCCTCCTAGGTTCCGTTAAATTTTAAATGGAATTTTGAAATTAAGGGGTGAAATTGGAATTTTTTATTTTTACGGATTCGTTAACTAAATCCACCTAGTCTTGGTGGGGTTTTGGGATAAGGTCGCCTGGGCTGGGCGGTCCTCTTAATTTTCGATTTTTGTTTTTTTAAATTTTAATTAAATAATATTTAGCTAAAAATTATAACTAATTAGCATATAAATTTGCAAATAAAAATCTAATTAAACATAAATGAATTAAACTAATCTGATTTGGATCTATTTTTAAGAAATGAAGTGTTGTTTTTTCCAGATTGTTTTGAGATGAAGAAAAGAGTGATTTGTGTTTTTTCTAGATTGTTTTGATCGGTATTTATAAAATTAAGGGAGGGTTCTTCGTAATTTTTTTAAACTGGAGGAGGGCTGCTGGAATTTTTTAAAACCTGAGAAATGAGGGCAAAAGGGTCATTTTTCAGGGGGTGGTGTTGTATTTAGCATAAAACGGGTACTGCATTAGCGCCTATGATTTGCAAATGTGAAGTTAGTAAAGTTACAAAAAAAAATGGACACACATTTTAGGACAATAAAATTTTAGAAATTGACCCTCGTTTTAAGATGGAGGGAGTACATTTTGAAGCCTGCAATGCCTTTTACTGAGCAATAGATGATGTCCTTAGAACAGAGTAGCTTCTTCTCCTCTCAATGCATCATATTCCTTTCCTGCAGAGAAGAAGGGAAATTTTATGTAAAAGAGATTAGCAATACACCACGTACTATACGAGGAGTTCGCTAAGAATTTCAGTTTCTTAGAAGTCAGCTTTTCTATTCTATCTACCACGACTTGAACGATTGAATTGCTCCCATAGATGACAACAAAAGTAGAAAACCAATATTGAGTGGTGCGCGCTTACCATTTTTTTAGAAGAACCTGCTCTGGAATATGGATCCGAGTGCCAAGGTACTGAGAAAAATTAACAAATTAATAGGCCTTAATTCCAAGTCTGACATAACATTACAGAGACAAGGTAATTAGTTTAGGAGTCGATTAACACAATTAAAGAAGGAATTAAAACCCACTCCATTGGCTCCTTACAATTCCTCCAACACAAGAAAGAAACCCCCCACCACCCATCCAGTATCCAGGCAATTGCGACGATCGCCGCCACTAATATCTACAGAGCTGCCGAGGAGGTTAAAGCCACTGAAATCCACCCCATCGCGCCTTCAACAATAAATCCTCCTTCTCATGTCATCGCTTCTCCGATCTGGCTGTTTTTTTTTTTTTAAATGAAATTAGCAATTAACCACCCACGGGATTAACAAAACAAAGTGTGAACAAGAAGTTTTCTTAAAATTTCTCCATGGCTGAGTTGTAATAATTTTGAGATAATTTCAAAATATTATTGTTATTATTGTTTACAATTTTTTAACATTTACGTATGATTAAAAGTATTCAATTAATATTATTTTAACATATACATAAAAGAAAGTGTTTGATTAATTTCATCATATATATATATAGTATAAAGATTGCATATTGAGGATATTTTTGAGTGTTTGGTCACTTTTTTAATGTTATCAATCCAAATTCTTAACGAAAGTGGATGGAGTGACTAATATGACTTCTAAGTTGAAGTGTAATTATGAAATTAACGAAAAATAATAGTAAAGTGACCTTACTAAGTACCGTGATTGACTTCATATTTAAGCTTTTTTTCTTAAAATATATGAATTACGTGTTTTATTATTTTAAAAAATATACGTCAAATTTTTATTTAAAAAATAAAAAAAAAATCAACATGACAATAATTTAGGAACGAAAGTAATATTTTACAGTATTTTGAATTACAAATTTTATGATTTTTAAAAAAAATTATTTTTATTTAAAAAACAGTTAGTTTGTATCGTAAAGTCAAAAAAGACAATAACGGAATGAGTACTTTGTGTAATCCATGTGCATAATGGATTGTCAGTCAATTTTAGGGCTTAAAGATGACCTTTTTGGGTGTAAAGGATTGAATGATTTTGCAATAAAAGAGGCCGAAAGAAAAGAACATAGAGTTACAATTTTGCAATGCAATTGGGAAAGTCAATAATCATACCTCAATGATAACCAAAAGTAATTTTTAGTTACGCCTAACAGATAGATTATCGCACCTGACTAGAAGGGGATCACTACAATTTTCCTTCTTCCATATAACGGCAATATTCCTTGTGCAGACACTACCAAACGACCCCACCATTTCTCCCAACGGTCATCTTCCATTTAAAAATTCAATTATACAACGTTTTAGTTTCAATCTTTCCTATATAAATCTATCTCCCATGTTCACCGGAGAGCAAACACCGGCAAACACAGTCTACGTTTTAAATAGACTTCTCCAACTACAACTCTTTCGTTAATCTCAAACAGAGTTCGTTTGACGGTTGCCGGAATTTTCTCCAAACCCAGAATGTGCAGGCCGAATGCAATTGCTTTCTTGGTGTTTTTATGTGTCTTGAATTCCGGCTGGGCACAAAGTAACGATGCGCCTCTCGCAGCCCCCAAGTCCTCTCCTTCGACATTCCCGTCGCCCTCCATTTCTCCGGCGGCTACTCCGACGAGTCCTATCTCATCCCCTTCGAAGTCTCCGGCTTCTTCGCCGCCTACAATTTCACCGACGCTACCGGCTACTCCAACACCCATCCCGTCTACTACCCCGGCGCAATCTCCAACCGCTACACCGCCCGTCGCTGTTCCGACGGCAACTCCACCGACAAGTGAGGCGACTCCGGCTCCATCTCCGGCGGCCCAGGCTGCAACCCCAGTGACCGCCCCGGCGGTTTCTCCAATTCTTGCCAACCCGCCAGCGGAAGCAGAGGTTCCGTCGTCAGTAGGCATTCCTTCAAGTTCCGCAACACCGGCAGGGGCACCGGATATGTTCCCGCCGAGCACCAGCCCGGGACCGGCCAGTTTATCGCCAGAGAGTGCTGTTAGCGACGAGTCGGGTTCAAACTCAAAGTATGGGGCGCCGGCTATGTTAACCGGGTTGGCTTTATGGGCGGCAGCATTGGCAATTTAAATTTAGGAAGATATTTATTCATTTCTTCATTTTTTTTTTGGCAGTGGGTACTGGGTATTTGTATTTGTATCATCATCATTTTTGGGCCTCCATAATTTTTGTATTGTACTAACACTCCACTGCAATAAAATTCATTTTTTATTAATAAGATGATATTGATTTGGTTAATTTGCATTTGATGATGATGATAGGATAGTTTCTTTTACTAGTTCTTTTTTAGTGAGTTTAAGGTGTATCTTTGTATATCAGTTTATGTATTTAAATGTAACCTCTAAAATGCTCCTCGAAAAAATTGAACTAAATGGACATATATTTAAAGCAAACCAACTATCTCTTAGATTAACAAATCTTGAAAAATTGGAACCTTATGAATGTTCGTTTTCTCTATAAATAAATCATGTGCACGCAAAGCTTAAATTTGGCACAATCACAATCACCAACAAAGTTATTCCTATAAAAGAGCAAATGCTGCGTTGTGGATATTTTTGAAGATTCTCCTTATCCAGTTATCCTTTGTGGATAAATACCTCCACACAGGAGGAGGTAATGAGGGCAAAAAGTATACAACTGCAATGCTGTTAGATGTTGTTGTTGATACATGATACTGACACAACAATTTTTCCCAAAATCATAACGTCAAATCTGAATATTCTTTGATAATTGCAAAAGGAAAGATGCTTCGGAGTATGTTAATAGAAAGGTGCTTTACTTTATATGAATATACTAAAACTACAATACTTGCGATTAATGAATTTAATAAAAAATTTCCGATTTTAGTAGCATTGCAATTGTTTAAGTCAATAGAAAGATATGATACCACAATTTACACTAATTGTTATTCATAATCATATATGATCGATTATAAGTAAAGTCGCTCTTACGAATACAGATGGACATGGTTGAATCAATCCATTGGGGAATGGGGACACCCCCACTTCGACAAGTAAATTACAACTAATAAAAGCTATAGAAGAATAAATGTTTTGTTTTGATATGTATTTAAAATATGTTTCAAATATACAAGCTTGAAGCTACCTTAGCAACTCTGTCAAAAATTTAGGCATCCTGTTCTAAAGAAAAATCTTGTTGATAAAATACATTAAATTGGTCAACTTGTAGTTCTAGAATTTTTTTTTTTGTTGTTGTTTCATTAGCTTTTTCTTTATCTTTTATTTTTTCTTTAATCACTATATAAAAAAAACTTAAAATTATAAAATTAAGTCACTAAATCACAAAGTCATTTATATTATAATATTTTTCTATTAAATATTAATAAAATGGTGGATGGTGATACAAATTATGTAGATATCAGAAATTAAATGTAATAATGATATTTTTAACATTGTTGTTCGTATCAGTAAAGTTATAGTCATACTCAATATTATAACAGTAATATTTGTACTAAGGCTATGAGAATAGGTACTTTCCCATTAAATAGATTTATTTAGTATAAGAATTCAACAATGATTAAGTCACTGAATCAACCCATTAAATTCTACTCCTATTAAGGGTATAAATTCATTCGGATCATACAAGCGTGTCACAACTTACACGACTCAATTTTGGAAATTACCAAAACCATAAAAAAGAAAGAGCCACTGGAATCTGCTCTAAGCTAAAAGAATCAAAACCGTTCATTTTCATTGATCAGGATAAAGCTTTGCAAATGCGGTGGCACTTTCGATATTCTTAAGTTCAACATACCATTTGAAAACTACACTACACATAATCCGGCAAAAGTGATTTTCGTTTCCGATCAATTTCCTCTCCCTCTGTCTCATCGATTGATCGATCGATGGGAATGGCTTGTAAATGCATCGGACGGAGAAGTTTTAGCAATTTGAGAGACGCTTGTTTTGAGAAGAAAAAACACAGAAAGAATCTCAGAAACGTCTTCACCATTCCTATTTTCAAAAGATGGCGATCCGTCTCCGGCAATAACCGCATTTTAAGGTCAGTCAGCTTTATTAATTTATTCTTCTCTTGTAATTGTTTATGAAGATTAATATATACCAGGTACTTCGTTTGCTAAGCACCAATCGTGATTCCTTTCCGTACGACTTGAACTACAATGAAATGAAATTTGTACTAAACTGGCATTGAATGGACCATTGTTGCTTACCAAATGAATGAAGTTGATAATTTGTGGTGCTAGTTCCTTGACCTACTTGTGTGTGTGGTGTGTTTAGTAAACATTTCCATGACCTACTTGTTCTCAGCAGCCATCTACTAAATGCCATGCTCTTCCAGTAAGCACAGTTATATTTTTGAAAATTCATTTGTATTGAGATTTTTGAATAATTTTTCTAATTTTTTTTCAATACTATTGTATTTTGTCAATGATATTTCCTGAAGTAAGTGAATTGATTACTAGTTGCATTCCTTTTACTTTGCTTTACTTCTAGTTTCTAAAACTATCAGCTGGACTCTTACTAAGGGCTAAGACCTACCTTAGTTTCATCAAGAAGGTCAGTTTTATCAGTATATAGGATGCACCCTAGTTTTCCATACCACAGTGGCAAAGCCAAAATTCTTTGATAAGGGGGAAATATTTAACTATATCATGTCTAGAATCTAATATTGTTGTAAAAATATGTAATCTTTCTAATTAATATTAGAGCTTATATGAATGAAATTGAACTAAACTTATAACGTTTTGTTCCATAATACCCTTTATGGGTGCAAAATTACTATATAGCGTAATTTTTTTTCTCAAAGAAAGGGAGGAAAATATCTTAAATTATAAAAATGTCGTATTTTTTATTTTTATTTTTATTTATTTTTTTATTTTAGAATTCGGCAGTGGTTAAAATAAGTTTGTCAAAACCAATACGTACTACTTATTCTTCTTAATTATTTATTTCTATGTTCATTCTTTTACGTGGCTTTGCCCCTACCACTTTATATATGTTTAGTGAATAGGCTATCATCAAGGCAAAAAGATAAGGGCTTCAAGCAAACTTATGACTCATAAAAACTTACATAGCTTTAACTGTTGTCACTGTTCAACAATATATGTTGTTGTTAATGTCAATTTTCTATTAGTAAATCTCTTCTTTATTCCAAAATATTCTTTGAGCACAAGCTTTCTTAAGGGTTGTTTTGTTGTGTTTGGTTGAGTGTAAAAGAGGGGGAAATTAAAATGGAGCTGTGCCATTCATATGGGCACCATATTCTTTCCGGGGGAGAAAAGAGGAAGGAAACACTTGCTCCTCATTGTGAATTCTTGTCATGACGTGTGCTATCCACATGTAAAAAATATACAATCTATGAAAATACATATGATGTGGGTATAGTGATAAAACTGTATGCGACGGTTTTCTATTCACTCTCACTTTACTACACTAGCAAATGTGGGGGAGTATATCCTCTCCCTTACCAAAATAAAAGGTTTCCCTTTCATAGACAAACCTTTTACCTTGGAAATTCTCCCCTCTCATTTCTCTACATCATACCAAACAAGCTACCAGCCTTTACAATTTATAGATGGCTTCTGCAGCTGACTTTCAGTCTTTAGCCCGAACCTTGGTTAATGAAGTTCCGGCAAGGTGCTGAGATTCAATGAAGTTCTTGCAGGGTGAATTAGGGATTGGATTTTAATTTTCTGTTAGCAATAAAGTGAAGAGCTCCATCACTCAGTGAATATCTCTTCGTGCTAGACCCGAAGCACTGTCTAGTTCTATTTTTTTTTTTTTTTGGGGGGTGTTGGAGGCAGCTTATTACATTGTGTGGATTTATGCTTTTATCATTAATAAACATAAATAATATTTTTTATCTTTAAATTTTATCCTATATTTGTACCTTTAGTATGCTTTGGTATTGTTATTACCTCAGCAGCAGAGAAGATTTCTAGACTGATATCTGATGAAATACGTTGTGCAGCATGGATGTTCGAGAGAAATCAAGATCTACACTATCCGAGTCATCCAAACATAAGAGGGTTCCCATCTATGTTATGATGCCAATTGACTCCTTTGGGATTGATACATCTGGAACTCCAAGAATCAGAAAGTAAGTAGTTCTGCTTGCAGCCTTGCAGGCCCTATGATATTTTGGATATACTTTATCCTTGCATAAATCTGGGTGTGAAGTCTACGTGAAAGTTTTATTCTATTCACGTACTTCTTGCAATTTTGGTGGTGACACAGATGTATGTATACGTCGCTCTTGTTGTTTCAGAATCAAGGCCTTAACTATATCTCTAAAAGCACTCAAGTTGGCTGGTGTCCATGGAATTGCAGTTGAGGTTTGGTGGGGCATTGTGGAGCATTCTCCCTTTGAATATAACTGGTCTTTATATGAAGAGCTTTTCAAACTAATATCTGAAACCGGGCTGAAGTTACAAGTTGCATTGTCCTTTCACTCAAATATTCATTTATCATCAGGAAGGCGTGGTGTGAGTCTTCCACAGTGGATCATGGAGGTTTGTTTCTTTGTTTGACTACCATTACTCATTTGCAAGATTTTGTGTGATAAACTGTGCACGAACTGGGTCATGCTGGTAGTCAAAGTGAGGGAAATGATTTTTCTTCTTTGTTTGTCCCTTACCCCCAATCCCTGCACCCCCTTGATGCATAACAAGCCTTATTGCAGCTGATGAAGGAAATTAGGATTTCTATATTGGATGTATACACTCATCAGTTTTGTAACAGAAGCCAATATCATAATTGGTGTTTTACTTATTGGTATCATGAATTCTCATGTCCCATTTCTTTTCTTTCCCCTCACCCCCCTGCAGATTGGTCATCTTAATAAGGACATTTATTATCGAGACCAAAGTGGGTTTTCAAATGACGATTATCTAACATTAGGGGTGGACCATCATCCTTTATTTTGCGGACGTACTGCTCTCCAATGTTACGAAGACTTCATGTTCAGTTTTGTGAACAAATTTGAACCCTTAATGGGAACTTTAATTGAAGAAGTCAACGTTGGTCTTGGTCCTTGTGGAGAACTGAGGTAGTCTTCTATCACTTGTGTATTTGGAGGGAAGATATCATGGAAAATAATATTATAGAGCATCAAATGCAGGTATCCTGCTCATCCCTTGATCGATGGTAGATGGCAGTTTCCTGGAATTGGTGAATTCCAGTGCTATGACAAGTACATGTAAGTTAACCTCTTTGAGCTAGCTACCAGATATTCATTGTTGCTGAATCATGAGCATCTTTTGCTTAAGGATGGAAGACTTGGAGGTGTCTGCTTACCGAAAAGGGAATCCTCAGTGGGGAAATACGGGCCCCCAAAATGCTGGTGGTTATAATAGTTTTCCATCCGGGGTTCCTTTCTTTGAAGAGGGACAGGGGAGCTTTGTTTCGGATTATGGCCAATTTTTCCTCGTAAGTATCCTAGTAACTTTATTCTACACTTAATTATACGTGTGGACATGGGAAAATAAGTCTTTTATACTACAAAGCACAGCTTTTCATCAGCATTGCCTTGATAATTCGATGCACTGCCTGTCTCATGGTTGAACTTCTTCTTTTTCTTTGTAATGGTATATATTTATTTTGGGATTTAAAACGTGTTGCATTGGCTTAGAAGTGAAGTTCTCTGCATTCTGGTGGAGCTAGCAAGGAGTTTGCTCAAAATATCAGTTGTTTAATAGTGATTCCGTGATAATTAATCTTGCGGGAACCAGTTCAGCTCTTACTTGAAGATCTGTTTGAGTTACCTTTCCCTCTGTCAGGATGAGCCTACGTGTGCACCTGCACAAGTGAATTGGCGCCCCTTTTCTTATTTTTCACCGCTAGTTGCACTAGTAGCGTAATTGGGAGAGCATTCCAAGATCATTTACAAGAATGCCACTTCACTTGAAAGATAATTTGTGCACGAGAGTACCAGCCATTGGACCACATCCGTCTATCCTACCTAAATAGTTACCTTTTCTTGTTCGTTCTTCGAGTGAGGCTTTGTATACTAATTCCTTCCCACTAATGAAGAGACTACCCCAGTCTTCCCATTCATTCCCAGTAGATCACTCTTCTTCCTAAGAATTGAACAGAATATTATCATTGTTTGTAAAGCAGCACATAGTTTAGATACTGGGTTTACAACACTTTTTTACACTGGTTGCATTTGCATACCCTTCTTGTTTGGGTATAAAATTACAAAGAAGCAGCCACCAATTTCTTAAGAAATTGATAGAATCCAGGTTGCAAATATCAATTGATGAGATTCTGGAACAGATTTATCGTACACGTATGCAGCTATGCTTGCTTGGTGTATGAATGTTCCAAATGCAATTAAATGGAGGGTACACAAACACTCTTAATAGCCATTGAGCCCATCAACAAATTTGGAAATGCAATGTAGACATCGCAATGGTTGGGGAGGTGAACCTTGCCCAAATTAAGTTGAGTGACCAGCCAACAAATAGCTCCCACCGTGTAATTAGACCTGATGAGTAGATAGATTACAACGAAATTTAGCATTATTGTTCATTTTAGCCTTGTGTTTTGATCAATATTTTACAACAGTTTTAGACCTTTCAATATTGGAATTGGAACTAGAGAGCTAAAGCATATTTGTATAAGCCACTTTGTTAGGTCCCGTAGGTATGCTCAGAATATAGGCTAGAGGGATAGCCTATATTACCTTCATTTAAAATTTCATCCTATTTTGAAATATCTTTAAGAACAAAGATGAAATATTTATCGGGTCTAGTCAATTTCCTCGCAAGGCAACTCAACTGGTGCTGGATCAGCAAGTTTCCTTCAGCAGACTTTTGCTACTCAGTCACAGTGAACTTAAGCTACTGCTTGGAAATTGATGTTATAATATTTGTTGTTCCAAATGAGTTGTGTAGCGGAATGACTTACAACAAATATATATAACATGTAAGATCAAAGTAGTCATGACTAAATTAGAACAAATACAACACAATAACAAATTTAGATCTTCATTAGATGCAACTATCTTTTCCATGAACAGATTGCTTAATATGTAGAACATATAATACAGGAAAGATAAGTAAATGCTGAATGTAGAAAAATATATTATATATTAAAATTCAGCAGAGGTATACTCAAAGGTAAACATGCATAATACATCAACCTAGACTCTCTATTCTAGCAACCTTCCAGGGTTTCATGGAAAGGAAGACAGAAGGGGAAAGGGAAGACATACATGGGAACTCTCACCTTAGCAATTCCAAGTCCCTTAGGGAGTGAAAAATGGCAGTGCCAGTGTGAGAGTAATGTGAGAAGACAATATTATGGGTTTTGTTCAAATAGCAAGTATTTGAACAACTGAGTGCAAAACACTCGACCAACTATGATGACACATTATTGCACAACCGACAACTCTTGCAATGGAATACAAGTCTGTTGGTAAGAATGCAATGTGGATTATTAGCTCGTGATTTTCATCGGACATCTTCAAGTAGGTTCCGTCTTCAACGTCAGGCTCGAGGATTAATCTCTTGCAGTAGATTTGGAGTCTAGGATTAGTAAAGACCGAGTCTTTCGAAGGAAGAAAGAACTCAAATCAAGAAGTGAGTTCTTGACTAAGCGAAGTTTCTTGCCTTATGAATTTCTGGCGATCTCTCTCACACAAAGTGTTTGTTCTTATACTTGTGTTTTTCTCACTTTATAGTGGTCTCACAGTTAAACTGATTTCTTCGCACACACACACTTTGGAAGAGGGATGAGAGATTTCTTTTATAGGGGAAGAGGTAAAGGATCCATTGAGACTTGAGTAGATTTCTAACTGTTGGAGTCTTTGTCTTTAATGCATCAGAGTGCATTCTTTTGATTGTTGGTTAAAGAAATCTTCTTGAGGATCTTGTCTTGGAATCTATCTGTTGAAACAGGTTGTCACTCGATAAGACCTGACGTTGCAGGCCTATTTGTAAGTACTGCACTATTGCTTGATTTTTTCGGGGATATGTCTTGAAGGCTGAGATCAAGCACATAAGAGGTAATATCCGTCGGATAAGAGTAAGGGTTTGGATATTAATGCATATCTTCAAGCTGTAAAGTAGATTTGCAAAAAGTACTTTTGTAATTTTTTATACACGTGGATGCTTGGGGAGTAGATTGCATTTCCTCTTTAATGACACATTTGTAGTACTTGTACCTATTCGTTAGAATACACCAAAAGGGAAATCATAATAAATCAACCCATGTGGTCCTTTGAAAAGTGTGATGGAGAAGTCAGCTTTCAATCAACCAGTTATATGTTAGATAGTATCTAATTGATAATTCATCGGTGCTGATTTTCCACGTCATTAGCCTTGTTGGTTCACTAAACTTCTAGACCTCAAGGTGTACTAATTGAAGGCTGCTGAGTGAGTAACTGCTTGGCGAGATATATATACAAAGACTCATATATGTGCAAAGACTTCCTAGTCTAATGATCTATGCAATATTCAACAAGTTGCCACGCTAACCGGTACGCAGCCCTTTTAGCCAATCGTGGAATATGCATTGTAATGGTGACAAGCAAATCACGGTTTGGAATATGCAAACATATATAGCAAATGTTGTGCAAGCATATTCCTAACAATCTCCTCCTATTTGCTTGGGACCATTACTACATTTGACATATACAAACAATCGTTCAGTTCTTAGTAATAACATGCCTAATGAATTATTATTTTATCTCAAGGCATGTCCTAGGCTGAACTTAGAAGCGATAGCTTTTGTATAGTCACATATTGCTAAATATTTACAGACTCAATAAATGAAAATACAAATACATAGCAATAGTAAAAACATCTTTAGGCAATTATGAGGTATAATTGATGAGTAGGCTTCAAAAATATTTTTAAAAAGATCTTTCTTGCACGATGATTTCAACAAGTTGAAGAATTTTGGCAAGAAGATTTTTTAGAGCAATTCATTAAGGTATAATGTAGAGTGTAACCCTGTTTTAATAATTGCTACAGGATATCAATTTCGAAACCATTGTATCGTTCTTGTTTTATGTTTACAAGAAACTAGTTTAACAGCAGCCTTCGTGAAGAACTTAAAAAAAAACTTTTTGAAAGGTTTTGTTTTGATATTTACCTAATACTCAAAAAAGTTATTTAAGTATCAAAGCAAAAAAATTCAGAAGAATGTTTTTTTTTTTAATGAAGATAGTGATATTCTACTGAAGCAGGAAGAAGGTTAGCAGAACTTTGAAAAACTTAGCATCCTTCATTTAAGTAATGTTTTCTTAATGAAGATAGAGATATTCTGCTGAAGTAGAAAGAACGTCAGCAGAAGTTTTGAAAAGATTTACATTTCTTCATTAAGTGTGCCACAAAGGCATATTCATTTTCATCGGATAATCCACAAAGGTTTATCTAGGGAAGGGGTGAACTTGAGGGTGAACTAACATTTCTATTATTTCCTCCTTGTCTTGCTGAGAATGCATATCTCACAATAGAATTTCTCCTCCTTAAGTATTTATCCTCCTTTATGTAAGTGTCACACTACTTCTCCTACTTTATGTGTTTTATGTATGTCACACCATTTCTCCTCCTTAATGGTCGCAAGCATACAGTATCATCAAGCATTCAAGGAGCAACCACGAAGGCATTTAAGCAGTATTGGAGCGTATTGAGATGGAGTGGGAGCTTTATTTGCACAGTAGGGGTAAGTTGGCAGATATATGTACAATATGCAAAGAGAAGATTAATGAATAAATTGAAGACAACGTATTCATTTCGGAGAAAATAACAGTAACTATTGTTTCGTTCTTTTCAAAAAGTACCTTAAATCCTTTCAGATAGTGATTTAGCTAGGGTTGGGTTTTGGCGAAGGTTAGGTTTTGGCTAAGGTAAGGATTTGGGTAAGGTAAGGTTTTGGCTAGGTAGGATTTTGGCTAAGGTTAGGTTTTGGCTAAGGTAGGATTTCAGCTAATGTTAGGATTTTGGCTAAGGTAGGATTTATAGCTAAAGATCTTAATGCTTGGTACCAATTGTCAGTTAATACCAATTGTTAGTTGATGTGTGGGATCGGTAGACTGTTGTGATCGACGGTAGCTGAGGGTTAATGACATCAATTGATGAATAAACAATTGATAAGCTGATGGAGGAGAGATAGAAATTGACAAGTTACTCCTCCTAAATAGATGCCTTAGATAAAAGATCGAATAAGTTCATATGATGCCTGGGGGATATGAGAATGAGGGTTGAATGTTTATTTTTTCCTAAGTTTCTTCCTTGGGTAATTTCAACAGGTTCCTCCTCTTCGGGCTTTTCCTCAGCCTCAGCAGGGGCTGAAGGAACACGGTGAGCACATAGTTATTAAAGGCGAGAGGCGGGCGAAAGGCACTTTTTTGAGGCGAGAGGCGAGGCAAGAGGCCGAAAGGCGAGCAAGGCAAAAAATTAGGAAATATAGTATATATATTTATTTATTTAGTTGTTACAAATATCAAAGCATGTATAAATGAGAATAATATATGAAATTAAGTTCACATATAATATCAATAATTCAACAACAATAAATTCAACTTTCAAACCTACAATTCCATAGCAAAAGATGAACTTAGGAGTTATACTTTAAACAAAAAAATAACTAGTCTTGCACCAAGTAGCAACTAGCAACACTTTAAACATCCTCAAAACCCGAATTAAACCCATCATCCTCCACTAAATCACGATCGGTTCTAATAGGCTCATGTTCTTCTTCATCCTCTTCATCTACAAGGTGAATACCATGTGCCCTAGACGTGCTTGAAGTGCCTATCCCAGTAACTCCCACCCTTTGTCGTTGGCTCAAGCTAGTAGCAATATGAGGCAATGATCTTTTGTCTCTAGTAAAGTAGGCGGGCTCCTCAGCTCCACAAACTCTACTAACTACATCTCAATCCATGTCATCACAGTGCCCTTCACCATCTTCACGTACTTCCTCATCTTCATCAACCAACCACTCATTGCTATCATCAATGTCCGTTAGGGCAATTGGGTCAATACGCTCTCGACACAAGTATCGTCGTCGCAATGCTCTATTGTATTTCACAAACACCAAATCATTTAACTTGGCTTGAGCCAACCTATTTCTCTTCTTGCTATGAACCTGTCCAATTTCATGTAATTAAAAACATAAGCATATGCAAATTAATTGTTTTCACAATCCAAGAATATATTTTCTTAAAACAACTTCCCAAAATTAATATACTTTGGTTCTAACTACAACTTACGTGCTCAAAGAAACTCCAATTCCTTTCACACCCGGATACACTACAAGTGAGGCTAAGAATTTTGATAGCAAAGCCTTGCAAATTTGGAGCCCCTCCACCGTACTTTATCCACCACTCAACTAGTAAATAAAATTTATTCTCATTAGTAAATTTCCATTCAAATATATGTAATAAACTACCTGGCGAGTTTTTCATTCTTTGCCTTTTAGCTAGTTCCAACCCAAAAAGATCACTAGCATTCTTATAATCAATCAACTCATCACTGATTTTTTCTTGCATTTCAAGGTTCGGTACTAGTTTCTCAAGGCATTTGAAGAGCCCTCCCATAACCTCTTTATCTGTCAGAATACCCTCATTTTTGTAGAAAAATTCAGGGTTTAAGTAGTAGCCTGCCGCATGCAAAGGTTGATGAAGTTGAGACTCCCACCTCTTATCAATGATTTGAAAATACTCCATGTAATCTTCTTCATTATCATTAAAACTCTTTGCAATGGTCTCCTTCGCTGTATCCATAGCCTTATAAATATATCCCATGGGAGGTTTACTTTCACCATCAACAATTCGAAGCACCTTAACAAGAGGACCAGCAACCTTAAGGGCTTCGACTACTACCCTCCAAAATCTAGCATCCATAATAGTCTTCCAAGCTTGTTTACCTTGCACCTCCTTTGCCCATTTACTGTTTGTCCATGTAGTTGACTGAAACATAGACCTCAAGCCTCTTTTCACTAAATTGATCCTTCCAAGAGTGAGGAAGGTTGTGGCAAATCGGGTTTTTGCCGGTCTAACCAACTCTAACTGAGTGAACTTCCTCATCAAATTCACTACACCAGGGCGACTATAGACATAGCTATTTAATTTCATAGCTTTTGCAAAAACTTATTTAAACCTTAGTATTTCAAACAGATCTTCCAACATTAGGTCCAAGCAATGTGCAGCACACGGTGTCCAATATAAATTTGGATACTTTGCCATCAACAACGCGCCTATGAATAGAAAAGAAGGAGAGAAAAATAAGCATCTAAAAAATAAACAATAACATTATCAATCATAAAGTAAATAAAGTTATCAACTATTTCACTATTTCTTACCCGCCAACTTCATATTTGAAGCGCTATCCGTAACAACCTGAACTACATTCTCTGGCCCAACTTTCTCCACAAATTTACTAAGCAGCTCATATATCTTCTCCCCTGTCTTGCTATACTCAGAGGCATCAACCGACTTCACAAACATGCTTCCTTTAGGGCAATTGACTAGAAAATTAACTAATGTCCTTTCTCTTTTGTCTTTCCACCCATCAGACATAATAGTACAACCATGTTTCTTCCATTCATCTTTGTGGTCTTTCATTTGTTTGTTGACGGACTCCACCTCTTTTTTTAGCAACGGAACTCTCACCTCATGAAAACTTGGAGCTTTCATCCCCGGACCATGTTCTCCGATCGTATTAATCATGTCTTGAAAACTATCATAATTCACGGCATTGAAAGCAATGCCGGCATCATACATCCATCTTGCTATGGCCGAACATACCTGATTCCTCAACACTTTCAACGCATCCTCATTTTCAATATTTTGTTTTTTCATACCTTTGGAAGTTTGTTGTTGACCATGACTTATAAATAAATCCATCGGTCCTTTTTTGCTTGGGCCACTTTGCTTTATCCTTTTTGATGATTGAACCTCTTCACTTCCAATTGGAATTTCATCATCATCATCATCACCGTAGCTTCTCAAATTCTCTTCCCAACATCTCTCTTGCCTTACTTGTTTCTTTAAAATAGTTTGCTCTTTAGCTCTCTTTTTCAAGAGCATAAAAGTTTTAATCTCTTCTTTCACCTCATCGGGTACTTAATCACAAGCCCTAACACTAGAATACCCTCCAACTATGTGTTGTTTGGCCCTACATATTCCTCCCGAGTATTTTTGGTGAGAATACCTACACGTTGTACTGTTGGGGTTCTTTTCATTTTCTAAATATACATATTTCCAAGCTAGATCATTTCTATTCGAGCTTGCTCTTCCCAATGAGGCTGGGGTTGGGGCCGGTGGAGTTGGGGTCGTCATAAGCCTAGAGAGAACAGAGTGGAAAACAAATTAAAAAGAAAAAAAAAACTAAACTGATTAAACTAACAGAGTAACTATACTCTTTTTTAAGTCTGTTAAGAGAAAAAAAAAACAGATTAAGCTATACACAATAACATAATAAACTCAAGAAAAATAAAGTAAAATAAATAAAATAAAAAAAGGTTGAGACTGGTGAGAGGGAAAAGAAAAAAGGAAAAAGAAAAAAGATAGAAAAAGAAAGAAACGAATAAAAGAAAAGAGAAAAAAAGAAAAAAGAATCTTTTCGTACTGGGGAGAGAGATGAGACTGTCGACTTGGGAAGAGAAGAGAGAAGAGAAAAAAGAAAAATGTAATACAGAAAAGACGAAGAAATTGAAAAAGAAAGAGGTTGTCGACTCGGAGAGAGAGAGAGAGAAGAATACTTGTTCGTCTTCGTCGACTTGGATCGACTTCTCGCTCGCAGGGGTCGTCGCAGCTAGAGAGTGTCGCTGTCGTTTTCGCCTTCTTCGTCGTTTAGGGTTTGCTCCAGGTAATTTTGTTTGCGATTTGAGCTTCGGTTTGAGTCGCCGGTCTTTAAAAAGGGTTTTATTTTTTACCCTCGCTATACTATGACGTTTTGATTAAAAAAATAGTAAACTTTTTGGGCTATCACAAAGGTGTCGCTTCAGCTCGCCTCTCGCCTTGCTCCGCCTCGACAGAAGCGACCGGCTCTACTCCGCCTCTCTGAAACGCCTCGCCTGACCAACTTTGAGGCGGCAAGGCCTCGCCTCTCGCCTCACCTCGCCTCAGGCGGCCAAGGCAAGCGCCTTTCATAACTATGGGTGAGCAGCCTTTCATTTTGATTTGCCCTTTCCGCGAATGGGCAGAGGTCTTAATAATAGCAATAGAAGGTCTACTGATAAAGAGATACCAATTGTTAAAGAGGGGGATATAGAGATAGATCCTAATTTTTAGGTCCTATCAATTGTTAAATTCTCACCATTTGTTAAATCTCAAGGAAGTGGAAGGGTCACACTAAAGATTAGGAGTGAAAGTGATGTGTTGGTGATTCAGGCTTAGAAGGGATAAGGTTGAGCTGAGGAACAGCAGGGTTAGTTTGGGTCCTGAATGAGAGTGAAAGTCTGCTGATATGGGGCTAGAGAAGGATATGTTTTGGCTAGAGAGGGACGAGGGATAGAAGCAAGGATTGGTAGGATGGTGTAGATGATTCAGCTATAGTTAAGGTCCTATTGTTAGGTCCTTTCCCGTTGGTATGGTCGAGGGAGGAAAGGGGATGTTAGCAGATTTAGGGGTAGAAATGAGAGTCTGAGGTAGTAGAGGTGAGGTATGGATTCATAATCTGAAGAACCAAAGATTATTTTTGAGAAGAACAGAAAAAATATCTAAATGAGATGTAAATACCAATTGTTGATAATGAAGTCGAAGAGTCACATAGACACGAGATACTCATTACTAAACAGGTATTTGGATTTTAAAGATTTGTGATATTTCTTTGACAATTGTGTAATGATGATGAAGAATCATCATTCAAGACAAAGTTTTCAAATGAAAGAGTTTAAGAGCTCTTTGTCTTTAGAGGGAGAAAAGAGAGACAAAAGTGTACAGTGAATACTTACCTTAGAAGTGCAGGCTCTTGTCTGTGCTGAGTTTGAACGTTGAGCAGAGTAAGAAGTCTGCTGAAGGTTTTCTTTCGTACCTGGACCTGATCTTCACGATTCTGAAGAGAGAATGAGGCATAATATTGGCAACAGGGTCATATCAATATCAGCCGATCATTCCTGAGGAAGGACTATGTTTTGACAACAGTAGTCTTCCTAAGAATCCAAAAGTATCTAACTGTCTTTGGTGAGTTAAGTCATAATCCTTTAAGATCAACAATTCTTCTTTCATCAATCTTCCATGAGATAAAGTGTGACAGAGTGTTCTGAATTCAATCTGACACTAATTAGTCTGACACCAAATGTTAATTTCTCACGAGATATTTACAGTGGTAAATAACTAGGAGAATTAAAATATCATTGATACCGGCTAATACTGCGCTTCATTTAAATTAGTCTCAGCAGACATTCAAGATTTGAAAGTTATCCGAACTGAAACAAGAATTATTGTCGCTTTTGAAAAAGAGAGATAAAAACCCTGACATTGAATGGAGGTGCAAGAATTTTAGATTTGAAGCACATAAGTATTTCCATATACTTTTTAACAATAATTCCTTTTCATATTTTGCAAGGTTTATTTCAGACTTTAATCTGAGCAATAAGCAACTTTGTTTACGGCAAATATACTTGAAGTCTTATAGTAGAAATAGAAGTTCAGAGACTAAGAAATGAATTTGCAGCCTCCTTTCAAGTGATTTAGAGAATCATCGTAGGAGTACTTGAAAGTAATATATAGACATAATATGTCATCTTTTAAGTGCTGCATTCTGTATTAAGAAGTAAGAATGTGTCCGAGAATTCATCCTAGGGTAGTTCTGCAGATGTTGAATTTATTGACCAAGGTGAGTTGGTTAAATTCAAAAAGGCAATTTATCCAATAAGTTAAAGGAAAATTTGATTCTCTCAAGGATAGACAATAAGTCACTGTACAGTAGATATTTAAGGATTATTTCACTATTGGGTTTTACAGCAGAGTTGTGTTAAAATTATGTGACCTTCATTAGCTAGGGAAAGAGTTTACAAGATGAAGAGCAAATATGAGATCAATATAATTTAAACACCGAGCATCGTGCTATGATAGAATATAACTTTAGTTACAGATAGTCATGAAGGAAAGTTGCTGAAGTTGTATTCAATAATCCAAACAGGTTAAGCATGATTTTATAGAGAATTGCAAAATACAAGAACAATGCAACTTGAATTGACTTTACTGCTATGCTATACAAGTAGATATTATACAATGATTCATTTTGAATAAGACACTAGTTACCGGGTATCATCTTTTATATTCTTATCTAAATACCAAGGCTGGTCACAACGCAGCCAAGGAGTTCGGAATGGGTCAAGATGGCTCATACTTTTGGATCTCCTCCAACTCTGGGGAAGAAGGAAGACCCTTGTCCAAGAGGTCACTAGTCGAGACCTCAAGGAGGAAGCCAAATAAGATTTTCCTTCTTAGACCATAAATTCCCTTTAAAGAATACAAAGGAGGATATGAGTCACTGGCAGGTAATCTTCTTCATCAATTATCTCCTTCAGCCACATCTCCAACCATGGAGACCTTTTCTACCTCAGCCATCTTGCAGATGATGGCTGACATACAAACACAGTTCCAGGTGTGCTATATGAACAACATTCAACCATATGCTCATTGGACATTGGCTGAATTTTTCTTGGGATCTTCGTTGAAAAGCTCGTGTATGTAAGCAGAGTCACGATGGTCAGATTGGTATACGCTAAGTGGTTGCCAAAATAATTCATCAATGAACAATTACGTATATCAAAAGAAAATTCTGATAACCAAATGTTGAATGAAGGAGCAGAATTACTAAGCACATTAATTGATAGAATTTTATTTTGCCTTTCAAGTAAAGTGATATCAAAGACATTCTTAGAGTTCTGAAAGTCAAAAGTTTGAGTCAACGAGAATGAATGTCATGAAACAACATTCTTCCACAACTTTATAAGACATCATAATTTAGAAGAAGTGTCTTGTGTCACAAACTTAATAGAGCAAGATTTAACTCTCGCAATTAATGATTTCTGCAGAGAATGGTTTGATCAATTTCATCTGTGTTTCAAAGGATTTTGAAAACATTTTTCACAGTTATGTTAAAGGATTTTTGATTTAAAAATAGATCTGAGAGATTTAAATCAACCCATTTCATACCACTGAAATAAACCAAACAACTTTAAGGATTTAAGCAATTCTTACCCAGTTGTTGAGACGATGAACACATCGAAATCGTAGATTGATACTAAGTAACATTTTGAGAAAATGTTTGAATCAGTGTTTAATATTACAAGATTTCTAAGCAGTTTGTGAGTTTTGATAATAGAGTTGGGAAGAAAGAAGGGCTCTATTTAAACTTACAGAGGCTAGACAAAAGGACGGCGCAATAAGTGCTTTTCACTATTTCGGTAAAACCCTTTTGAAAAAGTAAAAGATTTCGTTTTGACATAAAGATTTTTCCTAAAGATTTTGATTTGACCGAGATCCTGAGAGTAATCTTTTACCTTTTCAAAAATAGTCAGTTTCGAAAAGTGTGCCTTTACTTTTAATAGACTAGTAGACAAGACTAGACTTTAAAAGTTTAACTACTGTAAGTCACATATAACTGATCTTATGAAGTACAAGTAAATAAAGCACATCATACAAGTGAATAAATTTATCATCAAGTGCATAGTATGACATATCTTTATTTAAGCATCATATCTTGATCTAAAATCACATAGGAGTGTTAAGCAGATATAGATGCATGCATATAACAAGTCAGTTTACATACCTGCCTTGTATATGTGCTGGCGGAGCACTCATATCAATAATCATGAAAGATTTTATGACTTGTGAGAGAGAAAGATAGGTAAAAGATTGGAGTGATATATCAATAAGTCTTCATCAATCCTTTGTGCATCAGCAGCTATAAGAAGTCTGCTAAGAGAGAGAGATATGTTGCATCCGAGATCTTTTATCATTTGAGTTCCTGCCTTAATACTCATCGAAAAATCATTAGCAACATTTATGAAATAGACATAGCTCTAGAAAATTCAATAATACATAAGTGAGGAATAAACTACATTCACTGAAAATGGTTACTAAATGTAATTTATAAGAATAATCCATTATAAAATAGAATTAAGAACCTGGATTATTTTCTCACTTTCCCTTTGGTCTTTTATGCTTGTAGTTGTTGAAGATCACATCTGAAGTTGAGCATAGATCCTTTGGATGTATCTTGTAGGCAGAAGCTTCCAGTTGAAGAGGAATAGTTTCATCGTTGATTTCCTTGGAAGAGAGCTAACATCCAACATACTTGAAAGATGTTTTAATTGATTTCCTTTGAAATACTTAAAATGACCTTGTAATTTTGCTTTGACCTTTTAGTGATTAGTTTCGAACTTTCTCTAAGGGGATAACTAGCAAAGTCTTCAAAAACTAAGTATTATAAAGTGTAGGGATCAGCAGACTCTATGTTAGGAAGTTTTTGACACTTAGACATGTCCAAATAGATACTGATAAGAAACCTCAATATCTTCTAATACAAAATCATAAGTATTTGAACTGAAGAGTTTTTTTGAAAAGGTGTTAGATTGGAACAATCGTTAGCCTTATATCAAGAAAACAATCTTTTAAAGAAGCATCTTAGTAACTCATCCATCAAAAATGAAGTAATGGATCTGCTAGAGGATATATCAAGGTTTTTGAAAAATAGAGGGAACAATTTTCAAAGTATGCAAAATTAAGTATAAATGTATCATAAGAAAAGTTTAAGAGTTGCAACTCTATATCATGAAGTCCTTTCTCAGAGAGGTTTGTATGAAGATCTTTAATTTATATCCCAGCAAATTATACTTTACACATCTATAGTACTTTTCTTCATAGTGCCAATTATAGAGTTAACTTCTGTCATTTGAGAGAATTTCCCACAACAAGCAAATAGCATCATAGTAATTGACTTCCACATAAATTTTGAAAAGAACAAAATGTTTTGAGTTTATAAAAGGTTTTTTAAAATAACTTCTCTATTTCACAGTCAAAAGTTTTAATAAATAAGATTTTTGAAGACATCTTTTGATTATGCATCTAATTTGAGCAACAGGATCAAACACTTAGGTTGTTAGACCTGAAATGAAATTCGCAGAGTACTTGCTTTGATACCAATTGTTAGGTCCCGTAGGTATGCTCTAAGTATAGGCTAGAGGGGGGGTGAATAGCCTATATTAACTTCATTTAAAATTTCATCCTATTTTGAAATATGTTTAAGAACAAAGATGAAATGTTTATCGGGTCTAGTCAATTTCCTCGAAAAGCAACTATGCTAGTGCTGGATCACTTTTGCTACTCAGTCAGAGTTGACTTATGCTACTACTTGAAAATTGATGTTATAATATTTGTTGTTCCAAATGAGTTGTGCAGCCGAATGACTTACAACAAATATATATAACATGTAAGATCAAAGTAGCTATGACTAAATTACAACAAATACAACACAATAGCGAGACTTAGATCTTCATTAGATGCGTTATCTTTTCCATGAATAGATTGCTTAATATGTAGAACATATAATACGGAAAGATAAGTAATGGCTGAATGTAGAGAAATATATTACTCCCTCCGTCCCGGATAAATGTTCCTACTTTCTATTTTGGGATGTCTCAACTAATGTTCCTAAAGACTTTTGATCTACCTATTCTCTACCATTTTTTCTAATATACCCTTAAAGCTTCATTTAATATAACACATCCCAAACAAACTCAATTATTTAAAGTAATTGAACTTAATTAATGTTCATGGGTATTATGGTCAGAACACATTTCTGACATCATTAATTATGTTTCTTAATTCCTGTGTTTTATCCGCTAGGAACATTTATCTGGGACGAAGGGAGTATATATTAAAATTTAGCAGAGTTTACTCAAAGGTAAACATGCATAATACAACAACCTAGACTCTTAATCCTAGCAACCTTTCAGGGTTTCATGGAAAGGAAAACAGAAGGGGAAAGGGAAGACATACATGGGAACTCTCACCTTAGCAATCCTAATTCCCTTAGGGAGAGGGAAATGGCAGTGCTAATGTGAGAGTAATGTGAGAAGACAATATTATGGGTTGTTCAAATAGCAAGTATTTGAACAACTAGTGCAAAGCACTCGACCAACTATGATGACACATTATTGCACAACCGACAACTCTTGCAATGGAATACAAGTCTGCTGGTATAAATGCAATGTGGATTATTAGCTCGTGATTTTCATCGGGCATCTTGTTCCGTCTTCAACGTCAACGTCAGGCTGGAGGCTTAATCTCTTGTAGTAGATCTGGAGTCTAGAATCAGTAGAGACCGAGTCTTTCGAAGGAAGAAAGAACTCAATTCAAGAAGTGAGTTCTTGACTAAGCAAAGTTTCTTGCCTTATGAATTTTTGATTGATCTCTCTCACACAAAGTGTTTGTTCTTACACTTGTGTTTTTCCCACTTTCTGGTGGTCTCATAGTTGAACTGATTTTTTCGCACGCATACACTTTGGAAGAGGGACAAGAGATTTCTTTTATAGGCGAAGAGGTAAAGGATCCGTTGAGACTTGAGTAGATTTCTAATTGTTGGAGTATTTGTCTTTAATGCATCGGAGTGCCTTCTTTTGATTTTTGGTTAAAGAAATCTTCTTGAGGATCTTGTCTTGGAATCTGTTCGTTGAAACAGGCTGTTATTGGATAAGACTTGACGTTGCAGCCTGTTTGTAAGCAGTGCACTTTTGCTTGACTTTTTTGGGGATATGTCTTGAAGGTTGGGATCAAGCACATAAGAGGTAATATCCGTTGGATAAGAGTGAAGGTTTGGATATTAATGCATATCTTCATGCTGTAAAGTAGATTTGCAAAAAGTACTTTTGCATGCAAAAAGTACTTTTGCAATCTCTTATATACGTGGATGCTTGGGGAGTAGATTGCATTTCCTCTTTAGTGACACCTTTGCAGTACTTGTACCAATTCGTCAGGATACACCAAAAGGGAAATCATAATAAATTAACTCATGTGGTCCTTTGAAAAGTGTGATGGAGAACTCAGCTTTCAATCAACCAAATATATGTGAGATAATATCTAATTGATGATTTTTCACGTCATTAGCCTTGTTGGTTCACTGAAACTTCTAGACCTCAAGGTCTGCTGATTGAAGGTTGCTGACTGAGTAAATGCTTGACGAGATATCTGCTAGTGCTAGTGAGATGTCTGCTGGTGCTTGCACTTGTAGAGCTAATCCATGTGTGATCATCATAAGTAAGCAGGACAAAGACTTCCTAGTCTAATGACATATGCAATATTCAACGAGTTGTCACGCTAACCGGTACGCAGCCCTTTTAGCCACTCGTGGAATATGCGTTGTAATGGTGACAAGCAAATCATGGTTTGGAATATACAAACATATATAGCAAATATTGTGCTGGCATATTCCTAACACACTTGTTGATAGTACATTGAGTAGGGATAGGGATACAAATTTTTTGTACAACTTTTTCATCCCAATTCTCAACCTAGGTGGCAAGCATGTGATTGGTTAGATACCACATGAGTATGACTTAGCATGTGATGTCACCCTTTAATCCATCACATGCTTTACACCTAGATTGGGATAAATAATTACAAAAAAGTTTGTATCCCTATCATTTTCCTAGTACAAGTGAATGGTATATATAATTATTATTTTTGGTCTTTTTTTATTTTGAGAATGTTTATTTCTTTTTAGTGTTTCTTATTTTGTCAATAATGTTAATTATTACACTTACACCATCAAGCTGCTTTCATATACAGACATCACATAGTTGTAGTTAAGTTGGGAATTTTGTTCTGTATAACTCACCGAGTAAAATTCTCTTTATTAACCCTACTGGAGCATTTGGAGAATTAAGTGCATAGAATGAGAGGCAACTCATCAGCTTGATGAGCTGCATAATGTTATGGTAAAGATACTATCAATAGTTTATAGGATCATGACATGGTAGGTGTAACCCTAACTTCGAATTGAAAGTACATCGTCTTAGCACAGAATCAATATCTGATACACAGTTGGTGTAAAAAATTTCTTACACAAGCAGCATAAAGCTCTTTGGGTTGATCATAACATTTAAGAAAATGCTAACATATTCTTTCTTTTGCACATTTTACGTATGCCCTATTTTGTAGAGAAATTTTGAAGTATTATGTACATGAATGTTATATTTCAAGGCATTTGATTAATTGATATGAAAATCAAATACTAAAGCTTTATGTACATGATGTTTATACCTAAGAAGTAAGTGAGATAAATTTTTATCATTTATAACATATCAATAGAGTTTTTACTTTGTTTCATGCTTTCATGGAGTTTAATTTAATCGAGTTCGAATGTAAATTTATTATTTACCCCATCGATAAGTCCAAATTAAAGCCTTTAGCATATATGAACAAACCTACTGCTATACTTTTATTTTATTTTAAATTTTTTTTTAATTCATATGTTCAGCGAACAACACTACACTGAGGACGTGGTATTTTACTGTTGATTGAGCGACTACTGGTCTTGTTTTAATGTCACAAACTCAATATCACTGCCTTGTAGGATCATGATCACAGAGGCATTAGGAATCTGAAATTTTGTTCTCCTCACAGGAATGGTACAGTGATAGGCTGATCGGTCATGGAGATGCCATTCTTGCTATGGCAGCAAATATGTTGGAGAAATATCAAGAAGATGCGCAAAAGGCTGTTCTATTAGTTGCTAAAATTGGTTTAATATATTGGTGGTACCAGACATTGTCCCATCCTGCTGAGCTTACTGCTGGTTACTATAATACTGCTTTTAGGAATGGTTATGAGCCGTTGGCTTCAATGTTGTCTCGTCATGGAGCTGCTCTGCAAATATCGTAAGATCTTAACCATAGACTTCCTCTCATATTTCTATTCCTCTGTAGTAAAATGGTCAGAGTTCTATTCTCAAAAATGTGATTACCAAAAGATTTTGAAATCGACAAACCTTAAAGCGTACTGCATAATATACAAGGCCACATTGATGGGTTCTGCTCTCAAGGCATCACTGCTCTGCTCTGGTAATGTATCTTTTAAATTGATTCCCATTGGATGAATATGAGAAAAAGTTATTGGTCGACTGACGAGTACTTGAATGTGGAAAGCTATGTGGTGGAAGCTATCTCAGTCTTTATATTTAGAAGTATCTTGTTGATGCTCAGATGATTTTATGTTTGACATATCTCTGAATGTTGCTACTAGGTTGGCCACCCTTGGATTTTCTTAAACTCCATTGAGCCTTTTTATCTGATGTTCTCTCCCCCTGCAGCTGCTTTGAGATGTTGGACAATGATACTCCATCAACCTATCTTTGCAGTCCAGAAGGATTACTCCAACAGGTACCAAGTCTAGATTATAGTCCTTATTGGGCTACAAACATTGTTACTTCTAATATTAGCTTTGACTCTCTCCCCCTCCCCCACTTAAATCATCATGTTCCCTCTGTGATACATTTGTGCGCTGCCGAAGTGGTTGGCGCATTTCAACATTAAATTTAAGTCATGACTTGGGAACTTTTATGTTCTCCTACTCACCATATGTTGGCGCATTTCAACATTAAATTTAAGTCATGACTTGGGAACTTTTATGTTCTACTCACCATATCTTCACACTGTCCGAAGGGTTAGCTCGGGGCTTGTGAACTTCCCGCTCATTTTTTTGCTTTAAGCCAAGTCCTTTAACATACATCACTTTCCTTTCTGGATCGGTCAAATGGTGCCTAAACAGTCTAATTGTACAATCAATCAGCTGTGGAAACTAAGTGTCCAGGGTGAATATATGTATATACAGACTCGCACACATCACACACATGCCATTGCTACAATAGTGGAGAGCTGAAAACCATATATCAGAAACGACTTAAGGTTTCCAGCTGAGAATGAGAAAGAAATTTGGTGCAAGCTTGATGTTTAGGAACCTGAATTTATCTTTTCACCTTCAGGTCTTAGTTAAATCTCCTCTCCTGAACCAGGGATATCCTTTTATGGCTTGAAAATGATATGATCTATATGGCTTGTTAAGTTTTCCTTGACATCTGCACATGGCAGTTCATGAGCAAGTTATAGCAAGTGTTTTGAAATCTGTCTGTTTCATGTTCTGTGGTAAATGCATGGTGCTGTCTTTTAGTCATGTTTGAATTTGTCTAATTGGCTGTGATATGCAAGGCTAGGCTTGATACTTATATTGCTCCACTAATTGAACATCAAGTTATCCCTCCATCTCCCTGCCGCACATGTTTTTAGCTTATCTTGAACTGCTCTTCTAATTAATCTCTTAATTGCTACAACATAGATTGAAGTTGTTTGGCCAAAAAATTTATGATTGTGTAAACACCCTTTTCGTTTTAATTTCCCCATCTCTGTTACACTTGAAATAGTGTTTGCGAGGGCACTTATGGGTAAGATTATGCCCTACTGTTGTAGGCATTGTATTTGCTAACTGCATCTGATCTGACTCGTCAGATAAGGACTGCATCAAAGAAGAGCGTAGTTGGTTTGACTGGCAGAAATACCTATGAACGATTTGATGAGGTATGCATTATTCCTTCTGCATGATGATCATATCTATACTCGAGATCTTTTAAAACGAAGCACTGAATATAATAGACTTTGTTGTGGTCAGGTAATGTTCCTACTTATAAGCAGTTTAGTTGCATAATATTGTTGTAGCCGATGAAAAACGACTATCATAAGTTAAAAGTTAATCAAAGCTAAGACTAAGAAGTTATATAAATTATTCCAGCCCCAGCGGCATATGCTAGAGTTGTTATAAAACTATATGAAAGCGAAAAAGGAAAATATTATAGCGAAGTTTTCCATAACTGCTTTGAACCTTGAATGTCACCGTTTCTCTTTGAGTTATGGAGTATCAAACTCGCATTATCTGATTTGATCATTTGAATACAATCATTTTATGCTAGTACCTCATCTTGCAGATATAGGGGTAATATATAGTTATTAAATCGTGAATCGTCTTGTGTTCTCATCTTTCACCTAATCTAATTTTACAATTTGGAAGTGAGGCGTGCACAACATGACCAACGGAGAATTTCATGGTCAAACAATCTCCCTATCCTGAGAGAATGATGCGCGAGCATTAGGCTTTGCTTTATACTTGCTAATGTATTTGATGTAATTTGGTTAGTTTCAAATATCTAGCGGGTACTTATATTACCTATAGTAGATTCTCTATTTTAGAAGTAGGAAGAATATTTGCGAACCAAGCTCACCTGGCGACCTCAGAAGAAAGGGAGATCTACTGTGAGGTTTATGGTCTATTTAATATCATTTGTATTTCCTTAAAAAAGGAAAAAAACAATAAAAGCAAGTAAATTCTATATTGTGGTAGCATCTTAGACTTATAAATTGTTTAATCTTCCTCATCGTAATGAGATGGATGCGTAAAACTGTGATTTTTCGTTGGTTGGGTTCTCTTTAATTACGTATGTCGCATCCACCCAATTGTGTTGGATCTCAATTGTTTTGCCAGACAGCCTTTGAGTGTTGGATCTCTAGGTCGTCCTGCATCATTTGGTATGTGCACCCGATTTCCCGATTTAGGAAAGGAAAAGAGAATGGCGGAGAAGGATTCATGTAGCCGACCCCAAGTGATTGGGACTAAGGCTGAGTTGAGTTGAGTTACGAAAGCAAAATGAGAAGAATCACATAATGTTTAAGCAAGAGAGGAGACCTATTTATTTCAGGTTGTCTGTGTTTAGAAGTGCCATAAATGAAAATTAGGAGGGAGGGGGGGGGAGTACATTTATGTCAAATCAGTGTTGGCTCCCCATTGAGAGCGTTGAGAATCCTATCCGTATCAGCGAATCTTGATTGATGTTGCACCTCACCTGCAATTCAGAGCTCCCTCCTCTTTACATGCATGCGGAATCACGAGACATATTACAGTGGCATGCTTGGAATCCCTGATCCATCAAAACTTGATCAGGCAAATAGCACAAGTTAGAAAAGGGCCCCCATTCCCCAAACATAGAGGGTTGAACCGTAAACAAGTAAATGGCCTCGAATAAATATTGAACGAGGAATATGCTTTAGTGGCTTATGTTTGGACCTTGGGTACAACTTCTACAAGTCCCCCCCCCCCAAAAAAAAATAAAATAATAATAATAAATAAATTATTTATTAATTTATTAAAAAAAAATCATTAACTTCTTCTTTCCAGCTCCTATTGGATTAGTCCTTCCTAATGCAATTATGCAAAGTTTTTACCACCTATTTAAGTAGAATTCTCACTATTCTCTTGCAGGCTGGATTGCGGCAGATACATGCAAATAGTTACCATTCAGCGGCAGAAGCTGTTAGATCATTCACTTATTTTAGAATGAATGATAAGATTTTTAGGGTTGAGAACTGGAATAACTTTGTACCATTTGTGAGAATGATGAGCACAGATATGTAGAATACCTATTCACCCATTTAAGCATTCAAATATGATTCGGGTATTGAGCATATGCCCCTAATCCCGTGTCTTAACTGGGGAAATGTTTCACAACTTCTTTCATGTAGGTGCAAACAAAAAAACTTAGAACAAGTGGATGACACAGATATATGTATCGTGTGGGTGTGTCCGTGCACTTTTTGCTTCGAGACTGGAAAACTAACAGGAAAATACATCAAAATGAAAGGCAATCAAGGTTTAACTGTATCTTGAAACTATCTATGTGAAAATCATTTGCATTTGATTAAACCAGAAATTTGGCTGCTCTAGTTTTTGCATAGTTGGCCAATTTTGCATTCAAGAACTCCGGCAAACTGAAGAGAATTTGTTAACAGTGAAGCTGGTGTTGGAACCATGCTCGATGCTTTTGCGTAAATCTGGTCACTTTCTTGCCCAGAAGGTCGAAAGTAAGCTCCATTCACCATTTGGTCTCCGTCTGATCTCCAGTTCCACTCCTTCCATTCCTCATCTCCCAGAGGGAATTCACGTTTTGTGACCTAAACAAGAATAAATTCTTTGAGAAAAAAGAATTTTCTCTTTGTTGATATACACTAAATTACTAGGCCAATAGAAAAGAAAAGAAAGTAGTATATTTCGGGTTATTTAATATGTTGACCCGTGCTGACAGTTAAAGACCAGCTTGGCTAGATCAACATGAGGGTGATGCATTGGCTGTCAGAAATTTGCTACAGGTACTCGATTTTCTTTTCTCTCTTACTGCAAAAACTTAATACATTTGTAATTCTGTATTGCTTGTCTGTCGTATTTAAAAGGAATGCCAATAGTGGAATGGCTCCCTGAGTGCTCCCCTCATATTTAAATAAAAAATGGTACTTTACCTCCTTCGTAGTATCCTCATCTGATGCAACGAAGACATTCCCTTGGCTATTAATCGTTGGGTTTGCACTTCCTCCAATAGCATACTTCTTCCAACCATTATATATGTTATTTACGACATGAAAGTACCCATGCCTGCACCTAAAAACCATCACCATGTTAATCTTGTTACTGTCATGTCATGATTCTGTAAATTTTAATAGATATTCGTCTTAGTTGAAGAGTCATTACCTAGGGATTCTTTGAACTAGACCTTCACCAAAGTAATTGAAAGCAATGGTGACCTGCATATTCTTGTCATCTGAAAAGTCATCACTATGAACCATAAGCATGACTTCATTATGTTTAAACATGTAATTGTTCGATATGGTTATGGCTGTTGATCCGTAAGTCACGTCGATGAGTCCATCGCAGCACGAAGCCATGGTGCAATGATCTATCCAAAAATCTCTGGATCGAAATATCGATATTCCATCCCCATCTGAATTTCCCATTTCATAGTCTGCCTTGTTCATCGATATGGCTTTCGCAGCTGGTACACAGTCATGGATGTAAATGCTATGTATGATGATGTTGGTTGCATTTTTGATGGTTATGCATGGTCCATGGGATATTTCGACGTTGGTGCCTCTCCGTCTATTGTCTTGTAAGATTTGATTAGCAGTTCCTTCCTCAATTGAATGCTCATGTCATGATCAAAGATGATCCAAAGTGGTTCCTCCTGCATAACAGCATACCTTAGTGTGCCCTCTTTAGGGTTGTCAGGGTCATCGTTAGCTGGATCAGTGACAACATAGTACTCACCATCTCGACCGCCAACGGAGTTATGCCCAAACCCTATTGCACAATCAGCTAGAATTCTTCGGTTGGTTTTCCAGTCTGGGTCGCACCTCCAGCAATCATCTATGGGGTTGCTTGTTCTGCATGACCCCGTCTCTGGTTCCCCAGTTGAGTTTTTCATTGATCTCCTGTTCATAGCACGGACACATTGAAAGTCATAAGTTGATGCAATATTTTAATGCATTCTAGGACCATATTTTATAAGTAATAGAACTAATTTTCAAGAGAAAGGATACTTGCCATGAAATAGCTTCTGATATCTGCATCATGGGACGGGCAGAAGAGATGAAGCAGGTATGAAGTAGTATGAGAAGGCATATTAAGATAGGGGAAGTGGACATTGTGGTAAAGGCTGGAGGGTTTTGAGGTAAGCACGCTACTGATAGCAGTGTGACTTAATGAACTATATTTATAATTGAAGAATTTTCGCGTGTGTGTGTGTGTGTTCTAGCTGAAGAACGCCTACAAAGGGAATTTGGGGCAGGTGAATGGCCATTGGCTTCACTTTTTTCGCAAATCCTTTTTCATTGAAAATTTGGCTTTAATGTTATGCAAGAAGAATGCATTTATTTGATTTCTTTTGTGTGCTAATGACATTGGCTTCCCTCATTGAAGCAGTAAAAAGAAAAGAAAAACCAAAATCTCTCTAAATTGAGTTGTTACGGTCTACATTTTGATACATAATTACATAGGTATTAGCCTTGCCCCCACCCAAAAGTAAAGTGTCCATATCGAGTCGAAAACGACTCTGAGACTCTTTTCGTTGGTATCTCAGTGGTTGTTCACATTTGGGTGGTCTACATTTGGATACATAATTACATACGTATTAGCCTTGCTACTAATTTGAATGACCAAATTGTTCAGCTTTGATCAAAAGAATCATATCGAGTAAATGTACTCTTTCTAATTAGTTTGGAGAGAAAATAAAACTCCTCTTGCTATAAATCAAGACTCACCTTTTGGACTGTGGTGGCCAGTGTTTAGTAGGCGGGTATATTTGTGGTGTTATTTCACTCTCCAATCTCCAAAAAGGGGGGTTTCGATGGAGGAGGATACTGTGTTAATAGCATAAAGTAGTGGCGCATGCTTTTAAGTTTTAATAGGCCAGCTCAATGCTTATGCTTAGATATGGGCCTAGGAAAGGACAGCTTCATTTAACTGTTAGGTAAGAGTTTATCTAATGTCAATGTGAATGTGAAAAAAAATAAGTGTTACTTAGGATTGACATCTTCTTTGAAAAAAAGAAAATTTTCAATGCAAATGTAAAGAAGCCTTGTGAATATGACATGACAACAAATTTTTTTCACATTGTGGATGAGAGAGTGAATTTTTCACATTCTAGTCGAAGGTGTGGAGACATCTTAGTCAATATTTTTTTAATTAAAAAATAACTAGATTACATCTCTCTTTTCACTTTAGTTATGGGACACATGCTACATGGGATTAAATTCACATTTGTATTGGAGAGGACTCTTTTAATTGAATGTGAAAAAAGAGATAAAAAATAACACATGTGATTGAGAGTATTAATTATTCACAGTTACGTCAGATCAAATCTACGGTCGCATTGGTGATACTCTAAAAATTGAGAGTATCAAACTGAGTCCATCAGCTCACTTGCACACTCAGACTTCTTAAGCAACAACTAACATTCAATGGCAATCTATTGCATTTAAAAGTCTACTTTTTATAATCTTTTATTACTCTACCCATGTTATTACATATCGGTTATACTTAAATATTTTTGTAATTTTAACCACCTACTTTTTGGAATTTTTAGTATTGGTCCTTGTCCCACGTAATTGGTCCTTTGGTCCAATTTTATTAACTTTTAGCCGTTAATTGTCCTCACATGTCTGTCACGTGATTTTGCCCAGGGATCATTTGGGTAGAGCAGAGAGTGTATATAGTCCTTCATAAAAAGAGTCTTGTTACAATCGGTGCATAACCTAAGAGCTTGTTTGTTACCGTGTTTTATCGAACGGCGTTAAATATAAAATATTTATATACATGAGTATGTAGTATTAAAATGACTAAATAATTACACAAATGATAAAATTGTCATTTTCGACAAATACTCAGCTGCAAAATCAATATTTTAAGACGATACACCAAATGCATTTATAAGATAAAAACTATCTTGCATTTCAAAAACGCTGCAAATTAAAAAAATTGTGTTTTAAAAACGCTGCACCAAACGGGTTCTAAGAAAAGTTAATTGAATCTATTATTAATATTAGGATGTTGTGTTTTTCAATAATGTTCATGTGAAAATGGACTCATCCATTGAAACAACAATCAATTCAAGAGTAAAATAGTAAAATTAACATCTCAAAAATAAAATATAAGAAAGTTGACACTATTTTTATGGAACAGTCTGTTGACTCTTTTTTAAGAATGGAGAATACAAGAGAACAATTTACAAACTGGATAAAATTTTTAAGATTACCACATCAGTTTAGTACCAATAGCACGTTTTCATTTACTTTTTATAAATTAACAGATTTGAGTCATCTTCAAAGTAATGTGATTTTTGTGGATGGTAGCAATGGGATTAACTTGAATGGTGGATTTTGCAAGTTGGAGCAAGGAATGAGCAATATTTTCTGAAAGGTTATTTAAGTAATAAAATTTTGATATAAAAGAATTACTAAATTAACAACAAAGTTAGTTTAAAAAATAAATTAAGTAGGAATATTTTGGTCTGTTTAAAAGAAAACAATGCACGGACAGTAACACTCTTGAAAATATGTCATGTGATGGCCACTTGGTAGAAATAAGAATTATTAAGTGAAAAAGAAAATAAATACTAAAGAAAGTAAATGGAATGACGTCCAAAACGCAATAGGGACGAAAAAAATGTTATAGCAAAGCAAGAGGACAAATTTTAATTAATGCATCATAGTATAGGGATGTTTGGTACAACTTTTACTTTTCCATATATATGTATATATATAGCTTTTCAAATGGAGTAGTAGTAGTATAAATGTATAATATTAGAAGAAGAAACTAAAAAGAGAAGTCAGTAACGTCCATGTGGTTATGAAGGAATCAAATGTCTTGGATAATGTAGCTCAATGTTTCGAGCTCAACTCCACCCACATTTATGAAGAGTAGTACATTACTCCATAGAATTTGAAACTTGTTATAACATAATATTCTAGTTTCAAACTTTTTTACTTCTTATGTGTTCTTTTCAGTAAGTCGTCATCTAATATATGAATGTAAATAAAATTTTAATTTTTTTTTACTACTTCTTTTGCAGTTGTTGTTTACTAATTATAATAATTCACGGAAAATCATAAGCGGTAATGTAAATACCGTCCCCTTCTTTATTAAATACTGCCCCCTTTCCCATGAAAAATTCCTAAATTACCCTCCCTCACTTTTAATAAAACCCCTTCTATTCTCTCTCTCTACAATTCTCTCCCTCCCCCACCATTCATTTTCTCCTCTCTTTTCAATACATATATAATTTTATTCTCTCTCCCCCTCTCTTTATGTCTTTCTCCTCTTTTTCTCTCTTTGAACTCTTTGTATACCAGTGCAGTCATGGATTCTAACTATCAATTTATTGATAATAGGGTTCAACAAGATGACTATTTCACAGCAATTCATAATTTTTTAATCATAATTTCTCAATTATTGCTGATTGATTTAGATCTAATTTTTCTAAATCTAATGTATCTCAATGAAAAAGACAAAAAATACGTAAATAATAATATTAATAATAATAAATAATAATTTTAAAAGTAATTTATAATAGTAATAATAATACTCATGCAACAGTAAAAAAAAAAACAAACAAAGTTCCTCAAACTATTATAAATAAGAAAATATATTTTATTTAATGTTTTTAAAAAATCTAATGCATTTAAATGAAAACTATTGAACAAAGGAACAGGTGGCCGCCGGAGCCATTTGTCCTCAAGGAGAGGGGGCTTCAGCATCCACCAATCTTTTTTTATTATTATTTTCTAAATCTAATTCGTTTAAATGAAAACAAAAAAAAAAACAAAAAAACTTGAAAAAAAGGGTTAGGTGGCCCTCAAAGGTGCTTATCCTTGTGATAGGCAACCAATCCGGCCACATGTCCCTTTTTCCAATTCCTTTTACGCCTAAGAGCATCTCCAATGTAGTTTTGTGGTTCTTAGTTTTTAGGCGGGCTCCACCTTGTCACCTAAGATTTTCACTCACTATCTCATTTAAGAACTAATCTCCCCAATGTTTGGTTCTTCAATTTAGTTCTTAGGTGGGCTCCACAATGCCACCTAGGATTTCCATTCACTAAACTCATTTATTTTTATACTTTTCATACAAATTAATTTTTTATAGTTTTAATTAATATATTTTTTATATATCGTATAAATAAATTAATTCATTTATAATTTTAATTAGTACATTACATATTTCATATATTTCGTACAGACAAAGAAATTGAATTATTTCTATTTTTGATTTTTTATTTTCATTAATATATTGCATGTAATTTTCATTGTTAATTTTTAAATACTTTAGAATTCAAAAAATAACTTTATCAAAATTAAAAAAGAAATTAAAGTTATTTAAAGTTAAAAAAAAGTACCTAATATTCCAAATTTAAAAAAAAACTTTTTGCAAAAATGGGTAAATCAAAATGTATTTTAAAAATTAGAAAAAAAAAGTTTTTCAATAAAAGCTAAAAATTAAATACTCAAAATAAAAGTAAGAGAGAGAGAGAGAGAGTGAGAACGTGGGATTTCGGGGGAAAGGGACAGGGGACTGGGGATGGGCCAGGAGAGGAGGGAATAGGGGGAGGGGAGGGACGTTCTTTTTAGCTGTGTGTGATGCACGCACAGCTAGGAAAGAACAGTGTATCACACACTCTTTATTTTGGTGGCCAAGGTGAATGAAAAAAAAAAATAAGAACGAGTTCTTATTTTAGAACTCGGAAGAACTGAATATTTTTGGAATCATTTTAAGAACTCTCACATTGTTGAAGAATTGGCCAAATCAGTTCTTAATTAGCTAAGAACTAACATTGTAGATGCCTTAATGCATTTAAATAAAAAATAAAAAATCTGGAACAAAAAGGACAGATGGTCAGCCGGTCAGTCTATCATCCACCATTTTTTTCCATTTTTTAAAACTACTATAAATTAATCGGCAATAATTTAAGGAAAATAATTTTTAATAAAAGAAATTTAGTAAATGCATAAGGGAGGGAGGGGGGTGTTTGAAATAATTTCTTCTAAAGAGATGGGGAACAATTGATCTTTTACGGGAACGGTATTTATAAGTTAAGTGTGGGTGGGTGGGGAGAGAGATTCCGGATTCATAAACTCTCCTTTTAGATTTAAGGGAAAAATATCTAAATAATCATTGTACTATCGTTTCATAACTAATTTGACCAATATATTTTCAATATTTCAAATGTAACTAATGTACTCATGAATTGAGTGTGATGTGGTTCCTCATATTAACTCTTCATCCACTTTTCTAACGGGACTGCTAACGTGATTAATGTGAGCTATTTTATAAGACTGACGCTAAACGCATTTCTAATGCGCTAAACGCAGCCCCCCTCCCGTAAAATTACTAACTTGCCTCGTTTGTTATAATGTATAATTTTACAAAAAAAAAAAAAGAGACATGCGCTGGACCAGTGCATGTTCTTTGACATCTTTGGACGGTGTATAAAAATGCTTTGAAGTGCATGTCTTTTTCAATTGTTGCACTTTTACACCCGAATTTGTAAAAATTGAAAAAATTCACAATACCCCTTCAATTTGTTAAATTCGTTAAAAATTTAACGAAATTAACAAATTTAAGGGTAAAATCAAAAAAAAAAAAAGACATGCTGGACCGGGTGCATGTCCAAGGACATGCGCCGGTGTAGGCGCATGTCTTTTTCAATTGTTGCACTTTTACACCTCAATTTGTAAAAAATTGAAAAATTTCACAATACCCCTTCAATTTGTTAAATTCGTTAAAAAATTTAACGAAATTAACAAATTTAAGGGTAAAGTGCAAATTTTCAAAAAAAATTGTTGAGTTTGCCCTCGGTTTTTTTTTTTTAAAAATATACATTATAACACAATAATAAAGCAAAAAAAATATATGTAACACAAAATATGTCAAAAACAAAATTATATTTAACACAAAATATATAAAAAAAAATACACACTAGAGCAAATAACTGAACAAAAAAATAAAATTCAACACAAAATATGTTAAAAACATACACATTCGAAGCATATAAAAGTGAGAGTTTTAAGTTAAATATTTTCTATATATAAAAGACGAGGGCAAGTTAGTAAATTTTACAGGGGAGGGGGGGCTGCGTTTAGCGCATTAGGGGGGCTGCGTTTAGCGTCTATGTTTTATAACGGGCATTTTTGTCCATTCAATTTTTTTTAGGTTCAAGTTTAAAGCTTTAGAAATCTCCGCCGGATAATTGATTGATTGCAGCGAATATTTGCGCTAAAGATTCTGCATTTTCAATATCAGGCGTAATTGAACCTTCCAATTGATTGGATTTGATATTGATTATATAAACAACCGGTAACCCCCAAATTCCACCGGGAACAACATCAGAAAGTGAGTTCTTCCTAACTCGAATCCGAGTCAATGTCTTACAGGTGGCAAACTCGTTGGGATTCCACTAGCGAGTCTGTTTTGAAGTACCAAAATCTCTGACATCTTCCCATTCTTAAACACATCAGGCGGTATTGTTCCAGTGAGAAAATTCTCTAATACATCAATGAAGTTAAAGTCGGACCACGAGAACATCTAACAGCCACCCCCCTCAGTCTTCACCATGCTTCTTAGGGCAGCCGTGGGTTTCTCTCTCTTTACCAACACCCACAGCGACAACATCTTGACCCCCAATTCTTCCCCTGCTTGTTTGAAATGCTTGCCGGAGAAATCTGAAAATGGGTCCATTGTTTGCGCTGCAAAGAGGTCTTCTAACAGCCGCCCCCTCACCGATGTTGTCTTTAAACCCTTTGAAGAGGTCAAGAAGGAGCTCACGCTTGTCCCTTCCACTCCTCAAGTTTCTCTCGCTCGCCAGAAGTTTACCGATAACTCTGAATCCGCCATTAACGAACAGATCAAGTGGCTTTTCGTTGTTGTTTTTTTTTCCTGTTATAAGCTTTGGCTTATTCCGAATATTTTGACTTAGATTTTTCTGTATAAATAGCTAGGCCGGCTCTGTAAATATACATACTCGTATATATAATTTTATTCTCCTAAAGTTTATTGAAACTTTTTGAAATTTAGCAAAATGGTGGTTTGTGTTTTTGACGTTTTATTGTAGTTTTTGGGATATTTGTGTTCACTATTGAAATGCTAAATTCCACGGGAACAGACCTAAAAATTCACTTTTATTACAAGTGATTCCTGTGAAAGGGCTTGCTAATCTTTTCCGACGTGGGGTTAACTCTATAATTGAACTGGGTTTGGAGAAAGGGAAAGGGGGGCTTAGTTATGTTACTTAGGGTTTGGAGAAAGGGAAATAGAAAAAGATAAGAGGAAGATATAAAAAAAAGATTGACAAAAATACCCCTCATAAAATAGCTTATATTAACTACGTTAGCAGTCCCATTAAAAAAGTGGACGAAAAGTTAACGGGAGGGATCACATCGCACTCAATTCGTTAGTACATTGCTCGCATTTGGCATACTAGGTTAAATCAGTTTGTTACCAAACGATAGTACGGTAGTAAAAGTTTGGTGAAAACCTTACTATTGTAGTGGGCCTAAATGAACCATATACGTGCTAGCTGAATTAAGGGTGAATTACAGGTCGATTCCTTTTTTAACATTTTAATTCGCTCCAGTCCACCGTTTTTTTTTTAAATCAAAAAAATACAATTTTTGGTCTAAAAGACAACAATACCCTTAATGAAACCAAAACACGCGCGCATCAGGCATCCCAAGGCATCGGGATGCAATAATTGGGTATAGGGATTCAATTTGAGATACAACAATTGGGCATCGAAATGCTGTGCCACTTTCTCAGATTAATTTGGGCATCGAGATTAAATTTGAGATGCAACAATTGGGCATCAGGATGCAACAATTAAGCATCGGGATGCAAAAATTGGACATCAGAATTAAATTTGAGATGCAATAATTGGGCATCGGGATGCAATGCCACTTTCTCAGATTAATTTAAGCATTGGGATGCAAAATTGTGTATCAGGATTAAATTTGAGATACAACAATTGAGTATCAGGATGCAGTGCCACGTTATCAGATAATTTGGGCATCGGGATTAAATTTGAGATGCAACAATTGGCATCGGAATGCAAGAATCGTCCATTCGCGAATTCTTTCATACTCCTATGGAAGAACACAACGTTTGCTTGAAGGTTTAATATCACAAGGTAATGAGCTTTCTTTTGCTATTATAATTTATAATTACAGTGTATATACCTTCTTACATATTTATTACTCTACTTTTCAATCAATCCATGAATTAAAATACGTACAGTTTGAAGCATGATTATGAATTAGCCATATGTTTTACATCGTATTTTGGCTAATGATCTAGTTTTTTATTCAAAACAGTTGATTGCAAAATTTGGAGGAAGTGTTGTCCCTAAAGAAGGTGAGAATTCTGCTCTCCTCCAAACGATAGTGAAGAACTGAAAAATTTAAATGCAAGAACAGTTATTGAAGAAATGGGGGTATTTTAAAAATAATTTTATAAAAGTGTCTTTTAGTGGTTAAAGAAAAAAATAATTTACTGGAGAGAATAAAAATTTTCTAAAGTGGACGGCCAACAATTTTTCGTTGAATTAATGAATCATAGTAAAGGAAACGGAAGCCGGTTGCCACAAACCCAAACCCAACCAATGGTCCATGACCAAATAATGGGTTGTTTTGGTTTACAGTTAATCTTGAATGGCCTTTAAATTATGTAGCTCTTTCTTGATTGGGTTTTCAATCTTGTAGTCCATCTCACACAAGATTGGGCCCTTAAACAAAACCCATCAACAGAACAGATACTTATTTGGCAGGATACTAAGATATACTTGCCTACTTGGTGAGACTATCGCATGCTCCTATGATCAAACTTCTGAATGGGATATTTCTCCAGATGAGGTAGTCTGCACTCCCTCTCTGCCTCCCTCTCCCTCTCTCTCTCTCTCTCTCTCTCTCTCTCTCTCTCTCTCTCTCTCTCTCTCTCTCTCTATAAAATGGCCATAACCAATCTGTTATCAAATGTTTCCCCATTCATCAGCTCATACAGAAGCAGCTCAACCTTCACTCTTCGCCTCAAACACCCACCACTCTTTCTCTCTCTAAACAATAATCCCAGAAACCAACTCAAATCCAGGACCCTCATCATTGCCAAATCCAACGGTAGTGACTCAGTAGACGCCCCAGACCGCTTAATCTCAGCTATCTGTTACTTCTACCCCTTCTTCGATGGCGTCCAGTACGGCAAATACGTACTTACCCAATTCACACCCCTCCAAACCCTACTCCAACCCTTAATCCCAGCTATTAAAGTCTTCAAGAGCTTCCCCTTTAATGGCTTCTTGATTTTCTTAACTCTCTACTTCGTTGTTGTCAGGAACCCTAATTTCAGTAGATATGTGAGATTCAATACCATGCAGGCTATTGTTCTAGATGTGCTCTTGATTTTTCCTGATCTTTTGGAGCGGAGTTTCAATCCTAGAGATGGTTTTGGTTTGGATTTGTTGATGAGCTTGGATAGTACTGTGTTTTTGTTCCTTTTGGTTTGTTTGATTTATGGGTCTTCTTCTTGTTTTCTGGGACAGGTTCCTAGGTTGCCAATTGTAGCCGACGCTGCTGATAGGCAAGTTCTATAAAGTTTTATGTATATGCACACCAACTTCGATTCTTTGTTGAATCTGTTATAATTTTGTAATTGCTTTGAAAGATGTTAGTAGTTCACTGTTTAATTTACTCAGAAATGAGAAAATTTGCTTACACAGACTAGTTATTTTGGTTCATCACTTGACCTTTGTGACAGTTAAATCAGTTTGGTATGCAACAATGCTCATTTCTTCACGTGATAGTTCAAATACCAAAGAATGGAACTGTGATAGTTGCTTACCAAACGAGCACCGAATGTCTAGTTTTGTGCTACAGTTGCTTAGGGAAGTGTAAGGTTGAGCTTTTCTGGTCTTTATGTTTCCCTTATCCATATCAATGTTATTACTAGTTTGGATTGTTTTGGTCCAAAAGATGATACACTTTGTTTCAGTTTTTGCTTTCGGATGCTTTCTCCTTCGTATTTTGGAGTTGGATAACCAAAAAACATGGTTGACGTAGTTTTTGATTTAGTTGGTTAAAGATAAAGTGAAAGGGTCTCCTCTTTGTTGGTAAGGTGTTCTAAGTGGTTGATTACATCTTGAATTGTTGACCCTCGTTTTGATCAGCCAATTTCCTTATTTCATTTGATGCAATGTGCTGGAAGTGGAAGCAAATGAACAACTACTGTATTGTTTGTGTTTTCATGGCTTCTATGAACTGCATCAGACATCTGTTTCTGAATTCCTTTGCGTAGAATTGCTGTAGTGGTTTGTGTCCCATCTATTCACTCTACAAGAAACAAATGCCCTATAGTTTGATGCAAAACAAATGCATTTGATTACTATTAGCTAATGTAGATAGTATCAATTGTCTCAGTGTTCTGCTTATATTGCTGTGATTGATTAGTAAGCTAATAGCAATAAAGGAATATTGTCATCATAGTTTTGTCAATTTTTGTGGAGTACGATCTTCTGTATGCATCTTCTCTGCGTGGCTAGTGCAAATAGGACTAAGAAAAGGGGTTGATTACTATGTCTAGTGCAGCATTTTCATTCCCTATTTCCCAATCTGTCATCACCACTTGTTCTCACCTAGGTTTCCTTGTTTAAGTAACTGTAGCTTCAATTTTGCTCTCTATTTTTGAAGATATATTTGGTATGGTGCAACCTCATATTCTAACTAGAATTATTGGCCGTGGGAATCGGTGGGCATGTAAAGGGCCCATCGATCTTAGAGTTTTGAGTTTGATATGGTGCTGCAGGGCACATCCTTCCAATCAGGGTTGAGTCTCCCACGGGAGTAGGTGGGGAGTGAGTGAGCTAAGATTGTGAAGATGAGAGAAATTTTCGGTTCGGATGGGGGTTTAGTGTTTGAGGGGGAGAGTGGGGCAGGGAGAATCCACTTTGGATGCTGGTATACCAGCCAACCTTGGAGGTGGGAGGGTGGGGATGGAGCAAACTGCTTCAAACACTGGTATAGTAGCCAACCCTGGTGGTGGGAATATGCCAGAGGAGATGATAGCTGGTGAACCAACATCGTGTTTGAAAGGAGCCATCGATTAGCATCCACCTTTGATTCGCTACTTTTCTTATTAAGATTCTGGACTCTGCTTTAGTCCTAGGTAATTTCGGTTAGTAAGTTAGATGATTGTCTAGCTTGCGAGGCAAAGAAGAATAGGTGATCTAATGCAGCCTTAATTCATTTCTGGAAAAGAAGAAGAAAGTTGGGAGGTTTACCCTCCTCTTTGACTTGGAGTGCGAACCCAGTAAGGTCAAAAATCATGTGATCTTGGGCTAGCAAGATTGCAAGTAGAACTATCTCATCCAAACTACAAGAAATTAGTCGCCACACCAAACTCTTTTATCTAAAATCTTGGGTCGACATAGAAACAAAAAAGCCCGAATAATGAAATCAAAAGAAACCCAAAACTCAAAAACTGCAATTTCTCAACTGCAGATGTTATAGAGTTCCTCAGTCCTAAAACGAGTTTGGGTGCGTGCGCACGGCAGGAAATCCTTCGGAAGCTGAGCTGCTGTCCGAACAGCAACTCAGAGCTCAGAACTCGGAACTCATAGCTCAGTAGCTCTTTTATCATAACAAGGAGCCCAGCCCCGGTCAAGAGGCTGTATAGTGCCTCTCCCCCTCCCTTTATCAATTTATTTATTTGGTTTATCTTTACTCATTACAGCGTAACGCTCACTTTTGTGGTACTTAAAAGTTAAATTTTCTAATATCGTTGTTGCATTTTAATATATACTAGCATATTTTTTTAACTTGCACTTAAAGTTATGTACTTGCTCTGGTGTTTTTTTTTTTTTTTTTTAAAAAAGTCTTATTTGATAAGTTAAACTTTGTAATATTATACTTTACTTCTATATATTTCTTATAATTTGCACTAACCTGACAAATTTTTTGTGTGATACGTATTGGAAACAATTTTAGTTTTGAAAATTATTGGAAATTTATAGGTTAAAATTGAGAAATGAATTTTTTTTTTTGTATGACAAATTGTATAAATATTGCTTATTCAAAAAGAACTTGAAAAAGTTTTGGAGATTTGAAACATATAATTTAGAAATCGTACAAACTAAAATGGATTTGTACGGAAAAATTAATCTGATGGAAAGGAAAATTTGTCGTTAACATGATTACTAACTTTTGTTTTTCTTATGATCGATCATATATAAATCATATACTCCTTTTGTTAGCGCTCCAAAATTTTGTTCCAAGGCACTCTAAAGTGCGGTGCAATAAATATTATTTACAAATAAAATACATATATGCTAAATACTGCACCCCAAACAACTAAATACCGCACCCTTTTAAAATAAAATAACTTTATTGCCCTTCTATTTTTTTATTTTTAACACCCTTCCATCCTATTTAATAAAACAAAACAAAAAAAAAAAAGAAGAAGAAAGAGGCGGGTGAAGTAGGCGGACAAAGAGGGGAAAAGGAAGAGAGGAAGAACTCGACTACAAGAAAAGGAAGAGAGGAAGAACTCGACTACAAGAAAATTATCTCATTCTTCTCCAGCTGAAGGTATGTTAATTATTCAATTCTGTGATTCAATTTCTTTTCGCAATTGTATGAATGATTTGAAGAGGGCCGGTAACGGGCGGCGCTTCTCTTAAATAGCAACTAAAACCCTAGGCGGCTCTACATGGTAGTTGTAGCTGTCCTAGGTGGCCATCCCTAATATCTCCACCCATGGTAGGCGGCCCTGCTAAGATGTGTTTTTTTGTGTTGCTAAATCAATATTCTGATTCACAAGTAGTCTATAATTGTGTTGATAGATCAGTTTCATATTTGAAATTAAGTTGGAATCACATTCTGGTTTATGGAACCGAATCTTACAATGTGTAGATATTGGCTGGCCCTGCAGAGTCCCATTTGTATGTGTAAGTGTTTATATGTGCAAAATTAGTAACAGAGTACATGGCTAACTTTTCCCCAACCCCAGGAGACTGGTGAGATAATGATCAATTTACTTGTATTGTTTCTTTTTCTTTTTTTCAAAGAGATGCAACTTAAGAAAGAGTAGGGGATTATCAGGAGTCACGAAATATTAGTTTTCGTTCAATTGGGGTTTCAAAGAGTCATTCTAAATGGATGTAACCTTCATTACCATAATTAGGCTAAACATTGGTTTCTTTTGTTGGAATCCCTATTGAGTGTTGGATCTCAGCAGACCCTTGACATTTGACCTATGAGTATATGGGATCTATAGGCCATTCTGCATCACAGACCCGGAAGATCTCCGAGATTTATATATTCATCAACAAGAAACAATATTCTAGACAACTTGGACGAGATTTGTATGATGAAAATTGTGTATTAGGTTAAGAAACTATATTCCTACTTAGTGCACTTATTCTAAGAGCATGTTAAGTAAGATATCAGATGGATATCAAGTAAAACTAGAAAACATAAATTTAGAAACAACAAATGAACATTTCCAATCATTGAAAGCATGAAGAGCACTAGTCAATTTAAGACTGAACCTAAATGTACACAGACACATCTCTCAAAACTCAAACCAAGCAACTTCAGCAAGAAAAAATCATTTCCACATAAATGCAAGAATTCAACTTTTGCTAAAAAATTCAAGGTACCTTTTTAGACCACACTTCTCTCATCCTTCATAAAAGCGAATGCAACGTGAAAATTTTGTCGAGTTGGTGTCACTCCAACTACCTCCAACATAGACATATCATACTTATTGGTCCGGTACGTGGCATCCATGATCAGAACATAAGGAAATAGCTTCACCAACTCCAAGGCCTTTGGGTGAGCAAACATTACGTGGCTCAAAATTTTTGTCCCAGGCTCATTCTTAAACCATGTAAAGTATCCAAGTTCCTTTAGTAAACTAAAAAAATACTGCATCTTTGTAAGCGATCCCTTTTTCTTCCTTTGCATCTTTTGCAAGATATTCTGTATATGCCTCTGCGAGCTGGCATTTTCTGGGAATTCTTTTTTAATTTCATTTAGTATATGCTTCGGCTTGACGTTTGCACTCCCTAACTGTTCGATCCTATCAATCTCCTCTGCATTCGGCTTCGCCCCAGCTGTATGCCACTGGTTGTAGTCGGTTAATGGATGGTTATGTCTACTCTTTGCCAAGTCAACTTTCACTATCTACTCATCTGATATTTTTTCTTCAGCTAAAACTTCAAACGGACGCTTAATTTTTTGTACCTCTCGGTTTTCTATTCTCCTCATCTTCATTACCATTATACCTATACTTTCCACCCCTCTCACATCCATACCATAATCTAGGTAACCCGTCTGCTTTGATTTTCTTCCTTTTCGTAAAGAAATACATATTATTCTTTTTTCCTGTACTTCTAACCCATTTTTTCATCTTATCTCGATTAGTAAACAGTTGACCAGTCGTGAAAATATGCCCTACATCCGGAAAATATTCTGCACTTTCATTCGAAAAGTGATGATCCTGTAAATAAATAAAAATTATTTTCGGTAAAAATAAAACAAATTACGAATTAAATTAATAGAGTGAACAAAACAAATTATTTTCGTCAAATTTTTTTTTTTTAAATTTTGGAGGGCCACCCATGGTAGGCGGTCATTATAGATAAAGCCGCCTACGACAAATGGCCATATTAGATAAAGCCGCCTACGACAAATGGCCATATGAGATAAAGCCGCCCGCCGTAGCCGGCCATTGTAGTTTTAGCCATCTATCACAGCCAGCCCTTATTTTAAAAAACGAAATACAACTTTTAACCTAAAATAAATACATTTAAACTAGATGCAATCAAGAAAATTAAATATATATCAAAAGTAATTGATATTACCGTAAAATAGTTATCTCGATTTCCATTATCATCGTTGTTCGCATCCATTGAGAAGTATCGAGAGAGATTGAGAGTTTAAAAGTTAGGTACAGTATAAAGTAAGATGAGTAATGAAAGTGAATTATTTAGTATAATTAATAAACTAATTAATTAATGACAATATAGTAGTAATTAAATTAGTAATGGCAAAAAGGTAATTCTATTTTAAGTATGGTGTGGTATTTAATTGTTTGGGGTGCGATATTTAGCGTAACTCATAAAATAAAGTTGTAGTAGTCTTGAATGTTCTAATTGTACTTTGGATGATCCAAAGTACAATTCAATCAAGAAGTATCGTATGTATACAAGTAAAATAATGACATGCAGTATTTGTAACTGTGTAGCCTTAAATGAAATTCAGAAAGTGATTTTCCCAAAGGACGCTAAAGTTCTTATTTCCCTAATAATTGATCTACACGTTTAGTGGTTAAATTTAAAAAATGGATGCTTAAGAATGTATGGTATGAGTCATATACTTTTTCCAAAATGTATGCTAAACAGAAACAAATTCAATAAAATATATATATATATTTAACAACTTAATTTCTTACAAAGTTTTTTGAAATCAAACATGTGCAAAATTATATTTCCTCCGTTCCCAAAGAGTTTACGTTTGAAAAGTCTAATTATTAAGTGATACATTAGTGTCATTGGAGTTGGTTATAATTACAAAAATATTTAATCACAACTAAAATGATTACAACACAAGTTGAGGGGTAAATATGAATAATTATGAAAATTATAAGCATAATTTTTTAAAAGTGGACTCTTTAAGTGAAAAATCTCAAAATAGTATAGTGGACTCTTTACCTGATATTGAGGGAGTATGTTTTTATTAAAACAGTCTCATTATTATTTTAACCAAATTTAATATAAATTGGAGTTTTTTCTTTAATTTTCGTCTCTCACAAATTTTGTTTATACCAAATTGGGAATTAAGTACCTAAATTGGAGATTTAAAGAGACAAATCATCCAATAAGACGAAAAAGATTAACTCTTAATAAACAATGTAGCAATACAACTCATCTTTTAGATGAAAGATCACAAAATCTGTATGTTTGGTACAAAATCTGTATAACGTTAATCTTTGCAGAGTGTCATTCACTTAAAAGGGGTAGTAGCTCTATTTACAACGTAGATATTGTAGATATTATGGGGTGTGTTTGACTTTGTGATTTAACAACTCAATTTTAGATTTAAAATTTTATTTTTGTAATGATTGAAAAAAAAAAAATTTTTTGAGAGAAAGTTATGGGATCAAAAAGATAGAAAGTTTAAGAGTTCATTTGGTCATGCGTTTTGGTCAAAATACAGGAATAAAATGCAACTTATTTGTAAAAATTGTGTGTCAATGTTGAGGAAGAAAAATTGTGTTTAAAATGCTAGAATTCACAGCTTTTTCTCAAAAAACATGTTTTAAAATGCTGCTAGAAAACTGCGTTTTGAAGTCATATCGCAAACGCAATTATAAAAAAAAAAATTGCATTTTGAAAATAACGTTTCAAAAATGTTGTGTTTTAAAAATGATGCACGAAACGGGCTCTAAAACTACCTAAATTAAGTCTTAAATCACAAGGCAAAGAGGACCCATATAAGTTCTGTGAACTGTGTAATGGGTTGTTCACAATTTGTAAGGGTTCGCTTAGCCCAAACATAGGTACTTTGATTCAAGCAAAGAATGAAATCAAATTTTTTATAGCTAATTCTGCAAAGTAACCAAGTCAACATTGGTTTAGCATTTTTGAACGAACCAGATTGACTTATGTTCGTGATGATGCCAAAATAATCACCATACTGGGGGTGCCGAAAGCGTCGTCGTATGTATGTGTCCGGAGTCGTTGTTCAGTGAAAGTTGTCGTCATCGTGGTCAGATATCTGGCATAGTCAATGTCTGCAAGAATAAACAACCGTGAGAAGGCAGGGAATTTTCCCCACCAAAACTCTTTGGTGTAATAATCAGTGTCTCAGAATATACAGAGATAATATAATTTTAGGGAGAAAAAGGGAGAGAGAATGAAGCTTGTAGCTTAGCCAGGAAGCAGTCCCTTGAATATGAGGGGGGAGCCCCCTATTTATAGGGTGACGAAGCTTCTTGGACACACTTCGCGTGTGTGGGTCCGTTTCGTACATTTTTTGGGATATTTGGGAGTATACTTTTGGGGTGTATATTTTTGGGTCCTTCAGTAGCCCCCCACTCCTTACTCCTTGTGATTTATCTCGAGGGTGAGGAGTAGTATTTGCTCGCGATTCTCTTCTATTGTGCCAAAAGTTTGCGTTTTTCGTCTTGAACTTGAAGACGTGTCTTTGGTATTTAGTTTTTAAAGAGCAAGGTTAACTTATTTGGCTCGGATTTACGACCGAGATTTCTAATTTGATTTACTCGGGTTTGCCGAGGATTAAGATTTCTCGCTCAGCGAAACTTTATTGGCTCGAGCGTGTCGAGATTTTATTTACTCGGGATTGATCGAGTCTTGATTTGCACAGAGAGACCGAGGCTTTTGTATGCTCGGCGAGGCGAGATTTCGGTTGCTCGAGGAGTCGAGACTTAATTTAGACTACTTTAAGTGGCCTGCTGCCGACTTTAAGCAGCGTTTCTATAATTAGATCTCCGAGCTCGTAATAATAGGAAGCTCGGGCATGAGAATAATATGAAGCTCAGGCCGAGTGCAATATGAAGCGCACGCAGGTGCGTTTACACTCAAGCGGTGAGGATAATATTAACTTTGCCACAAGTAAACTCGAGTGGTGAGGATAAGCGCTGGCAGGCGCTGGGTACTACTCAGCTGCGAGTAAACTCGAGCAGTGAGGACCATATCTACTTAGTCGCGAGTAAACTCGAGCGGCGAGGATAAGCACTGGCAGGCGCGAGGTACTACTCATCCGCTAGTAAACTCGAGCGGTGAGGACCGTATCTACTCGGCCGCGAGTAAACTTGAGCGGCGAAGATAAGCGTTGGCAGGCGCTGGGTATTACTCAGCCGCGAGTAAACTCGAGTGGCGAGGATAAGCACTGGCAGGCGCTGGGTACTACTCAGCCACGAGTAAACTCGAGCGGTGAGGACTGTATCTACTCGGCCGCGAGTAAACTCGAGCGGTGAAGACCGTATCTACTCAGCCGCGAGTAAACTCGAGTAGCGAGGATAAGCGCTGGCAGGCGCTGGGTACTACTCAGCCGCGGGTAAACTAGAGCAGTGAGGACCATATCTACTCGGCCGCGAGTAAACTCGAGCGGCGAGGATAAGCGCTAGCAGGCGCTGGGTACTACTCAGCCGTGAGTAAACTCGAGCGGTGAGGACTATATCTACTCGGTTGCGATAAACTCGAGCGACGAGGATAAGCGTTGGCAGGCGCTGGGTACTACTCAGCCGCGAGTAAACTCGAGCGGTGAGGACCATATCTACTCGGCCGCGAATAAACTCGAGCAGCGAGGATAAGCGCTGGCAGGCGCTGGGTACTACTCAGCCGCGAGTAAACTCGAGCGGTGAGGATAAGCTTTGAGCGAGATTTCTGCAAAATCTCACTATTTGTAGCAGTAATAGTAGTAGCCCCCTACTTCCCGAGCATGAGAGAACTCTCTGAGGTCGAGGAGTAAGAAAATATAGCTTTTACTTCAACGGTAGCCCCCCGAGTGACGGGTTTCCCTATTGAGTTCGCTAGTCTTTACATACTTCAAATTCTGTGAGTAATAAATACTTCGATAGGTGTTTGGACCACTTTGAAATGTGACTTAAACGTGGCGAGGTTATTTTTGTGAAGGCTCTCAGGTTTTTTAGAAGTGATCTCGGCTTGCAGCGAGATTCGTTTTTAAGTGGTACAACGTATTATACCTCGTTTGTCTATTATCAGCATCTCTAATTTTAATCCTTGCGATTTAGATTCAAGTTTTAATAATTGTTTGGAACTATTACCAAGTGGCCAAAGCCGACCTTGGGTAATAATTGAATCATTATTGAGTGGCCAAAATCGACCTCGAATAACAATTAGAATCATCACTGAGTAGCTTTTGCCGACCTCGAGTGATAATTTGAATAGAATTATTACTGAGTGGCCATGGCCGACCTCGAATAACAATTAGAATCATCACTGAGTGGCCATGGCCAACCTCGAGTGATAATTAGAACCATCACTAAGTGGCTAAAGCCGACCTTGAGTGACAATTTAGAACCATCACCGAGTAGCATTGGCCGACCTCGAGGTGATGCTTTGAGACTACTTGAAGTGGCCCGTTGACACTCCTAAGCAGTAGTGCTATACTTTAAGTGGCCTGCTGCCAACTTTAAGTATTTTTTTATTAATATTTTAATTATTATTAATCTTTTCACCGCATAGATAAAGTGATCATGCTCGCAGTTCATGTGGATGGCGATGAATAATTGTAGCTATTGCATAGGCAAAAGATCTTTGTTATTTATCATAAGTTAAGATCACATATGTATGTACACGTTGTGCGAGGATAAATCATGGTGGGGACATGTTGTGCTATTAAAAGATGGTAAACTTATAAAAGTGTGCAAGTTCACGGAATTGAAGCATACAGTAACGCGTGCACATTATGCTAATGTAATTATTTTATAGGGCTAGCCATGTTATGTTGAGCTTGAGCTCTCGATAGTCGAGATAAAAATTGCATATTTAAGTTTGCGTGTTTGACACAAGTGGGCAGACAATATGTATTTTACAAATGAATTACATAAAATGATGCTGGCTTTCAACCATCAATTTATTTTATTCTGTATTTGTAAAGTGAGTCATGATGCGATATAATAGTTGTGATGCGTAAGCGAAAATGCATGTCATCTCCCGCATTTTTAGGATTAAGTGTGTCGGCGGCATGTTAGGGAATTCTTGAATTGTCGAATTGACTGAATTGAAACATAAATTAATATATACTTCTCATACTAATGTATTTTTCGCGGGCGAGTAGCATGGTAATCTGGGTTGATGACAAAGCATAAGCCATTTACGAGCTTTATACGATCAAAATTATAATTGAGTTGTATGGTGAGTTTATTCGCAGTTGAAGCATAGTATGAATAGAGTTTGAGTCGTTTCTATTTGCAAAGTAGGTGCGCAACATTGCAACTTATTTGATGTATTTGAGCGAATAAATAAAAATGAGCTTGTAGCATTTTTAATTTGACTAGCATGTCATAATTTGTATAAGAGAATAAACCCGTGTCTTATGGCATCAATTGTGTAAAAGAGTATATTTTAAATGAGCATATTAAAGTAGCGAAGTACTATTTTTCAAGCTCGATATTCTAACTTTAATCATGGTGTTGCTTTTATGAGTACATCATGTTATTTCATTAGTGATTTGCACTAATTATCAGTAATTAATAAGCATACGAGTTGCATATTTATCTCCTATTTAGAATTTGATGACTCATTTTGCATTTTATATGTTTGCTATATCAAAAATATGGATATAGGAGCAACAAATGTAAAATTGAAGGTGAAGAGTGGAGGGAGGTCACCTTAAACCATTAGGAAGGGGCCAAATTGGCATTTCTAGAAATGTGAGGGTTAGATTGCCATATTCAGTAATTAAGGGACTATGTTGCCAAATTCTAGAAATCCAGGGGTCATATTGCCAATTCTAAAAGTTTAGGGATCAAAATATAGTTTTTAAATTTTAAGGGACCAAAGTGTAGTTTCTAGAACTTCAGGGACCAAAATGTATTTTCCAAAATATGAGGGACCTTTCAGCACTTTCCAGAACTTTAGGGACCTCTAAAAAATTTAGAAGATTAGGGACTTCTTAGCAATTTCCATAAGATAAGGGGCTTCCCAGAAATTTTAAGGAGTTGAAGGGCCTTTGTGCAATTTTCTAAAAGACGGGACACGTAGCGCGAGTACGGGCGCGTCAGATCCACTTGAAATGCGCGTGAGCTGGCGGTGGCGCCCCAGAGTCTTCAGGCGGCGCGTACGGGAGCGTGAGGGCTCCGTTGGCCGTGATTCCTTCGTCGTTAGCTTCGTCTTGAGAAGGCGCATCTTTCAGTGCTTTTTGTTTTCTGTTTGGTCTGCAAAATAGTGTGGATATGTTTGGTCGGAGCTCCGCCGGCGTTTACCGCCTCCCGCAGCCTTTGGCTGGCACGTGCTGACGCTTTTCTACTCCGACCACCGTGATTTTTTCGTGGTTGTACCCGTCTGGCCAGTGCGCAGTTGATGGTGGTCTCAATTTTCTGTTCCGGTCTCGTTTGCTTTGCCCCAGCGGTGTGGACAGTCTGCCTCTTTGTTTTGAGGGTATTCCGGCACCCTTTGAACAGAGCTTCGCCGTGGTTGACGGAAGCTGTCGTTCCCGGCAACGAAACAAACTAATGATGCCAAAATAATCACTATATCGGGAGTGCCGAAAGCGTCGTCGTATGTATGTATCCGGAGTCGTTGTCCAGTGAAAGTTGTCGTCATCGTGGTCGGATATCTGGCGTAGTCGATGTCTGCAAAAATAAACAACCGTGAGAAGGCAGGGAATTTTTCCCGTCAAAATTTTTCGGTGCAATAATCAGTGTCTCAGGATATATAGAGATAATATAATTTTAGAGAGAAAAAAGGCGAGAGAATGAAGTTTGTAGCTTAGTCAGGAAGCAGTCCCTTGAATATGAGGGGGGAGCCCCCTATTTATAGGGTGGCGAAGTTTCTTGGACACACTTTGCGTATGTGGGTCCGTTTCGTACATTTTTCGAAATATTTGAGAGTATATTTTTGGAGTGTATATTTTTGGGTCCTTCAGTTTTGCTTTCTATTGGCTTTCTAAAGCTTGAGTTCAAATTTGAATTCGATTGCATTTAGTTTTTTGAGTAAAATCAGATTCAATTCGTTTGTTTAATGTATTTTGTTTGCAAATAGATTGTTGAAAGCTCGGTTAGTATCAAAGTTTGAATTTTTTAAGACTTGGCTCAGTGATCGAAAAAATTTTAGGAGCTCGAGCTCAAGTTAACAGAAGTAGACACACATACGCCCCCTAACTTGGTTGGCTTACAAGTTACACCCTCATATTAAAAAAAGCGTGAGAGTTTTCCTTTTCTCTTTTACGGTTTTGTTTCAGAACTTTTGACAAAAATAATCGTAACCGTCAAACTCTTCTTGCATGTTTAGTGCTACGCCTACGCCAATGCAACAGTATTTAAGTTATGGTGGGCTACTTAATACTTCATTCGTCCTGAATAGATGTTCTTAGTAAATAAAATACAGTAATTAATAAATATAATTAATGATATACTGTAAAATATATTCTGACCATAATATCTATGAACATTAATTGAGTTTAACTATTTTAAATAATTAAGTTTTTTTATATATTATATTGAATAAATTTTAATAGTATATTAAAAAGAATGATAGAAAATAGGTAAATTAATTTTTTTTTTAAGAATATTAGTTAAACAATTTAAGCTTTATAAAATTTAAATTATTTTTTTAATTTTTAATTTAACTTTATTTTAACTTTCTTCCAACTAACAAAGGACAGACGAAAGCCACCTCAGAGGGAGCTAAGAAATACTCCTATGTGTTGTCGGTGCGGTGGAGGGAGGGTATCTTGTTAACGTGTTTCAGTAGTTTTGTCGTTTCTACAACCCCTTCCACGTGGAATCCTGTCATTGGTTATAACCAGCTAAGCAATACTATACTGTCCGCTTAAAGCGCAGCTGTGAAGGAGTTCCATTCCTTGCCCTCGCCCTTTACAAAAACCACGGAAATAACCCCCCCCCGGCGGACACACACTGACACGGGGACACTTTACCTTAAGCCCATCAACTTTAATTTATTATAGTCTACTACTAGTATTAATAAATTTATGGCAAAATATATGATTGGGTCACTGTACTTTAGGAAAGGTTGTAATTTAGCCACCGATTATTTGAAAATATTATTTGGGCCACTGTACTTCAGTTATCTTGCAAGCGAACCCACCAACATGTTAATTTTAAATAAAATCTCTATTTTACCCCTGTCTTCGTCCTCATTTCCCTTAATGAAGATAGGGATAAAATAAATATTTTATTTAAAATTAACGTGTTAGAGGGCTCGCTTGCAAGATAACTGAAGTATAGTAGCCCAAATAATATTTTCAAATAATCAGTAATCAAATTACAATATTTCCCAAAATACAATGACCTAATTATGTGTTTTGCCTAAATTTAATGATGGGAGGATATGTCCTTCGACTAATATCCAGCAAAGTCCCATACCAACCGTGACTCCCATATTATTAGTAGTTGGTATAGAACATAATAGATGGATGAATAATTGGAGTACCAAAAACTAAAGAGAATAGAGTCGGCTGTTTTACTTTGTTTATAATAATAATGCAGACTATACTATGCTATCTAGTGATCCATGCAGTTGAAAAGTGTATATAAGAATTCTTATAACAAAACTATATAGAAGATTATTTGAAAAAAGAAAAAAAAAAAGAGCCAGTGTATAAAAATAGGGTTATGCGAAAATTGCTATTAGCACCACAAAATTTTAACTGCAACAAACATTTTAGCGGTGCTTTATTTTGTTTGTATTATGTGTTTTGAATCCTACATTTTAGAGTTACGCTATTAATTAATTCTCATTTCATTCTTCAACTAATTAACAAACTCTCATATTAGCGCAAATATGAGTTGGTTAAGAGCTAGTAAATTTGGAACAGGACCAAGGATCGAATTCTAGCAACCGCAGTGTGGGAGTTTCATCTTCTTGTGGGGGTGGCTCCTTGTAGGTACTAGGCACGTGTCCTCCTAGCTACTTAATCGCTGAGTCACCGTGATTTTTCCTCTCACATTCTCATGAGACTGAGGTGTGGGAACTCTCGGGGGGAGAGATTTCCCCTTTTTAGAAAATGAAAATGCATTATGTACAAATAATAACGTATCACATAAAGTGTCTTAATTATTTCAAAAGTAAAGGGAGAATAACATAGCCCATAAAATTATCAGGGTATGCATCATCTTTAGCAGGATTTGTCTTATATGTATCAACATTGACATTCTTTTTTCTTTCTTGTATGTATGGTTCAGAAACTTTTACTATTGATCTTATCCTACTTGTTCTCTTTTGTTATTCTCTTATTGTTATTCTCTTAATGTACTAATAATAATAGTACATTACTATTCTTTTCCTGATGCAATAATAATAGTTCTTCCCTTGCGTCAAAAATAAAATAAATTACTCCACAATATAGTTCGACTACCATTATGTCTAGTGTGTGCAGATTGTCTTGATTGAAATGTGAAGTGAAAATAACACTTTCCTAAATTATCATTGTATCTCCAGAGAGAATTTTGATTATAAGATATCGAAGCTTATAGTTTGTCATGTCATGAGATTTAGTTATGACATATTGTTAGTCTATATTTAGTTTAAATGTAGGTAGTAAACGAACATTCATTCACAACTTTCCTTTCGTTAAAACATTGAATTGATCTCCATATTTTAGGGCTAGCTATATCACTTTTAAACTACGTATAGTATTTTGACTGAAAAGTGGAGTGAGTCTAGCATAGTTCAAATTCTATCTCAATGAGTAGTGATAGAAATATACATATATATATATATATATATACATATATATATATATTATTTTTTTGTCTAACTTTTTCATTCTCTAACTGGCAAGCAAGCACGCAATTGATTAAATATCACAATATCACTTTACATGTGATATCATCCATTTACCTATTACATGCTTAACATTTAAAATTAAATTAAGAAAGTTGAACAAAAAAAAAACATTTATAACTCTATGATCATTTTGTTTCTTCAATCCCATTTAATTTTATGGTCCAAATCTATATAGGTATTTCAATTTATAGAATATATTCCATACTTGTGGAATTGGTGCTAAAATTCATTTATTATTGGCTTTGCCTTCATTAATGGTTTATAGAGATGCCTTACATCACGTGATATGTTTTATTGCTCTCACTTTCAACTTTTCAACTAATTAATCAAAGTGTGTTACATTTACATTCATACAAAATACACATTGATTTCGTTTATATGAAATGTAATACTTATAACATATCCTTAAACAATGACATTCCATTTTTGTAATGCGAAAAGAATGTAATAATAACATAACAGTCTCTAGGATCTCCTATTCGTTTTGACAAAATTAAGCTTGTACGACACCGAAATTTTGTAGTATTATAAATATTGCTAATCATCAACTATCGATCTTAATTTAGTTCGAAGTGGGCCTTAATTCTATTGATTTAACCTATAATATTTATGTAAAAGAGCTTTATACTATACAACATTTGTCATCAACTCCCTACTAATTACCCCACTAATGTGTCGGTGTCAATTTATCTACAAATTTGCTCCTAAACTTATGGCTTTTACAAGATTGAGTACTGAGTCGAGTTTATAGAAAATATACTAGTAGTATCTTATATATATTGTCCCTGTTTGGACAAGTAGTTTATTTTATAGTTGGTGATCTTCTTGTGATTTCGTTATGATTGAATGTAAAAATAAGAGAGGGGTAGAGAGTAAAAACGTGGGACCAATCCACTAAAAATACTATGAAACATAAAAAATAAAAATAAAAATTACCTTGGCGACTAATTGTTACCAAAGCTGTAAAACTAGTTGTAAACTTAACATTTTTAAATCGCAAAAACACGAAGTACACTTCATTGTGTTTAAAAATAGAATTCTTATAATTTTTATTGTCGTTTATGAAGAATGCGTTGTACATAAAAACAACTAAGCTATAAAAGGACCTCTATGAAAAATATATGGAATAGCAAAATTCACATGATTAGTGGAGTAGTTTTTTCACTTTTCACTTTAAAGAAAGGATTAAATACACCAGTGGTCTTTGTACTTTATAAATTTTTAGCATTAGTCCCTAATTTTAAAAAGTAAAAATTTGAGTCCAAAGTACATTGTTTTTGTTCGTCCGTAGTCCTTCCGTTAATAGTCGTTAGAAAACCAGTCATTAACAGTCCAAGTGTTTTGCATGTGAGATTTTAAGGGGGAAAATATATAACTTCCCCCTTTTCTTCCTCACCCGTAATATCAAATTACCCAGTCGTCCTAGAAACCCTAGCCTACAATAAAACAAAAACACTGTAAAGAAACCTTAACCCTAAATCGCTCCGCTCTTGCTCTGTGTTGCACATCAATGGCAAAGAAGTGAAAGGCACGATCAACATCCGAGGCTCAACAACCCGAACAGCCTCCACAAAAGAAGCCCCCAATTGAATAGATCGAAGAGCCAATCAAAGAATAAGAAATTCAAGTAGAAGAAGAGGTTCAGGAAGTAGAAGAAGAAGGAGACGATGATGAGGGGATCCCCAAGAAAACAACGACGATGCACAAGCGGCGGCAATGGTGGTGAGAAATTCGATCATGTCGAGGAAGATTTGGAGGAAGAGCCTGTGGAGAAGCTTCTGGAGCCGTTCTCGAAGGAACATCTTGTTCTCCTACTCAAAGAGCCCGTGGAGAAGCTTCATGCCCTTCTTGCTTGTTTTGGAGGAGATGGATGAGACCCTCTAGGGCAATTATAAATAACTCCCCTCAACTATGAGTTAGGTTTGAATTGCCCCCTTCAACTACCAATTGAAACAATATGCTCCTTCAACTATAGCATTTTCTTTAATCGTAGCTTCTTTTTAGGTACTGCCATTTAAGTTGACGTAAAATGCCCACGTAAGACATGTAACCATCTTTAGGCATTCTTTTTAACCATAGTGCCCTTTTGTTGTTTTAATTGACTATATTACGCTTGTTATTCTAAAACCCTCTTTCTATATAAAGATGGTCATTAAAAAAATTTTATCTTCATTTTGAAGATTATGGTAAATATCATACGTACAGATGGTGTCGTGAGTCTTTGGTGGACAAATTCCGTGAATTCAAACCCCAGTATCTAAATCAAAGATGCAATTTAAGAAAATATTATTGTTAAGGGGGCACACTGATTGAATTGATAGTTGAGAGAAACAAATCAAACTTAATCCATAATTAAGGAGGGTTATATGTAATTTACCCTAATTTTTATTGTCGTTTATGAAGAATGCATTGTACGTAAAAACAACTAAGCTATAAAATGACCTCTATGAAAAATATAATGGAATAGCAAAATTCACATGATTAGTGGAGAGTAGTTTTTTCACTTTTCACTTTAAAGAAAAGAACAAACTACACCATTAGTCATTGTACTTTTGCGCTCCTTTTGTACTTGTCCCTGTAAGAAAAATTGTACTTCTTTTGTTTCAAAATTATTATTTTGTTTTTATTTTTTATTTTTTTAAAAAAATTTAATTTATTTAAAAATACTATATATTATATCAATATTACTAATTAAGTTAATTATTTTTTTTATTGATATATCAAGTCAAACAAAATAATAATTTAAATAGAGAGAGTAAAAATTAGCTCCCTGTACTAGCAAAACTAATCCAATCAGTCATTTTCGTTAAATTTAAGCCGCTGAGTTCCCTCATGTGCAAATAGTGTGAGTTAAGGATAAAATGGTCATTTAGCATTAAAAATCCAGGGACCAATTGTGAAAAGAAACTCTAAGGAAACTTTAGGTGAAAATGATAGGAAAAGTCCCAAAATGTCCTTTAAAACAAACTCTTAAATCTTAAATATTTTTAAAAGATTAGATCTCTTTTGAAACTGTTTTACAGATCCTGATTCGTAAAACGAAACTCCATTCTCTCACAGCTCAACTTACCAACATATGGCAGATTGAGTTCGGGAGATCCGTCTTATAAAAAAATTCCGTAAGATTATTTTTTCCAAGTTTTTGTCTTCTTAAAAATATTACCTATCTACAGTACAATTAGTAAAATTTATTTACTAGATCTAAATTATATTCATTCAAAACCAATTTACCTTAATATGAGAACCATTTTTTCCTTTACGAAACTTTATTTTAGGATTATAAGTTCCATTGGAATATTATACATTATGAATAATAAAAATTTGTAGATAACTTCATATTTTTACAAGAAAAAAAAAATCTTATTCAGACCAAAAAAATAAAATCTTTGAAATCGACATGACAGAAAGTTCGATGAGCATCTATATAGCTTGATTGACATAGTTTTCTTTTGGCAGCTCTTAGTTTTGAATTTGAAAATAAAAATAAAAAGAAGAAGAAGAGGAAGATCAAATTTTATTTAGGGAATGTTATTAGTCCAAAAGTAATAGTTTTGTTTCTTTGTGATCAATCCATTAGTACAGTTGATATACAAATAAAATTCAACCAAAAAAAGTGATGAAGATCTAGTATTCACGCTTCTTGTTGCCTTGGTTTTTGACTTTATATTTTATCAAAATTTATTTAATTTTCTTTAGGGTTTATTATGTTTTTAACCAACGTACTATTGTCGGGGAGCAGAATTAACAATCGTACTCTCAAAGACCCACTTTTGTCCTATGTACTTGCATAAGTTGGAAACAATTGACACACCCGTTATCTGCACATCTTGACGGCCGTCTGACGGCCATCCAAAAACTTGACAGCCATCCAAAAATTTGACAGCTCCAAACTATCTCACCTTGTCTATATTTTCTCCCAAGACCCTTCCATCACTTCCCCTTATCTATTCGACCCTTAAAATCTCTCCTGGTGTCATCTCACACCCATGCCCTGTAATCCTCATGTGTACGGACTATGCAATTTCATCTCCGTTGCGGTGGGCTCCCAGTTCTACGTTCTCGGTAGATCGCTTTTCGACACGCGGTCGTATCCGCTTGACCGTCCATCCCCTTCCTCATCTGCCTTCCGATTTGATTTTGGTAGACAGTCTTGGGATTGTCTTCCCCCTTTGCTCAGTCCTCGTGGAAGCTTTACATGTGCAGCGATCCCAATTCGAATCAAATTCTTGTTGCCGATGGTGGTTCCCGGCACAACATGTTTGGTGCAGCTAGGAGTAGGATGAGTTCAGTGGAAATGTACGATGTTAGAAGGAATGAATAGGTGGCATTGGATGGGTTGCCTCGGTTTCGAGCTGGTTGTGTTGGGTTCTTGGTGGCATTGGAAAAGTACATTTGGCCGTCAAGTTTTTGGATGGTCGTCAGACGGCTATTAAGTTTTTGGATGAGAAGATAACAGGTGTGTCAATTGTATCCAACTTATGCAAGTACATAGGACAAAAGTGAGTCTTTGAAAGTACGATTGTCAATTCTGCTCCCCGACCATAGTATGTTGGTCAAAAACATAATAAACCCTTTTCTTTAAAAAGCTCCCAAATGTTTCGACAAATGCGTAAAACCTAATTATTGATCTTTTTTATTAGAAGAAAGTTAAGATTGTTTTCATTTTCATAATGCATGATATTTCAAATGACACCTTTTTTTATAAATAAAATAAGTTGTGTAAAGGAAAATAAATAATTGTCATATTAAGGTACAGTTAATTTTGATAGTTATGAAATATAATAATGACCTAATTTATAAATTTTACTAAATAAATTATTAGGATTAAAAAGGTTTTTTTTTTTAAATGAACTTTTTAATATCAAATGACCTTGTAGCCATTGAAGTTACTCGCATGGCGTGCACTTGAGGGACTTAAATTTAACGTAAATGGAGAAAAAGGACCGATTGCATTTAAATTTGTAAGTGTAAGGAGCAGGTTTTTATGAATTTTTATACAAGGACTAAGAGCATCACCAATGCAAATGAGAATGTGGAAAAATTGAGTGCCACATAGGATTTACACATTTAAAAAAAACTCTCCAATGCAATTATAAAATATGATATTCACATCCTCCTTCACAATATGCATTGAGAGTCAAAAAATTAACTATCTAATAACCAATAGGAAACAATTTAGTTGACATATCATATTCACATTTATTCTCCACAATTGCATTAAAGAGTACTTTTTTTTTTAAATGTATAAATTTTAAGTGGTACTTAATTTTTTCACATTCACATTTGCATTGATAATTCTCTAACATCAGAAAACGACAAAAGTACAAGAACTAATGGTGTAGTTTGCCCCCCAAAAAAATGAGGACACATGATTATGTAAACAACACTGCTCACCCCAATTTCCCAAAAAACAGCCGCTTAACTCCTGAAATAAGGAAAAGGTGAAAAAGAACCAACTTTATTATCCTTTTACTAGTACTTAGTATACAGACTACAGAGTGGCTTCAGCCGTAATTAACGCTTAAAAGCTGGACATTTACACTAAACTCGCTCCATATCTCCTCTGCACTCAACTGCTACTTCCTCCCCTCACTCCCAAAACAGTCAAAACCTCTCTCTCTCTTCTTGCTCTCTCGCTCTAAACATCCCGAACTTTCCTGCTACTAGGCCGGGAACGATGTCGTTTCATCCTGCGGCCGTCGGGGCCATCCTAGTGTCCCTCGTCGTTTTGATACTGCCAAGCGCCATAGAGGCACACAACATCACTCGCATTCTCGCAAAGTTTCCGGAATTCTCAACCTTCAACCACTACCTCACCGTCACTCACCTCGCCGACGACATCAACCGGCGGGAGACCATCACCGTCTGCGCCGTAGACAATGCCGCAATGTCCGATCTGCTCTCCAAACAGCCCTCCATCTCCACCATCAAAAACGTCCTCTCTCTCCATATCCTCCTTGACTACTTCGGCGCCAAGAAGCTCCACCAGATCACCAACGGCACCGCCTTGGCCGCCACAATGTTCCAAGCCACAGGCACCGCTTCTGGCTCGTCTGGATTTGTCAACATTACGGATCTAAAAGGCGGTAAGGTCGGCTTCGGCACCGAAGACAACGGCGGCAGCCTTCAGGCTAGCTTCGTCAAATCAGTGCAGGAGATTCCGTACAACATTTCAGTTATCCAGATCAGCCAGATCTTGCCTTCGTCCGAAGCTTCTGCTCCTACTCCTGAGCCTAGCCAGGTCAATCTCACTTCTGTAATGTCGGCTCACGGCTGCAAAGTTTTTGCTGAAACTTTGTTAGCTTCTGATGCTGAGAAGACATATGCGGACAATGTTGACGGCGGATTAACAGTTTTTTGCCCCATCGACGATGCTTTTAAAGCCTTTTTGCCAAAATTTAAGAATTTGACCGTCAGCGGGAAGCAATCGCTGCTGGAATTTCACGGTGTACCGGTGTATCAATCCTTATCCTCACTAAAATCGAGTAATGGCTTGATGAACACCTTGGCCACTGATGGCGCTAGCAAGTTCGATTTCACGGTACAGAATGACGGCGAGCAAGTTACGCTGAAGACGAAAATTGTGACGGCGAAGATAACCGGAACTTTAATCGACGAACAGCCGTTGGCTATTTTCACAATCGACAAGGTTCTGCAACCAAAAGAACTTTTCAAGGCTTCTCTTGCTCCAACTCCGGCTCCGGCTCCGGCACCTGACACTGTTGCCGATTCGCCAAAGCCGTCGAAGAAGAAGCACAAGTCTCCAGCGGCAACAGATTCCCCGGCGGATTCTCCGGATGGAGACGTGGCTGACCAGACGGCGGACGGGAACGGTGCGTCGGTAATTGACGGTGGAAGATTAATGGCGGTGGCTTTGAGTGTGTGGTTCGTCTTTCTGGTGCTGTAAGTTCTCTTACAGCTGGATTTGTTTTTTTTTTTTTTAATTATTTATTTTTGTCCTCTTTTCTTAGCCAAATAAACCAATACACTAGTAGTATAAATTATTTGTACCAAGTGTAGTTTCTTACTTGTGTGGCTTCTTTTTTTTTTTTAAATTTATTTAATTTTTGTAATGTTTTTGGCTTTTGTGCTTGAGAGAGCTTGTATTGTATTTTTCAGTTCGTGAATGATTATAATTTTTTATACACAATTGATAGTAGTGTGACTGTGATGAATTCTTATACAGTGAGACATACGTGAGTGTACTAATCTTTTAGCTCGACTGTCGCCATGTTTCAGCGAGTGTTAAGTGATTGATACTCTGATATTTTGATGCTTCCTTAAGATCTGTAGGGTCTTTTCTCTGTTTTTCAGAGGTGGTCAAGTGGAGTTAGTTCACGATTTACAAAAAAAACAAAATACTCCAATAATAATAATAAAGGAATTTGTGAGTCTATTAATGCTTATTTTTAATGCACATAGCATTATTAAAACACTGGCCAGAAGAAGCATTATTGGTTTGCGAATTGATGGCAAAATTATTTCTTCTGTGGAACACATAATTCAAAACCAAATGAAGTGTTTTTCGCACTCAAAATCAGTTCTTTAAGAGAAAATGTTTGTGTACCACCACACCAGAATAGCAAGGGTCTGTAATCATTTTTTGAAATATCACGCTGTACGTATACCATATTAATATGTATAACTTGATGATCTCGTTTGATACATACTCGGCCGGCAACGGTCATTTATGCAATCTACTACTCTCTTCATTTCACGAAAAAGAAAAACATTTTTCATTTTGTTCCAAAATTAACTCTCCTTTCTACAATTTAAGCTCCACATTTACTTCTTTTTTTTAATTTTTTTCCGTGCCGATAAAAAAATATATACTACAAAGCAATTTCAAGAAAACTTTTTTGAGGGCTAGAGAAAGTACAAATTTCCTTCTATCAACACGACTCATTATTTTTCCTAATTACTTGGGTAAGCTACATGAATCTTAACTCTGACTCAGTATTTTTCCTAATATTAACACATTCATTTTAACATTTACATTTCAGTTACATTTATTTTGATAACATTTTCTCTTTTAGTTAGACTTGTCTAACATTCAGTTCTATAAAGTATTGCTGGTCCAGTGGTTATCTAATAATAAACTTTTTTTTTTTCCAACTTAACCGATACACACATTTATCTTGATAACATTTTCTCTTTTAGTTGTCCAACATTCGGTTCTATAAAGTATTGTTGGTCTAGTGGTTGTCTAATAATAAACTTTTTTTTTTTCAACTTAACCGATACACATTCATCACATATCACTCCCACTCCCGATAAACTTGTCCATTTCAACCCAGCCTGATTTTTTCCTATGTCTAACATCACCTCTTACCTCCCCATCTTAATTGATAATTGATCCTAAACACCAAAATTGTTCTTTATGTGTTACTCCATTCATTACATGCAAAGAGTCCACTATACTATTTTAGAATATTTCACTTAAAGAGTTCACTTTTAAAAAATTATGTTTACAATTTTCATAATCTTTCACCTTTACCCTCCACTTGTGTGGTAATTATTTTAACTGTGCTCAAGTATTTTTATAATTATGACCAAATTCAATGACACTAACATATACCTTAATATATACCTTAATAATTAGACTTTTCAAACGTAAATTTTTTAGATGAAACAGAGGGAGTATTTCTTAATCATCTAACCTAGCTATGTCCCCACTATTACTCCATTTACCAATAAAGTTACCTTCCATAGATTCGGTTTAGTAGTTTACTATATTTATTTTAAAGCCTTCTATCACAGTTCAAATAGCATTAAAATGAGACACGATGGTTGAGGTAAATTAAGAAGAACATTGACGATGCCATCTTCTTTATGTCGCCGAAGTCATTGTACAAATTCGAAATACCGCATTCAATCAAGGGGGTTTGGGTTAGATTTAGATTATTGGTTTAAAATAAAAGGCAGTAATTTTCAATAATGGCTCACAAGCAAGTAAGAACAACCCAACCCAACCCAAAGGAAAAGAAAGGGAAAAAATATATATATATATATATATATATATATATATTTAAAAATCAGATTTGGTTCAATGGTGTTCGTCTGTTGCCCTTCTTTTGAACTAGAGTACGCGTAAAATGCCAAAACACTATGTGGTGTAGCAGAAGCCAGGGGTGAACCGTCAAGGTCCAAATAGCAGCCCCTTCTTTCGCTTCTAGTAAAGCTAAACGTCACCTCTAAGGATAGGTCTTCTAATCTCATCTCATACGTCTCGTTCTTAATTGCTATATGCCCAATTCTAGATGTCATACATTACAAATACTTCCAATTCTCTCTCACACATGCACACAAAAGTGTGATGAAGAAGAAACAACAAGAAGAATAATAAGTTTTCACATTTCAAAAACACAAGCAACAGTTGACAATGGCAGTAGCTACATTGAACACGAAAACGAAATAAAGCAAGATTACATAGTGCTATTACAAGAAAAGCATGTTAATTACGAAGTAAAAGGGTGCTCCCTCCTGTATACGCAACCCCAGATGGACTAATACAGAAGAGAGAAGAACGTGGACATTTAGAGTACAATGGCAAACGTGAACACTAAAACCAAGACACAGAAGAAAGAGAGGCACAATTTAGATGCAGAACCATAAGGCAGATCACCAAAGGTACTTGGAGGAGGGTAGTTGCAGCACTGCAGAAATGGGGGTGGTGGCGATGTCACTCCATTTAAAGGTCCTAAAGGTGGTGGCGGCACTCCATACAAAGATCTAGATGGTGGTGGTGGAGGTACTCCATCTGAAGGGTCTGATGGTGGTGGTGGCGGTATGCCATATAATGGGCCTGATGGAGGTGGTGGGGGATTTCCAGATGGTGGTGGCTGCAATCCGTATATAGGTCCTGACGATGGTGGTGTGGGGAGAGATTGGCAGGTAGGATACTCGCAACGGATTGCACAGTTCACACAAGGGAATGGACCAGAAATCACTCCCGACTGCGTGCAACCGAAGTTGAAAATGAACAGCCAGAGTGCTGCAATGGAATAATAACTTACGAGACACATGACTTCTTGACTGCCGGAGAATTAGTTGTATAAGAGGAAAAGGAGAACAAGAATATAAGAACTTGCAGAAAATTCCTGCCTAAAATATGCAATTATGGGAAGATAAGGTGATTTGTATCTTTCATCTTTCCTGGAGCTATTCAGGATCTGGTGCCACATAGCAAACCTTTGTCATATTGAAGACAAGTAGTGTTTAGGCTTTGACGTACTTGCATGATTCTAAACATAAAGACAATTTGAAGTTAATCTAGAAATAACATCAGCCACGAGATGGTCAAAAAGCCAATACCTCAGGTAATACACAGATTCAATCGGATGAAATCAGTTTCCCCAAATTTCCAAACTTGAAAAACAGAAACTGTGGAAAAAGGAGCAAGAGTGCTTAACTAATAGCAGTATTTGACAAATATTGGCAGTCCTGTTTGTTAAGTATTAGCACAATTTGCTATAGGACCTTAGTACCCCTATCATTGCAACACATCCAGATACATGAGCTACAAAAACAAAATACCCAAGGCAACACTTAATGCAAAAATGTTATCTTACTACATGATAATTAACTTCAAGTCCCTCACACAACATAGCAATAATAGATGAGCAACAAATTAACTAAAGTTACATTATGGAATAGAGTAAGATTACCATAAATTGACATCAATAAATTAAATAACATAAGTTTATAAAGAAAATTATACAAGCAATACTTACTCTTCACATCTGTTAGTGGAGTTTTGGTGGTTCAGATCCCGGTGGTTGAAATAAAGGTAACTTACTTGATCATTGAAAAATGATGTTATTGGCTGCGGAGAAAATCCAGAGTAGCCCCTGTCTACCTTAGCCAAGCATAAGTCGGAAATGTATTTGTAAAGACTGTGCTTCTGAGTAAAAGGTTGAGCTGCATATTCCTCAATCGGCATCCACTAAAGGAGAAACATAGTAGCAGTTGTGATCAGTTGAAGCATACTTTTTTTTTTTTTTGCTCGAATCAAGCCAAGTAGGATATTATATTAGGCAAGAACAAACATGCAATGCTGTTTGCTTATGCCACACATATAATGAATGAAGGAAACTAGCAGTAGCATACCCAGTTAAAACTTAAAACTATATTCAGAATCATGTGTGTGTCTTAAATTGATATTTATAATTATTGTACCCATGGCTTTCCATAGAATTTGAAGAACTCAATGCTAACCTGAGAAGCCACAGGTAAGGACCCTTACAAGCCACTCAGTTAAGTATGACTCTGCTAAGGATAAGAAGGCCACAAATATAACAGAGTGGCAGACCCACATAAACTTTCTATGGCTTTGTGTGACAAACCACTCAAGGAGACGTGCTGATATGCTTTAATCTTAACTTCCCTAGCATACATCTCGAAATACAAGGTATTTCATGTCAAAAAAAATGTCTAGGACATAATAGACTGGTCTATAAGCGAGATGAAGAGAAGAAGAACCAACAAGTTGTGGGTTCAGATTTTTCAGAAAATAATAAAGAGGAGACTGCACTTCTCAACGAAATCTGAAGATGGTGATGGGTAGGGTGAGGAGAGCTGGTGAGGAATCCTGTGCAGAAAAGAAGGCAGTGCACCCTCTATTTCCAAAGTATAGGTTCCGTCTAGTCTGTTGGAGTACAATCTTCTTTTATAGGAGCAACAGAAACCTCTAGACATACGGATGGATGAGCACACCAGGAGCAGTTGACCTTGCCTGGTGCTAGCATAGATTCTCAATGTGCTTCAAGCTTTGTCGAGCTCTATCCCAACTTCCCCAAGAGTGAAATATTCAAGCGAAAGCTAGAGAAAATATTCCTGGTATACAATGCAAACATATCACCTCTAAACTACGTATTTGAGCTGCATGCATAAGGTTCGTAGCTTGAATAGATGTTTCTCACATGTCAAGCTTCTTCAGTTGCACGCGCCTCATCTTGAGATGAACAGGTAGAATAGATCTTGTCATGTGTTTTGTCTTCAAATTTTTTTTTTTTGGTAAGATGTTTTGTCTTCAAATGGGATATGTATCTTTTGTCAACATGCATCAAATTTTTGATTCTTTTGCTTGCAAACCCCAGCCAATGACATGAAATGGGGCTTTGTGACTCAAAAACTAGACAGCTCATTCATCCTTGCGTCCATGGATTACTCCATCATCCACAAAGGCAAATGGTAGGCATTGTACATAAAGATGGTGTGAAACTTGCCTCTTCAACATGTGTAGCTAATCCTTCTACCAATTTATTTATGTCTAAAGAGTGAGAAAATCTAATGCTGTACAAGATCATCAGGACTCAGTACCTGGGCAGCCTCAATTTCTAATTCTTGCTTCTGGATATCAAAGGATAGTGGGCGCATCATGCACAGGAAGAATAAATCTGACTTCTCAAAGAATGACTTGTGAAATTGCCTGTCAGTTAGATCAACATACTAGTGTCAATCAGAAAGAATGTGGCTATGGTTCTAATCTGTTATCAACAAAAACCGTTTCTGCACTGTATTCCCAATTGACTACTGCAAAATTCATGACAGAAGATGACACTAGATTTTTTTTTTTTTTTTGGGTGTGGTGTTTTTCTTAACTTTGTAATGATTGAAGCAAAAGGTAAGAGAGAGAGAGAGAGACCAATGAATGAGAAAGTAAAAAACAAGAAAAACCACGAAATGCAGAAAAATAAAATTGCCAATTCAAATGCACCCATTCCTGGAACAGATAACTATTATGCGGAGAAACAGAAATATTAATGCCAAGATTAACCCACTTTATAATCAACATAACTAGTCCAGTGATGAGTGATGACCAACAACGAATATTAATACAGCTCAAATCAATCTCTCATGAATTCTCAAAGTTCTGCAAACTGGTAATTAGGATGAATGACCAAATCAAATCAACATAATCAAAACCACTCACTGTGGTCAGATACACAGAAACACGATATTACTCAAGCTGACTTAACTCTACTTATCTGTGATAATGGATTGGAAAAGGAGAGTACTCCAAGTTTAACTTAATTCTTATTAATTATCTGAGAGCATAAGAAATTATTTTTTACTCTGATACGAAAAGTTAAGGAGATGAGGGTAATGCCTCCTATGGACTTGTGACCTGTATATATAAAAAGGAGAGATCAAATTTCCTCGAGTCTGGGGCGCATACATTTTTAAGGGAGTAATATATGACAAGGGAAGAGAGAACAGCATGAAGAATTGTACAAGCTTATCCTTGTAATAAAGGAATTGATTTGCTCTCACTACAGACACGGGCAATGAGGCAATCCTTCAGAACCATGTAAGTTTATGTTCTACTAGGTGCTAAATGTTTCTATGACTGAGTCTGTATGACTAATTGTGTATCAGTATGACTAATTGTCCAATATCATATCATTTCCATAGCATCCTCCAGTTTTAATTAGTTAAGTATACAAGTACAGTTCCTCTCTTGTAAATGTTCCTTTTTTCACAAAGAACCAATTTTTTTTACTTAATCATATACATTCCTTTAGTGGTAAAACATACTCTATTCTCAGCTCAACTCAACCTTTGTCCCAACTACTAGGAGTTGGCTACATGAATTCTTTTTCACAATTCATTTATGTCCAAAACAAGATTTTATGTTAGAGCACTCACAATCATATTCCTTAATTATGGTTATTCCCTACCCCTAGCACTGCCATTGATACTGATATCTCATTCTCAGAAATACTATCATTATTGGTATTATTGATCTTTCTAATTGGTGCTCTTACTGGCCTACTTTGATTATGTCCAAAGTCCAAACCCATCCTAAGCAATTTCTCTATTTTGATCTCCTATTGGGGCTACTTTTGACGTCCATAGTTAGTATTCTTTTCAGATTCCATCTTTCTAGTTTTATCACACATCAACTCATCTCAGCTTCACTCATTAGAAAAACATGTTGTTTCTTAGCTGCCCAATGTTTTGTACCATAAAGAAAAGTACGTCTAATATTCGATGAAACATATGAATATATGATGCAACTTACTTGTTTCTCCACGAAGCAAAAATCAGTTCAGTAAGTAAATTAGATTAAAATCAACGCAGCAAATCTACCTGAATGCCAGTATTTCCACAAACTCTGTGTCAATCTGAAAGAGTAGAAATGACCAGGCTTAGAAATATGAAATAAAAACAAAGCAACAAACTTAGTATGCGAGGTTGCAAACCAATCACAACACTTACTCCAGTTTCTTCTTTTACTTCTCTGGTTGCTCCCACAAAGATCTCCTCGCCCTGGAGATTGAGCTCTTGTCAGAATATGGTAATAAGGAATGCAAGTAAAGCTCAGAAAAATTATGAAACTTCAGATACGCAACCTCGTCAACAACTCCAGTAGGGATCTTCCACACACCAGATTTCCGAAATTTTCCGCTCTTTTCCTGGACTACAAGCAACTACCACCAATAACATTCAAGATTTAGGGCCAGAAACAGAGCAATATTAAAACATAATATTAAACCCTATGTTACGCAACTTAGATACGAGTTTCAGGTATGAGTACAGATGCACGACTCAAAGAAATTTCAGGATTTTACTCTCTAGGTAGGTATCCAGCTGCCACAGAAATACGGCAATAGCCATGGCATGTCATGGATCGTGCTGTCACACATATTATGACAAAAATGTAGAGTCCGAGCAACATACGCTAAACCTAATGCATATCAGTTTTCGCTATAGCTAAGTATTATGAAAGGAATGAGAGCATATAGAACAAGCAAATGTAAATTACTCGAATCAAAATCATGATTATATGAAGAAAGTGGTACCCATAGTACAAATGAGCATGAGAATAGGAAAATCATACAAGTTATCAGAATATAAAGGTAGAAAGCAAATGAAACAAACATCCTTAAGAGCTCTTCAGAGAATCAAATGCTTTAGATGTTGATTCCAGCAGGATTAAGATGTGGCCCCCACAAAGGTATCAGGTTACTAAAGGCAAGAAAGACTACACAAGGAACAAGAGTCAAGAAAGGTTCGGTTCTCAGTGGTATTTCCGATATGCTCACCAACTCTCTGAACCCATCTGCACTCAAATCTCTTGGCGGCCCTAGCCACAAATTCATATCTGGCTTACTTGTACGTTTAATAGGTAGTCTGCGTTTTTAAGAGGTTGTTCAGGAGCATGCGCTTGTGTGTGTATTACGTTTATTGTTCTCCAGCCTCCCTACCACAAAACATAATGTTTACTCTACGGGCCTTATGCACTGCTTTTGGGCAATCTTTTCCATGTCTAAGAAATCCATTAGAGGAACATCAGGTGGTGGGGAATTAACAGTAGGACTGTCAGGTGAAAGAAAGGAAGATTGGTTTTAGGAATCTGTTGGATGGCATGCAATATCCATGCAAAGACTATCATGACAAAAATCTTAAGACTGGATATGAACAACTTTCAGCATTTCAATAGATGAGCTGATAGATCACCAAGAAATCAAAATCAAAAGAAAACTAAAACTAAAAAGAAAAAGATAAAAGAGGTAGATCCATGGTATATATACAAATAAACCAGGACAACATAACTGGAATAATAATGTAACTGCAAAATAACTCTGTTTTAGCTTTCTCTCTCCAGAAATTTTGGTCTTTTGTTTATACCTCTCTTTTATCATTCAAGACAACAGCACCAATGCCTACTCGGTGTGTAGCATTCGCAGGAATGGTATTAACAGTTTCAGGAATCCAGTACACAAGCATCAGGTAAGCGGGCTCAGCATGGTGGTACCAGAAACCCTCCTGTCACCAGCAAAACAATTCAGGAACCAGAAACCAAAGGAGGAATAAAACTAACCATCAAGGTTAATCAACAAAGAATCATAACAAAATTAATTATACTAAAACTTCTCAGAAACTTGATCTAACTCTTAACAAGTTTTTCTAAATAACGATGATCAAAAGATGGTATTCGTGTTAGGTATGCAATCAGTATTTCAGTCATTTCCACAACTGCAAGTTTGTACAGTTCGAATTCACCAACTTAAACTTAGTGGCAATATGTTGCCGGGTCCAAGGAGAAGGGAGGGGAGGAATAGGAGTTAAAATCTCATTGCCATAAGAATATTTGGGCTATGTAACACGTTGAGTTACAGCGCTACTTTGATCATGGTTTTCCAAGGACAACAAATTGCAGCGACTTGAGATGCAGAAAGGAATATGAATTATTATTGTTTTAAATAATTCCAGATTTTGATCAAACGTCCTGAACAAATATCTTCATGAGACATGTCTGACATGGTTGTCCGAAATAGTTGTATTATTGAAGTCTTTGGTAATAAAGTAGTTTGGTACTATTCGTACTCCATTAGTCACCAGTCACAGAGTTCCATGTCACAAGTAAAAGATAATTACCTTGACTGCTGTTTCAACAAGATTTACAAGCCCAATCGATAATTTAATCCAAATTCCCCTCTTGCCCTGCGAAAACATTCTCAAATAAGGAAAACAAAATAGTAGAAGCCATCATTCTCATTTATCCAGTAGATCTATTCAGTAGATATATTGGAAATGACATGATACAGCAGCTAGCACTAAACAATATTGGTTTTTGAAAAATTAAATAACAACCAATTCTGCAGATTTCTCAGCATGTAACATGTAGATTATAGCTCTATAATAAAATTTGGCAAATAGACAGTTACTACCAATTCCAATTCAATGCAAAGGAGGAAAATGATAGAAGTATGATGAGAGAAATAACAATAAGTCTAACAACAACAACCGAAAAAAAAAAAAAAAAAACATCGGAATGAAGACAAAGATCTAGAATGTGCTTCCACTAATTGGGTGGTAAAGCACCAGGAGAAGTGGTATCTTCACTTAGAAAAACAACTGTGTACAAAGATGTAAAGCAAAAGTTAGTTCGTAAATGAACATCTATGCGTCCCTTAATTAATGACTTCACAAGATGTTTCTATCAGACAGCCTCAAGCTCTGGATTTGTATTTAACAGTTTCATTGCTCTTAAATCTTTTCTTTTCTTTTCTTTTATTGGGCTAATGCTTAAAGCTTGCAAGCTGGATTTTTCTTTTTCAATATAAAAGAATTTTATTATATCAAGAGAGGACAATATAAAAACAGCAAACAAGCCATACACTGAAACAATAAAAAGGAAAAACAGAAAGAATAAAGGAATATGGAAAAAGCTAGAAACTAATGAAGAACCGCCCTCCCGCTCGAAAGATCGGAAATTGGCACTCCACGGAAAGCGCTAAAACAGAAGCCCAGAGAGAAGCATAAAAAAAATATTTTCTCTCACAAAAGAGAGAAAGCAAGCGCCTGATCCCGAAAGATGCGAGAATTTCTCTCACTCCAGATACCCCATATTCCCATAAAATACCAAGCACCACACACTGCCAAAGAATCTGTGCTCCTTGCATCCTTGCAAGCTGGATTTTATTTCTATTTAGATATATATGTTAGGAACCACTTCTTGATACGTAGCCCCTAAGTAAAAATGGCAAATACATGCAAATATTAAGGCAATCAAACAAGTATATCTGTATTATCAGTTCACAGTATTAATTATCCTGAGTCCTGACCATCTTGACACAGTAACTTGAACCCACTTCCACAATCATATATGTCCACTAGACATTTCTTAAGTTCCTATACTGAAGCTAAGATGAATGAGCTATAGTCCATTGACTTTGGTCAGAAAATGGGATCGTACATAATTGCAGAAAAAAACTTAGGTCAATGTGGCATACTGCTTGTTAACATAGTAAGTGTTCTTATTATAGCTCAAGCAAGAGGATCAGATTTCTGTACCTAGTTGTTATAAGATAGAGTTGCCAATCACGGCAGTTGTATTCATAACATAACAGAAGCAACCAAATCACTATAGCTCCAATCTCAATCAAACTAAAGTAAAATAAGAACTCAAAACACTGAGAATTGATTTAATAGATCAAGTAGAACAGTAAACAAAGTTTATCATAAGAAGATGATTACAGAAAACCTGCAGCTTCCACTGTGCCATTGAAGCTCGAAGTGCAGTTAGAAAGACACTGGAATCCATATGCTCCTTCAACTCCACTATGATACCTCCATGATCATCATTGATAGAAGGAAGTAGTGGGATCTCATCAAATCCATTTTCAGTTCTCGCTTGGTCCATTCAATCTCCGATAAACGTGAAAGACTTCTGCTTCAGGTAGAATAACAGCTAAATGATCCCTAAAACGGAAAAAATAGGGAGAAACAAAAATAACTATTAGACTTTTCAAACGCGTAAACAAAGAAATGTAATACACAATACATTAAACAAATGGAGTAAATACTTTCGAAAGCAGACAGACACAAAAAAAATAACAATATATCCATATTCATTCCATTGAGGCTTTCTAGGGCAAAATCACATCATTGAGGAATAGAAAATAATGACAAACTTTGAGCTAACTTTATAAGTTAACAAGTGTTTTCAAACCGCAATAAGCTCACTGAAAGTAAAAAATCAAACAAAAATTGGAAGCTTAATTTGAATAGTTCATTTCGGAAGAAGATTAGTCCAATAAAACAAATGCAATCAACAGAAAAATAAACTGAATTTAAAGGAACACAAAACTACCTTTCAAACGAGAACCGAATGAATGTTCCAGAATTCACAAAGCAAACGCAGGTATTAGGGTTCTAATTATACATGAAGATATTATAGGTTGTAAAGGAATCTGTCGTTTTCATGGGTTTGTGGAAGCCATGGTGATGGCGGGCCATTGAAAATATCGTCTCTGTTTTGGGCAAAGTACCCTTTTGAATGAGGTTGCGGGAAAACTATTCTGGGCCAGGTGCGTTGTGTACGATTTCAATTGACATCATTGCCAATGAAATGATAGATAGACAACGCGTGCGTCATTTTGGACCCAGCAAGGTTAGAGCATCACCAACGCAAATGTGAATATAAAAAAATTAGGTGTTACTTAAGATTTAATTATAAAATATAATTTGTTAATTAAATTGTTTATTAGTTATTATATAATTAATTTTTTAATTTCTAATGTACATTGTAAAGGAGGATGTGAATAATTTACATTTTCCTTCATAATGTGCATTGGAAGTCAAAAAATTAATTATTTAATAACTAATAGGAAACAATTTAGTTGACACATCATATTCACATCCCTTCCCCACAATTGTATTGAAAAGTTTTTTTTTTTTTAAATGTGTAAATCTTAGGCGCCTAAGTCATAACCCCCCAATTTTTTGAAAAATGTGTAAATCAATAGCATTTAATTTTTTCACATTCACATTTGCATTGGTGATGATCTTAGGCGCCTAAGTCATAACTGCCCTCTCGTGGAAGTCAGAGTTGATTTATATTCCCGGGGGGCTCCCCCGCACTTTTTTCTCCATTTTGATCCCACTGTAACATTCTCATTTTATTTTACTTTATTTTTAATCAAAAAAAAATGATTAATATATAATTTGGTCTCTGATATTCTCATTTTCTGGTGATTTGGTATTCAATTGATAAAATTTACGGTGGTCCTTGATCTCAACATTTGAAACCTAATTAGTCCCTCATACTGTTATTTATAACGGAATCGTTAAAAAAATCTTAAAATAACAAAATTACCCTCCGTTGAGTTTGCTGAAGATACACGTGTCAAATTTTTATAATAGAGTGAGAAAATAAAAATAAAAAACATCCCTCATTCTCTCTCTCTCACACTTATTTCAAAATTACTCATTCTCTCTCTCTCACACACACACACAAAACCTCAATTAAAGCCGGAGACCCTCTCCCACATTCCAACCGCCACCTCCACGCACCAAGCCACCTCTTCCCCCCTTCTCTCTCAATCCGCAGCGAAACAACCACGCCGCATCAACCCTTGTTCTTGCCCCCCTCAAATTCCAGTAAGCAGCAGCAACTCACCAGCTTGCCACCACACTATCTCCTCCCAACTCCGGCGTCCTCTCTCTCTCACACGACGCCAACAACAACAAGACACCTCTCCTCCCCCCCCCCCCTTCGCGCATCAATGCAAAAGCAAGTAACAGCAACAATTCTGGTCATTTCTCTCCTCCGCAACAGTCAAATTCAGGCTAAGTGATCACGCCAAAAAGTATTCTGGTGATCTGTCGATGTCCACGTATGCAACTAGTCTTTGGTCAGGATGCCCCGGCTCTCAATAGGCACAAGTGTAAGTGGGACTTGTCCTCCGGTAGATACCTGTGATGAAAGGAAGCACCGTTAGGGACCTGGACGTTGGTCCAGCTAAAGCCCTCCGGTGGGAGAATCAGTATATGGTGAGGTTAATGGTCTCCGATGAGGATTAAGGATGCTCTTTTGAGAGTGAATGCACTGAATGCTCTGGAGATTTGGTAGTTATGTGTGTTAATTTAAACTTAGGTCTTTAAATGAAGGCCATCACCTTGTATTTATACTGAGAGAATGCTGGTTTGAGGCAAGTGGGACTGCCAGGTGTCAACATGGGGTGAGCAGTCATGTGCCCATTTATGGCAGCCGCAATATGCATTGATGAGCTTTAATGAGGAAGTGACCTGCATTGATGCAGAAGATAGAACTTCTCTGGAAGTGACCTTGATCTTCTAGATGCAGCTTTACTTAGAGAGCAAGCTACTCTTTCATCCAATGAGGCGCTGGTTGGTGGCCCTGGGATGACGTAGTAGCACGTGGGCATTGAATGCAGCAGCTTTTGTTGACTTTCTTTACTTCCCGGGGTGGAGACCTCGGGGTCTCAGCGTTGTAGCTCGGGTCAAGGACCTCGCGAGCTCTTGATGTTCGAAGTGGAAGGCGTGAGGGCTATCCCGAGCTCCTCGAGGAGGTCGGGATGAGAAGGACGGCATACGTACCCAGGCTCCGGGCTATAGTCCAAGCTCGGGGTCAAGGATTCCTTTCTTCCGGGCTCCAGATAATCTTGGCAACGTGTCCCGCTAGTGCCACGTGGAAGCTGGATATTTTAGTATCTTCGGTAGCCCCCGATTTCCCGAGGTAAGGATTCATCCTTTAAGTCGGGAAGTTTTAGCTCGCTCGTGCTCGGGCAGTAGGTAGTAACTTCACCAACACACCTCTTCTTGGAATTTGTGCCGAATCATTAGCGCAAAACATTCTGACGGCTTCATTAAATGCGCGTCCTTTTAGTTTGAAATTGGAACGTCGTTTTGGGTTCAAATGATGCCGTTTTGCGAGCTGGAAGAAGAAAACACGCGTACTATCCATTTGGTGTCGGGTCATATTCCGGGTCCTCCGTATAAGCGGCGTCATTTTTGAAGGGTATAAGTAGGGTTTTAGCACTGTTGATCTTCACTTTGCATCAAAACCCTAGATTTTTCAAAGTTCTCTCTGGCCAACTGCGATTTTCGGTAACTTTTTCTCCAAACGTCCTTCGACTTTTCTCGTTGTTTTCCGCATCATTCGCTGTTTCCACTCCTTAGGTTAGTGTCGTTTGAACCTACTCTGTCTTTATATCCACTTTTTTCGATCATTTTTGCCCCTGTTTGGGGTATATTTCGTTCTTCGTTTTTGCTTCGGCGATCGCCATTCATTCTGGTGCTAATCTCCGGCATCATGTGCCTCTCAGGTGACTTCCGTACTCCGAGATCCGAGCTTCCATTTTGATACAGTTATTCTGACCTCCTTATATACGCTTTGATTCTCCTTTTCTTTCAATATGTTTGCGGGTAGGAGAAGTGTTAGTTTTAGGGTCCCTGAACGTAGCTCGTCGTCGGACTCATCCTCGTCCTCGGGATATTTCCCGAGCTTGGATGGTGCTAGTCCAATATTACCCCATGCTCCTATAAACTTAGGTGATTCTCCATCCCAATCTGTGTTTGGCCGATCGCCCACGGGTAAGAACATATATAGGTTAGCTGAGGACCATTGGGAGATCGTTGTTCCGAGTGAAGCTCGGGATATTTTAGGGCGATGGAGAGTTGATTTCTCGGATCGAGTAGTGTCCGATGAGCCCCACTGGGTTCCTCCACTTCTATTTGCTGCTCAAATGGAAGTTTTAGACGATAAGAACCAAGTCGTAACTGACCTGATCTGTAAATATTTTTCAATGAACCGGTACTTGCAGAACCTCCGAGCTGAGCGAACTCGCCGACTTCGCGAGAAAACAGTTGCTGACAGGCCGCAGGTAGAGAGCTCTAGCAGAATGAGTGAAGTATCTACTTCTGGCAGGGCCGATGTCTCCCAAGCTTGGGAGCCTACCTCAGTCGAGAAGGCTAATCAGGCAGCTATTGCTGCCTTACCGCGTAATTAGAGGAATAAGATCTCCACAGCCGACCTCGCGACCTGGGAGGCAATCAATCATGCCCCAGGTTTCCGTGCTACGATCCCGGATGCTGACAAGAACTGGGTAGAGTTGAAAGCCCTTCGCGGGAAGGTGGGCTTCTATCTCAGTTTTTTTACACTTGGCGGGCTTCGTCTTCCTCTGGATCCTCTTATTTGTGAATTTCTCGAGGAAACATCTGCAATGCCCCTCGATCTCTCCCTGGGTATGGTGAGGACTTTGGTGTGCTTTGCCGCATGCGTCCGAGCTCTGGGGTGTGAGCCATCCCTTTCTCTCTTTCGGTATTATTTCCAGACATGGGTTTCTACCCACCGTCTTCAGTGCAAAGCCCACAACAATTGGGTTAAGCTCTTCACCCCTTTCCCGGGGAAGGTGAACGACTGGGCCGACAAGATAATATTGATCAAGAGCTGCAAGGGTTGGAACTTCAACATCCCCTCGGGAAGAGCCCACGGCCTCAAACGTTTAAAGAAGCTGGGGGACTACGACAGTATTGCCCAGCGGGTGGGTGGTCGAAGCCCCTCTATACTCGGATGAAGAACAAGTCCGTTTATACGATTGGGAGGCGATCCTTAGGGATGAACCCTTTCTCTCTCTTACCGGGCTCTCGAGGAGGACCTTTACCAGGGTTCATCCAAGGTGCACCATGCCAGATATTGAATCCGCCCCGGGCTCGTACAGGCACCTAGATGATAGATTTTGCGTCCAGTGTGAACAATGCCGGGGAGCTGAAGAAAGCAAATGCTGGCCTTTTCCCAAGGGTTGTGCTGTTTTAATACTCTCTTTTTATTCCCAAGCGTTCCTTCCCTGCATTCATACTGACAATTGCTTTTGCAAATATGGTGAACCTTGCAAACGCCTTCCGTGCTCGGAGGAACACTGCCTCGGGAGCTCGAAAAGCCGAGCTAAGGCAGTCCCATGCTGCTGCGGAGGGCGATGCAGCTATTTTTCCCCCGATGAAGCCTATAGGAACTGAAGGCGTGGTTCATGCTGTACCTATCTTGGTGGCTCCCCCGACCACCAAGCGAGCATCGGCCAGCGATGAAGCCGGAGCTCGTAAGAAGCAAAGGTCGGTGCCTGCTGCGGAGGCATTAATCACCGACTTGACCGAGGAAACCCTTGTCCGGAAACCTTCAAAGGGGAAGGAGAAGGTGTCTCCCGAGGAGGATGTCGAGGTGATAGCCGGGCTAGGCCCCCATGAGGCTATGGCTTTCAAAAACATTAATGCCTATGCCGATTCTCCCCGAATGGCCAAGCTTCTGCAGCAGACCTCGGATCACGCCTTAAAGTCAATGGCTTGCTCACTAGTGGAGGTTTGTAATCTTCGATACTTGATCTTTGAATTCTTCTTCGTTCCTTGTACTGAAACTCTTGTTTGCAGATGGGCCACTATGCCAAATTTTTCGATCTCCGACTGGCTGAGGCGGATAAGCTGAAGTCTGAGCTGGTCCAGCAGGTGAAGGAGGACACCGCCGAGCTGTCCCGACTTCGCAATCAGCTCAAGGCAAAAGATAAAGAGCTGAAGTCGAAGGATGTATAGCTTGAGAAGACCAAGGCTTCTCTCTTCGCTTTGGTGACTGCCCAGTCGAAGGCCTAAGAGGCTCTTTTGCTCACCAAAGAGGAGATGAAGAGATTCGAGGAACTATTCTCCGAGAATAATGCTCTGCACGGGGCAGCCATCCAGTCCCTTGATAAAAGGATATAGAAGCTAAGCTTGGAATGCCACGACATCCGGGAACGGTACCCGATCAGTGAGGGTTCCGTCATCGCCCAGTATAAAGAATCTGAAAAATTTGTTGAAGATATCTCCCCCTACATGATGAAGGGACGGTACCAGATTCTTTGGGCTGGGTGACGGATTCCCTTAAGAAGCTCGTTGAGTGGGGGGCCTCTAACCCCTACGATGATCTGAACAGGAAGGGTGCCGTGCTCGTGCCCTTCGATTCTGAAGATATGGAGGCCATTGATGGCGAGGATGTGGAGGCCGGAAAGCCCGCATTGGAACATCCAATAATCCTGGAACAAAATTTTGAGAAGCTGGTCGACGCTCGGCTAGATCAGATGGCCATGGAAGCTGCAGGTGGTTGCGATGCACAAGAGAACGCCGAGTTCGGCCAAATTGCCGATCAACTTCTTCTGGATGCTGAGGGCACTATAACCAACCGGGCTGACAACGAATGTGATGTTCTGGCCTCAGAGGGTTTATGAGAATTTGTAATCCGACCTGCACATCCTTAGTACTTTTGTTAACTTTTTTGATTGAGCATGCAAGCTCGTAAATTTTGTAATATTGAACAAGTATTGTTAGCTAAGGAATGTGAATCACACACAAATGTATATACAAATTTTGACTTGTTTGGTTATAAATTGTTTTGGAATCCTTGGTTTGCGGAGTATAAATTTTAATCTTTTTAAAATTATTGCGACGTGGCTTTTGCCGACCTTTGACAATAATTGATCTGTTATGGAGTGACTTTTGCTAACCTCGAATAACAGTTTGAACCATCACTGAGTGACCTTTGCCGACCTCGAGTGACGATTTGATTTACCAGCACTGAGTGAGTCACTATCGACTTTGAGTAAGGTTTTTGAGACTACTCGGGGTGGTGCGCTGCCAATCCCTAAGTAGTGGTTCTTATACTTAAGGGGCCCGTTGCCAACTTATAAGTATTTTTTTCATACTTCGAGTGGTGTGCTGCCGACTCTAGGTATTTTTATTAATAGTGTGATTCCGAACCCAAGGAGACAATCTTTTGGTTTCTCAAAAATTCAAGCTGTCATATATTTACTCAAATTACAAAAGCTATTACATTCACATGTAGTATTTCTTCAGGTGATCAGCATGCCAAGGGTTCATTAGGAGTGTCCCGTCTTGCTCGGCTAACCGGTAGGTCCCTTCTCGGATGATCGCTGTAACTCAGAACGGGCCTTCCCAATTTGAGGATAATTTGTTTCTTTGAGTATTTCTGCCCGTAGCTTCGATCTTCCTAAGGACCCAATCCCCGACCGAGAAGGTTCTAGGTTTTACTCTTCGGTCGTGATGTCCTTTCGCGAGCTATTTGTAGTTCACCATTTTCAGTTGGGCTTCTAGCCTGCGCTCCTCCAATAAGTCGAGGTCAAGCCCCTGAGCTTTTGAATTTTTCCCTTCATCGAAGTGTAGTACCTGAGCTGTAGGGAGGGCCATTTCAACTGGAGTCATCGCTTCTGATCCATAAGTCAAGGTAAATGGCGTTTCTCCCGTCGGACCTCGCACAGATGTCCTGATGCTCTATAGGACTGCGGGGAGCTCTTCCAGCCATCTTTCTTTCTTCTCGTCTAAACTCCTTTTGAGAGAGTATAGGATCTTCTTATTTTCGGCCTCTGCCTGACCATTGCCATACGGGTGAGTGACCGACGTCATCCAGTGCTTTACATTCATCCTCTCGCAGCTCGCTGTGAATTTTGTTGCGAACTGTGTCTCGTGATCAGAGACTATGACCCGAGGTAACCCAAATCTGCACCAGATGAAGTCATGTACGAAACTTATGGCTTTTTCCTCGGCAATACCCATAAGTGGCTTTGCCTCGACCCACTTCGTGAAATAGTCGACAGCCACGATCAAGAACTCGCAACCTCCGCGAGCTTTGGGAAAAGGACCGATGAGGTCAATTCTCCACATGTCGAAAGGCCAGGTCGCGACAACCGGTGTTTGGGGCACAGAAGGTAGTCTGGGCACATCGGCGAATCTTTGGCACTTATCACACTTCCTTACGTAAGCCTCAGCGTCCTTTCTCAGCGTTGGCCAATAGTATCCGTGGAAAATAATTTTGTCAGAGAGAGTTCGAGCTCCGGGGTGTCCTCTGCATACTCCCTCGTGTACCTCAGCTACTAAATTCTCCATGACTTCGGGCCGCACACATCTTAGCAAAGGTTTCGAAAAAGATCGTCGGTATAGCACACCGGCAACCTTTGTATATCTCGCAACTCTCTTTCTGATTTGTCGTGCTGAGGTTTTATCGTCAGGCAAAGTCCCGTGCTCAATGTAGTCCTCAATTTCATCTATCCAGCACCTCGTAGTTGCCACGATTGGTAGCACAATCTCTCTGTTTATCGAGGGCGAATCAAGGAATTCTACCCGAACATCCGGGGGAAGATCCTTCAGCTCCATGGAGGCCACCTTGGATAAGTAGTCAGCCCGAGTGTTGTTCTCTCTGTCGATCTGCTGAACCTCCCAGTATTCGAACTCGGCTAGCAACTGCCTTACAAGCTCACAGTATTTTATCAAGGTGGGGTGGTTAGCCCCGTACTCCCCCGAAATTTGCTTCACGACGAGCTGAGAGTCGCTGAAGACAACAATTTGAGAGATTGTGAGGTCCTTTGCCAACTGTAGGCCCGCCACCACGGCTTCATATTCGGCCTGGTTGTTTGATGCAGGGAACTTGAATCGGAACACCTTCCGAAATTCAGTTCCGTCTGGGGAAACCAAAGACAAGCCCACGCCACTTCCCGAGCTGCTGACTGAGCCGTCTATGAACAACTACCAGTGGTTAATTGGTCGTGTTTCCTGTGAGCTAGAGCGGATGCTTTTGGCTGGGGGGACGACTTGTAATTCGCCATTTTCTAGCTCGTCTGGTGAGGTCTCCGGAGATGTGTCATGAGCGAATGATGTTTCTGCAACGAAGTCGGTAAGTACTTATCCTCGGACTACTTTCCTCCGCTCATAAGTGATGTCGAAGGCAGAAAGCTCGATTGCCCATTTCATCATTCTGCCAGCTACGTCGGGTTTGTGCAACATTCTCCGGAGAGGCAGATCTGTGTAGACTACTAAGGCATGGGCTTGGAAGTAGTGTGATAGCTTCCTCGCCATTACTATCAATGCCAGAACTACCTTTTCGACATTCAAGATCTGTGTAGACTACTAAGGCATGGGCCTGTAAAAAATTTCTTTCATTATCTTGGCCCGGAGCAGCTTGTCGACTTCCTCTTTGATAGCTGCTTGTTTCTCCGGGGAAAAAACCCGTGGCGGCTGTTGTATTGGAGTGATCGCGGGGTCTACGCTGAGCTTATGAACGGAGACGTCTTCACTGATGCCTTTTATGTCGTCAACCCTCTAAGCGAATACATCAGTGTTTCCTCGGACTGCTTTCCTCTGCTCATAAGTGATGTCGAAGGCAGAAAGCTCGACTGCCCATTTCATCATTCTGCCAGCTACGTCGGGTTTGTGCAACATTCTCCGGAGAGGCAGATCTGTGTAGACTACTAAGGCATGGGCCTGGAAGTAGTGTGATAGCTTCCTCGCCATTACTATCAATGCCAGAACTACCTTTTCGACATTCAAGATCTGTGTAGACTACTAAGGCATGGGCCTGTAAAAAAATTCTTTTATTATCTTGGCCCGAAGCAGCTTGTCGACTTCCTCTTTGATAGCTGCTTGTTTCTCCGGGGAAAAAACCCGTGGCCGCTGTTGTATTGGAGTGATCGCGGGGTTTACGCTGAGCTTATGAACGGAGACGTCTTCACTGATGCCTTTCATGTCCTCAACCCTCCAAGCGAATACATCAATGTTTCCTCGGAGGAATTGGATAATGGTTTCACCTTAACTCTTTTATTTTATTTAGCAATTCTAGTTGCGATCCCACTAAGAAAATTTCACGAATCTCACATCAATTTAGTGTGACCGGTGACCTTTTAAGTTAAGAATAATAAAGTCAACTTTACCTGTATTTTATCGTGAAAATCAAAAGCTTGAGTTAAAATGAGCGACAATTTGCATATACATCATTTTATACCTTTAGATTCGACTTAGAAGGACGTGTGCACAATTCATAGGGTAAAACAACATCAAAGAATGACATATGCACAATTCATAGGGTAAAACAACATCAATACAATAATAGGGTTAACAGTTGATTGAAATCTAAAATGAATGTAGATAAATAACATGGTTTTGGTATGAGTGGAGGAGATTTTGGTCACTTTAGCAAGAGATCAATGTTTCGAGCCCTTATTACAAAAAAAACTTTCTTAGAAGAGCATTATTTCTAGCGCCCGACCGAAGTTTAGAGATTAGTCTTGGGGTTCGAGCCTAAGGTGCCTTACGAAACAAAAAAGATAATATGAAACGAACATATATTAATTTGTACTAAATGAATGCAAATAGTGGCATGTCAAATTATAAATGTCTTTTTGCATCATTGTCATCCTTCTATGCAAATTTCATTTCTTAAAAAGCCAAAATCACGCATTACTGTTAAAGTGACTATCAGTAAGATCCAGGAGGTCACATGACATCCCCAAAAGAGTTAGGTATCAAAATATAAAAGCTTAGCATATCACGATCGTATCACAAAATAATTGACTAAAACTTTCAACAACCATTAATAAATAATAAAGTGGGCCTATTAAGTATTAACACCCCATATTTCTTTAAATATACTTACTTTCGAAATACATAACCCATCTTTATTTTTAACCCCCACAATTCCCTATTTTACCCCTCGTAATACACATTCATCCTCTCTCCTTCCTTTTCCCTCTCCACCTGCCCACCACCTCCAAACGTCCTAACCTTCTATCCGTATCATGCTCCTCCCTCCACCACCACGAAACCCATTAAAACCCAGAACACACCACCACCACCACCCACCCAACGAATACCAAATTCTCTAAAAACACAATACCAAATCCACCGCTCTTCTTCATCACCTCTCCATCCAACAAAACTCACAATCTAAAAAAACGACGAAAAGCTCATACAAATTATCCATGGAAAGAACATGAACTCCTCAATTTCGATGCTTCATTACGCCCAATCCCCAATCAATATCGACGTGATGACTTATTTGTCTCGTCATCGAAATCACCCAGGGTTGGTGTTATTCAGCTTTGGTTGGCCGAACATCACAAGAATGTTTGGTTAGCCATAGTCGACTAGCATGTTCGATTTGGGCTTGCCGAACATTATTGTGATGTTCAGCCAACCGTAGCCAAACAATACCAATTCAAAAAAATTTCTATCTTAACCTAACGACAATAGTTCTTTTTAAATGATGGTATTTTTGTAATAAAAAATGAGGTGTGTATATATCATTCTTAAAATACATTAGTAGAAGACTTTAACTAGTGACAAGGAAATGAAAAAGTTAGGAAAACAAAGCAAAATAATTTTGCCAACAAGACTTGAACCTACACCCTTTTAAATATTAACACACACCTTAGACCAACTCAACCATTTATATTTTATGCATTTATTTAAAATACTACATATATTATAGTTAAGTGAGTTCACGTGACCCAAGTACTACATTATCCACTTATTTTGATTAGTATTTTTGTGAAATATCAAAATATTCGATATCAAATGTATTACAATTCTTTTCAATTATACGTGTCATTTTTTGGGTCATTTAAAATTGGACAAGATATTGGCTCATGGCTAAAGGTATTTTTCTTTCTTAGAAAATAATGTCTCTCGACAGTGTAGTATTAATTATCATATGAATATCATGTTTATGGCTAATCAGTGTTTGAGGTTTCCCACTCAGACTTATTCTTATATAAAGACATATCAGTTATATAAATATTTTTCTAAAACATACATACTGCAAACAAATCCCCGATCATATTCTTCTATAAAGACATATCAGTTATATAAATATTTTTCTAAGTCATAATCATACATTAAGTCAACAAACGTCTATATTTAATAATGATATTTTTTTCAAAAATATTTTTAAAATGTATCACTTAATCTCAAAAATAAATTAAACTCGTGCGGAGCACATGCTCAATAATTAGTAATAATAAATGTATAAGTTGCATCAATTTGCGTTTATACACATTGTCATACATTAAGGAGGATACCACTATTACTATAAACTAGTCTTTACCCCCGTGCATTAAACGCATGACATATCTTTTTCAATTAAGCTATCTATAAGCAAAAAGAAGAGGAAAATAAATAAATTGGATACAATACATTTTGAACAAAACCTCCAACACTATACTATTGGGAAGAAATATAAGGTAAAATAAATGATAATTTAATTAAAAAAGAGAATAACAACAACAAAAAAACATTATATAAAAGGGAACATTGCACGGACAGGGTAATTGCCAGCGGGACAGTGAAGCTCTAAGTGAGAAACATATCTTTCACGGACTGCGGTTAAGGTTTGATTTCGTATCTACTCTCATCCACAGCCGTAGAAGTAACTTTGGGTTTAGCAAACTTTTGAAGAACCTATCCTAACCTATTCCCTATCTAGGGAGGGTAAGCTAAGCTTGGTAACATTACAAATTTGGACCAAAAAGTATACAAAGTCCATTAATAAACCTTAATGGTACATATGAAGCCCAACTGTTCTGGGACACATGAAACCCAGCTCGGTTCATATAAATACAAAATATCAACATTTAACTCTCATCTCTCATCCACACAAACTCTAATTTGCGTCGCATCCTAACCTCTAAACCCACAAAAAACCCCTAAATGCTCCACATGCTCACCTCTGTTATCACACAAAAACCATTAATAAACCATAAGCCCATCTCATACTCACAAACCCTAAATCCGCCGCTACCCAACTTCAAACCTAAAAAAAAAAAACCTAATTTACGTACACCCTTAACATCTCATCTTTCAAACAAAATTCACTCCTAAATGCCCCGCACCCTCCATCCCTAAATCAATTTGTCTAAATGAGATTTTTCTCTAATTGCTTATCCTTACAAACCTTAAATTCGCTGCTACCTAACTTTAAAAATCAATTTGTCTCAATGGGATTTTTCTCTCATTGCTTTGTCTTCCACGAGTTGTGTCTTTTCTTATTCAAGGCAGATCTTCTCGTTTCTAGTGGGTAGAGACTTTTAGAACTTCTGATAACAAGTGTGAATAAATTATGTTGGGCAAGTGCTGAAACGCTGCCCTTCGAGGTTTGAGGCCAAAATTGATGTTGGATAGCAGTGAGTAGGGATTTAGATGGTTTTGGGTACAATGGTTTTATTGCAAATGGAGGAAGAAGATTACTAAGGTTCAGGTTTGGTTGGTATTAGTTTGCAAATAATGAGTCATCTTTTACTGAATGTGTAACGTTTTGATATATACCTTCTTTCTAAAAGATATTTAATTTATTTGATTTTTCTTATTATCCTAGTACATTTTTCCATTTTCTTGATGTCCTCCCTCCGTCCCTAAAAAAGTAAAAACATTTTACCAATAAAACTTTTTAATATCCGTACATTTGCTTCTCTATATTTCCTTTAAATTGCAGTCAAGTCGTATATTTTTTCTGTTTGACATGTTAGATAAATACCTTATCTTTGAGAAGAAAAAATGAAAATATGTAGAGTTATCACAATAATTTCAAAAGTGCAAATCTTTTTATGGAACAAACCAAATTGAGAAGTATTGACTCTTTATTTGGGACAGGGGGGGAGTAATATAAATGAGAAGAAAAGTGCAAATCTTTTTCTGGGACAAATCTTTGATTTTTTGTTTAGAATATTTTATGTATGGGTGTTTGTTTATTTCTAGGGTCTTGGACTCATATAAGAGTACTCGTGTAAAATATTTAATTACAAAGATATATGTATCAAAATAACAAAGATAAGGAGTACAAATGATGATGATTTGCTAATAATAGTAGGACTATTTAAAAAACTATAAAATAATGGTACTTTACTTATGTCAGTTGATTCAAATTAATTATCCTATCAATAAATCTTGATGAAACAATTTGATTTGGAGCAATGAGGGTACTTTTGTAATATCTAAAAAAACTGTTTTACTTTAAGTATCCTTTATTGAAAATTGCATCCTTTTCCATGAATAATAAATATGTAAAGGGTGAAAATATTTTTTTCAATTGATATAAGGAACAATAAATGCTTTTGATCCGAATCAAATGATCTATTTAGTACTACTCTTATCCTATTTCAACAATCAAATAACTAAAATCTCATTTGGGTGTGTCATGTCTTAACACAATACACATTTATTTAATGACTGAATTTATAATACAAATTCAATTGAGTACGACCAATAAAAATTGGCCCAAGTTACTCAACAATCACTGCATATATAGATTAGTAAGCTTCTTATGCCGCTAATGGTCCATTACAACAAAAAACAAAGAATACGAAATATAAAAAACACATATGAAGTCCTTGTGTCCACTTTAAAAAATCAAATAATTCGGGCTAAAAAATAACATATACTGCCCTAAAATATAATTGTTAGAACAACTCTTCAACAAACCTTCCATTCTCATTTTAGGGTTTGATATCTGCCGCTTTCAACCTTCCAACTCTCCCAAACAACTATTCCTTTCCCTAATTCTTTTATTTGACTCTTCGATTTTCAATCAAAAAATATTTTCTTGGTCAAATTTTTTTTTTTCACGAACGCTTTGTTTCTTCTCTTAGGGAAAAAATGTTTTTTTGAATGCTTTTTCATTTTTAATGCCTTTGTTTGTTTTTTTTTTCTTCAAATTTACGTTTAGAGTGTTTCAATATATTCTCAAAATTTTCAAATTTTTTTGTTTAATATACATGTTCCGATTTGGGGAAAGGGAAATGAAATTTTTAAAGATTTTTAGTTTTTTGCGAAAAGCTGCATATCGATGGTTAATTTCCATCAACATTTTTTGTTAAAAATAACCAATCTATAAGATCTCGATTTTTCCCATTTTTTTCCCTATTTATTATCATAATTTTTAACTTACACCTGCTTCAGACCTGATGAAAGAAACTAATTTTTTTAGATATATGCAATTATTTATGACTTTATTTTTCGGTATGTGAAAAAAAAAGTTTATTTGGAACATTTGTTTGAGTTGAAATTCAAACAAATTTTTGAAGGCTATTTCAATTTTTAGTGCTTTTATTTAATTTTTCCAAATATATGCTTAGGGCGTTTCAAAAGATATTTATTTTTATAAGTATTTTCTTTTGACATACATGTTCGGATTTGGGGAAACAAATAATTTTTTAAGATTTTTAGTTATTTCTAAAAATTCTAGTTCAATGGCTAATTATTTTTAACATTTTTTGATAAAATGAAACGATCTATAATATCTAGAAAATTTGAACATGTAGAATGGCTTCTTGATAGTGTATATTCATATAAGTTAATTTTTCTTGACTATTTTTACTTCTTCTTGTACAAATACTGTAATACCCTGATTCTTCCTATGTTTGACTTGTTTACTCTATGGAATCGTTATCGTGTTGAACATATTAGTTAGATTTGATTGAACAACATGTTGATTGATTTATACATTGATTTCATATGTTTAGAATGCTTTGGTTGTGATTTAATTATTGTTCATCATTCATATTTGGAATGCACTTCATTCTAAGCCTTGTTATATATTGATTTGGATGAGTTTCAAGTGTGTTTTAAACTTGGTTGGAGGTTAGAATCATGTTAGGATTGATTGAGAACACTTTGGAAATATTTTTGACCAAGTTTGGAGTCCCAGGCCGCGCCCCAGCGCGCCCTAGCGCGCAGCAACCTGTTGTTTCATGAAATCAGACAAAAAATGCAGCCTTGGTCGTGCCTCGCCTGCTCCCTTCAACAATTCGTAAATTTTGTATTTTGTTGACTTTTTGAACTCCAAAAGCCTTGACTCACCTTAGGACGACCCAAGACTTGTTAACCAACATTGTTGACCCTTTTAAGACTCTAGAGACACCCTTAAACACCCTCAATTCATTTCTCCTTCACCATGAAAGCTTGAGAGAAAGTGTATGGAAAAAAGGTGAGATTAGTGTGTGTAATTCGTGTTCTCTCAATCCAATCAACCAATCTTTGATCCAAGGCCATGCATGTGTTGGGGATGACTATGGGAGCATCTTTAAAGGCTTTGATTGTAATTTTAATGATTTGATTTCTCATTCTAAGTAAGTTACTAGCCCCCTTTGTTATATGCTTTAGGATTTGTTACATGTTAGTTCATAAATACATATGTTAAACTTGTTAAAGATTGAACGACCTTAGCCTTCAGCTGGACACGTGGCAGACATCCCGACTTTATAGGCTTCAGCTAAGCAGGTGCCGAGGTGGTATACACCCACATCGATACGACGACCTGGTAATCACATTGCGACAGGTCGCCCACCTCACCAGCATACTCTCCCAGCGCGCGGACATAGGGATCTACGGTGCGACCTGGGGACATCACAGGGCAACCTCAACAGCATCAAGCGACCTGGACACAAACCAGGCCGACCTTGACTACATCGAGCGACCTGGGAGCATATTAGGCCGACCATGATATAGCCCCTTCAGCTCGGCGAAGCAGAGTCCTTTATGGAATCACCTCTCGCCTAGGAAGAGTCCTGCTGAAAATCTATATACATCAGTCCTAAGCATACAAGGAAACGTAATCTGAAGGACATAGGAACCACCCCTATTCCGAATCCAACTAGGATTATGACTTATCTCCTTATAAATAAGCACCCTCACAGGCCTCATAAGGTACACCCATGCAAATTACTTGCTTACAGATTCTACTAGCTTTACCTCTCACACGAAGTATTGCTGATTCTCACGTCTGAGGGTTATTGATGGGACAGCCCAGCACCCCTTACGGTGTTCTTTGTTGATCACAGGTTTAAAGTTACTTGCACTTCAAGGACAATCCCTGCAACACAGAGCCGGAATCCAACTAGACTACACACGTGGGCCAGACACGTTCACATACAATCTTTTTGGCGTGATCAAAGATGATATTCTCATGTCTAATTGCTATGTTGGTATGTGAAAACTATAAATGTGATATTTGTTTGGTATGAAATGGGTTGCATGTATGATTGTTGGAGTATCAACCTTGGAATTGAATTAAGAAGACAAGATGAGACTTTAATTGAAAAATATTGTATATAGCAATTATACCCAAATTTTGAGAAGTATAATAATGATTCTAGAAAGTTGATATTTGAAGAGAATAATATTCACCGAACAACATGTTAAATTCCTATACGAATTAGAGTTCGTTTGCTATAGATTTTAACGCTCCGATTATTTGGTACTGATAAATTAGAGACTTCGATTATAATCGTAAGGTGGCATCTAATTAATTTAGCAAGCCGTATATCTGAACTTGTGTAGTTTGGGATGTTCGTTTAATAGAATTATCAACTCCCTAAAGCTATTTACACGCGTGTACATTAAAATAAGGGAATGTTAGAGACTAATACGACAGTCTCAATGTGATAAACGATTGTTCGTTAATCTTGGGGTTGGACTATAAAACATATGATTTAGGACAAGTGTACTTGAGGGCACTTGCGTTTATAAGAATGATGTTGTTACGCTTCAAACGTCATTGTGAGTGTAGTATTTCGCACTCGATGTTCATAGATTAAATTAGTAGTCTTAAGATGTGTTTGTTTGGGAATCGAATGCGTATCTCAACGTGTAGATGTTTATAGACTAAATATGTGGTCTAGTTGTTCTTGAGAAGTACTTGCAAACATGTACTTGTATGACTATGTGATTCAAGACTAAATATGTAATTTTGAGATGTTAATTGGTTACTTCACAAAATGTGTTGGTAATGTGTTAAGGTAGGATCATTGACCTCCTTGGTTGGGATAAGGTTCACTACTTTTGAACCTTGTTGTTGTTAATATGTTACGAGTAAATATTTACTTGTGCATCGTTTGGAAGTCCAGCTGGCATACTTAATTTGAGCCAGCAATGTGACGACACATAGCATTCGTGGTAAATGTTTGCTATGGGTCGCCCCATTGGTTCCCTTTTCTCCCCACTACTGACCCTAGTAGGATGTGGTCCCATTGTTATAAACAATACGTGTAACTATGGCAACCAATAGTTCTTTCCTTACCAAGTAGACCGGTGAGAAATAACGACAGTATCTTTCCTCACTATGTAATCAAGTGAGAAGTAACGATAGTATCTTTCCTTACTAAGTAGAATAGCGAGATATAACGACAGTATGTGTAGTATTCAGTATGGTCCGAGCACGAGATCTAGTTCGGCGACAATTTGAGATGTGTAAAGCGACAACAACACACTCAGATAGACAACAACTACAACCTTTTAAATATGGTTATTTACGTGCACTTATGTGATCATCACTGTGCTACGTGGTATATGTGATTTATGTGCCTATGATTATGTAGTACATGTGTATAATGTTGGTATACTTATAAATGATGCCATGTTACAGTTTTATGATTAAGTATTAAGCCATGTCATGTAGTTGCATTTAGTAACTTACTGTGTCATTATGACTCACCCCATTTGTTGTTAATTATTTTTCCTTAGATCCGAGCTAGCCAGGAAGTCACCTGTGAGGTCAGCGAGATCACAGTTAGTAGCAGGTTGTCTTGTTGGTTTAGTAGCTTGTGGAGCTTGTTTATAGTTGTAGTTGTTTTATTTGGTAAGGACGAATGGTTATGTAAAGTTATGTAAACTTTACTTTGGATAGTGTTCCTGCGCTGTAACTCTTTATTCTTTTGGATGCCAACATGTGTATGTCGTGTTCGTGTTTATAGTTTCGGTAGTAGTTCAGTTTCTTTCCTGAGCATGTTTTAGCTCGTGGTTTATATTTGTTCTCCGACATGTTGTGGCCGTGGAGGTTGTTGTTGTTTATTTTCTCGAGTTTTAGACTTGTGGTTGTGTTAGTTGGGTTCCGGCTATAGTGTCACCGATAATTTGTTTTAGTTTTATCAGGTTTAACCATTAATGTTTTCTAGTAAGTACGGGTGGTTACGCCACGCGCTTTTCATTTTTGTTAGTGTTTGTTCGTTTAGCGCACCGACCTTGGGGTTTCTTGTTGAAATTTGGGTCGGGGCATCACAAATATAGCCCTTCAGAATGTGATTTTCTCTGCAATGTGTAGATAAGTAATCTCTCCTTGTATATTTTTTTCCCTTTTTTTTCAACATTTTCATTATAGAAAACTCTTTCTATGCATCAAGTTTTGTTATCATTTTGCTGTCAACGCTAAAGTCAGATTATTGTGTTTAGTGTCTACTAAACTATATAATCAAATTCTGGCATTAGTAAAATAATTTTTATTACCATTTCTTTGAATGAATATTTTACGATATATTATTATGTCATGGCAAAAGAGAAGCCAAGGCAAGAGTGGCATTTGAATTTTGAGCCTTTTTTTTTTGTGTTAGTGTTGTTGCACTGTAGATTTGTAGGCTTCCAATGCTTTAGCTTGATACTATATTATGAATTTTCCTTTTACTATAGATTAGCTTCATTAAGGACTTTGGACTCGGTCTTGGATCGAACCCACCCTAGTTTTAGGCTAAGACCCTTCTTATTACTAGCTTGTTTGAAAGCGCTTCCCCTGTTTTCTCTGCCCCTTATCGGGTTGTGTATGCTCCAAAGATTTTTGCTACACCAGTCTAACATTAACAGACTTGATTTGATTGTTGGCATTGAAATGGTCTGTGAGGTCCTGTTTAGTTTTGCTTGAATCAAGTCCACCCACGTATAGGCTTAGAATGCTCTTGTCATGGGGGGTTCCAGAGAGGACAAATCATTAACCTTGTAAATGGCAATGAGATATTAGTTACATCAAAGATATCAAAAATTTCAAGATTGGTCAATTCAATGGTAATTAAAATAGTTTTATTATTCAGTTCAACTTATTACGTACCCATGAAAAAGATATTACACGTTTTGGTTTGAAAACTCCCTAATGATGGGTAGCTCGTGCTTGTAAGGGCATTCAACACCCTTTTTCACCCACCACGAGCATGGAAACTATAGATGTGTGGTAGATTATGCTGATAGTTTGGTTACCTTGTTTGAAGCTTTAAAATAGTATTATAAAGCCGTGCCTTTCCTTACAAAGATTTGCAATCCTTTTCGGATCTTACACTCCATAACTTTCCTCAGCCAACTGTACTTTATTCACGTCACTGTGGTAGCGAAGAGTCGACATAGAAAAGAGTATCTTGAACTGGAATTCCTAGTTTTTTTAAAAAACGCAGATTTTAAAATGCAATTGAAAAAAAAAAGCTGCGTTTTGACATAATATCTCAAACACATTTATAAAGAAAAATGCTGCATTTTAAATAATTTGCGTTTTTAAAACGCAACGTTTTTAAAACACTGCATTTTGAAAACGCTACACCAAATATGCTCTAAATAAGAGCAATCTTGACAAAATATGACCAAATATTTTTTAAAATCTTATAGCGATAATTATTTTGAGATAAAAAAACTTTGCTAAAATAATAATTATTTTGAGATGGAGGTAGTATAGAACATGCATGCACCAAACGGAGAAGATGAGTTGGGCGCTAGATTATGTCTCTTTTTTCATACTTTAAAAACATAAATTTTTAATTAAAATCTGCAAATGTTTATGGGATAGCTAAACGTCTAATTTTAAACGAATATATAAACACTTTATTAAGGATAGAATATATTTTGGCTAGACCGAATACTTAAGGTTAGAATGCTTAATGCTATGTCAAAGTCAATCTAAGAGTTGCGATCCTTAACATAATACATGCTTGAGTCATCTGATCAATTAGAGCATCACCGATGCAACTGTGAATTTAATTTTACGTAAGTGAAGAAAGAGATAAGATTTAGTTATTTTTTAATTTAAAAAATACTGATTAGGATGCCTCCACACCTTCAACTAGAATGTAAAAAATCCACATTCTCATCCACAATATGAAAAAAATTAGTCGCCACGTCATATTTACAAACCTCTACAGTTGCATTGAAAAAGATATTTTTCTAAAAAAAATGTCAATTCTAAGTAATACCTAATTTTTTTAACATTTACATTAACATTTGAGATGCTGTTAGAAGTTGATGCCGCAAGGAATCTCACGTCTGCTGGGCTGGACTGCTTGTCCGCTTGGATATCTGGGCTTAGTATGATCTGTTTAAGAAAAGAAGCAAACACTAGGTGAATGCAGGGGCTGACCCTGCTAAGACACTCCGGTGTGAGAGTAAGTTACAAGCTCAAATCACAATCTGGCAGAGTGTAAGCTCAAGTCTTAATATGCGTACCTTTGCTTGGAATAAGTCCAAGGCTTTTATAGGTTTGTTCCACTTTGGAGTAACGTCTCCTCATAACTGCCCAGGCGTGGGTATAAATGTTGGCGTAATGGGTGTAACTGCTAGGAGTAATGGGCGTAACCGTCGGGCTCAACCGTCCCCGGACGTTACGCCATGTGCCGTCCCCCGTTACACGACACATCATCGCTCATTGGATTCGGTCGAGAACCCAGGTCAGTGCATCCTGAGTTCGCGTGAGACCTGCTCGCGTATGACCAGGTTGGTAAACTGCTCGGTTGCTCCATGTCTGCTCGTCTTATGATGGCCCAAACCCGTGTTATACCTCGGGCCTGGTCCCTGGGCCCAAAATGTGGGCCTGGCTCTTCAGTGGCCCCCTGCTTTCTGCTCGCGGAGTATTCATGCCCGCTGCAGGAAGCATTGCTCACTGTATCAACCATGCCAAGAATAGCTGGTCGTGTAGTCCGTGGTTGTCACTCGCCGTTCTTGCTTCAAAGAGCTGCACAGGCGCGCGTGTTCGTGGAAGACAGCTGGTCACGACGCTTGGGTTCCCGTGTGATGGAGGCGGCGCGCCTTCCCGAGACGTTATCATGACCTACAGTCGTAGGCCCATGGGCTACTTCCGTAGGCCTGCAGTCCTTTCCATGACGGTTTGATGACGTCGCTCTCCAGGGTATAAATAGGGATCCCTTGATTTGAGAAATCACTTTACAAAATTTGAATTTCCAAATCTCCTTGTGAACTCCGGAACTTCTTTCTCTTCTCATTGCATCGCTGCTCCCAGAATCATTTCCAGAACCCATCACTGCTGCAATCGCCGGTGTCCCTACCATCTCCACTCGATTTCTCAAGTTCAAGCCTCTCAACTCGTGTGCGATCATGTCTCGCAGTAAGTTGTTCTCCGCTTTTATTATTTACTGTACATTTTTCATTTTCCTCCCCTTTTTCCATCGCTCAATAGAAGGAACCCCCTTTTTAGTCTGGATCGAGGAACTTAGGGTTTATCTCTGCCCGTTAGAACCCTGTTCTTTTATTCTGGCCGTAGACCTAGAAATTTCCCTTTGCTTCCCCTGATTCTGTACAAACTGTAACCTGTCTTCCTCCTCGATCCTTGTAGGTTCTGACTCCCCCCGTAGATTACGCGATGAAGCCACCGACTCCGAAGCCACTAATTCGCAGGAAGCCTACGATTATGATCGGGGTCATGCAGCGAGCACCAGCTCCAGCTCATCATCGTCTTCCTCTTCGACCAGCATAAGCTCAACTGATAGTGATGATGACCTCATTGTCACGAAAGTGGTCTCTCGTACCACAACCCATGACCTGGACGAAGTTGTGGGAACGAGCTCACCAAAGCCTACCCCTTCTGCTCGTCCTGCTCGTGGTGGACACCAGGCCTCTCGTCGAGCATCTTCTCCAGACCACTGGAAATCCTTTAACGACGACGAGAAAACCCAGAACTGGTTCTCCTCCTTGGGAATCAATTCCACCAACTACCGAGTGACCGTCATGAACCCTGAGGTCGACCCATCTGAATACCGAGCTCAAGGCGAGAAGATGGTATTCTTTTATGATTACTTCAAGGTTGGGATGCGCCTACCTCTCGACCCCTTCCTCGTCGAATTCCTAACCTTGGCCCAAGCTGCTCCCTGCGATCTTATGCTCAACACCGTTAGGATTCTAGTATCCTTCACCGTTACCTGCCGCCTGCTCGGCTACGAGCCTTGCCTGCTCCTACTCAGAAAGCTATATCAATTTTCCACTGATAAGAGCTCAGGCCGAATCTCTGGCCGCAGCAAGCCTGGGGCACTCAAACTGTTTTCCCCCTTTCCAAATAAAACTGACAAGTGGGACTGCAAGCCTCTTCTGGTCGAGTCTCGAGCAGGCTGGCCGTTTCCTCCTCCCTCCACTCATATCAAGGTTCCTACCTACAACCGGGATGCCTTTACCTCCGGTGAGAGCCGTCTGATGGACGCACTGAAAACTGCCCTCGGTGCCCGTGACCGCGACCAGGATTGGTTTTTTGACTGGAAGCCTCTGGTCACGGAGCATTACTTCTTGAGGCTCGCCGGTATTCTAAGCATAGAGGTGGAGGGAGTTACTCCACGAGTTACCATGGTCGAAGAGCGACCTCACCCTGCCTGGGGCCGTCATCAAGGTAACAGTTTCCCGAGTGAGTGTCAAGCCTGTAAAGACCTGGGAACCAGCTGCACGGCCCCCTTTCACCCTCCGGGTTGGCCCTTACACCTTTAACACTTTTCACACTTTATACTTGAATACTGACCAATTTTCCTTTGCCCTGCAGAGATGATGAACATTGATGTCTTGGAGAAGGCCAAAAATGCTCGCAAGAAGGACGGCGATCGTCGCGAGCTCAGCCGCCAAGATCCAGCAAATCTCCCCAAAGTGCCCACTGGCACCCCCCAAGGAAGGAGTTCCTCCTCTGCTAAGGCCTCGGGCAAGGCGCCCGCCCAGGGTCCCGCGGCCCTCTTGTTCATGTCCGGAAATCTCCCCGCAAGGAGATGTCGCCCATTCGATCGCACCGCCTCCGGATACCCAAGTATTATCCAGCCGGAAGAGGGGTGCTGAGGCGGGCTCCCAATCTGATCGCTCGGTGCGATCTCGCGGGCAAGAAGCCGAAGGTCGGGCGTCCCGCATCCGCCCCTATTACCCCATCCATCGCTCACAACCTCCCGGCGGCGGAGGGCTTTACTATGCCCAGGACCGCGCAGGTTGCGAGCGGTTGATGAACGAACTGGCCGATGTGCCAAGAATTTCGGGCGTCGATCTGAAGGCCCGGGGGCACCCTGCCGCCTTAGTAGGGCAAGGAATTTTGAAAAGAATTGTGCACTCTGGAGTGTACAAGGAGTGTGAGGAATCGACGAGCACCCTGATCGGTGATGGGGGCATGGCCATGTGCGAGGTAACTCCTTGTGAAAATTCTTTTGCTTTGACTATCTGTTCATGCTCTAACTTCTACCATATGCCTCAGATTGCGACCAAATACCTCAAGCTGGCCACACGTGCTGCCGATGGAGCCAGGGCTTCTGCTGCCCTAAGCGAAGATCTGAAGACAGCCAACCTCCTCCTGGCTGAAAAAGATTCCGAGCTTCAAGCCAAAGACAAAGAAGTGCTTGACCGCACTAGCGATGTCTCCAAGCTCGAAGTTGAAAAATTGGCCTTTATCCGAAAGCTCGATACGGCCAGGGTCAACGAGGAGTCCCTGAATTCCCGAATCACCCAGCTGGAGGCTCAAGCAAAAGAGGCTGAAGCTGAGAAAGCTGCCCTGAAGGAGGAGGTTGAGCGTCTGACCGCCCAGAGCTCCCAAATAAGTGATGTTCAGAAGGAGGAAATCATTCAAGCTTTCATGGACTCTGATGAGTATGGTCAGGGTATGCGGCCATACTATAGGCAAGGGCTCGAGCACACCTTGAGGATGGCAGCGGGCAGCGGTCATCCTGGCCTTACTATCGACCTATTAGCTGAATGGGGTGCTGCTGAGCACTATGGTCAGGATGCTCGTCGCGGCCATACCTGGGTCCCCTTCACGGCTGACGAGCTGGAACTTATAAAAGAGAGTGATCAAGAGAAGGGTTTGGAAGCCTGGTCCCCTCCAGCCGCCTTGGACGTTAATGTCAAGAGCGTGTTGGAGGCACTCAAGGAAAAAAGACTAGCTGAAGCCGACCAGAGCCCAATAGCGGACATCCCAGAAGCCAACGCCCAAGATCCCCCTCCTGCCTCCTAAATGTAGCTCTTCAGAGCAAGTGTCCCCTCTGGCCTGTGAGCCAGTGTCTTTTGTATTAATATTTTGTAACTATCATTGTCAATGTTATAAAAACTTTGTCTTTCTCAACTCCTTTTGCTTTCCTGTAATGCTAATGCCATTATGTGTCATATGCTTGCTAACTAAGCAAACAACTTTAAATATTGACTAAGTCACCTGCTCGACCCTCGAGCAATAGGCAACATGACAATAACCAGCCTTGAGATTAACTAAATTACTTGCTCGCTCTCGCGATCATCAAGCAACATCAAACGTTAATCAAGGATAACCTTCAAACCAGGGTGCACTTATCAATACTCAAGAAATTAACTAAATCATGTGCTCTTTCCACGAGCAAGCAATGACTTCAAACATTAACTTAATGAGTGTGCTCATCCCAAAGGTTAAACAAACACAAGTCTTTTAGATTAGGCATACTATGAGGTCGCTTCACATACCTCATAATGAGAGATTTCCCAACCAAGACTCTGCTCGTTCCGCGAGCCACTCTTATTTTCCACAAAGAGCACATTCTTATATCACAAATGATTCTCATTAAACTTTGAAAACCAAACTTACATTGAGCAAGAATGACAACAAGCAACTTTACTGATAATACTTTTTGAGGTGATCCGCATGCCACGGATGCTTTAACACTGCTCCATCCTGAGCTTGTAACCTATAAGTACCCTCTTTGACGACCTGAACAACCTTGTAAGGCCCTTCCCAGTTCGGTGATAACTTTCCTCGTTCCAACCTTTGCCCAGTTGCCTCAATCTTCCTTAGGACTAAATCCCCGACCTGAAATGCCCGCTTATGCACCCTCTTATCATGATGCATTTTTGCTCGCTGCTTGTAATTCACCATTTTCATTCGGGCCTCTACTCTCCTTTCTTCCAATAAGTCCAGGTCCTCTCGACGAGCAGTGATGTTGTGCCCTTCATCATAATGTGACACCCTTAAACTAGGCAGAGCCATTTCAACTGGTGCCATGGCCTCCGACCCATAAGTCAGGGCAAAAGGTGTCTCCCGGTTGGCCCCATTGTCCCGACCGCCCAGTCTTGATCGTAACTCGTCTAGCCATCTTCCTGCTCGACCTTCCAAATTTCTTTTGAGGGCATGCAATACACGTTTATTAGCGGCCTCAGCCTGCCCGTTCCCCTGAGGATAAGCTACTGAGGACTTCCAATGTTTGATATGCAAATTGGCACAAGCCTCAGTAAATCGGTCAGAAAACTGAGTGCCATTATCAGAAACAATTGCTCGCGGGACCCCAAAACGACACCAGATATAGTCGTGCACAAAGTTGATGGCATTCTCCTCGGTAATGTTTGCTAGAGGTTTTGCTTCCACCCATTTGGTGAAGTAATCAATTGCCACGATTGCATACTTACAATTTCCCCTTCTGTGGAAATGGTCCAATAAGATCTATCCCCACATATCAAACGGCCAGATGCCACTACTAGACTCGCTCGGTAGAAGGCACCCCGGGTATATCGCAATCGCCGACACTTGTCACACTTCCTCACATAGTTTTCGGCATCCCTTCTCGTAGTCAACCAATAGAACCCCAAGGTCAATATCTTGTCGCCGAGTCCTTGCCCCCGGATGTCCACCACAAACTCCTCATGGACCTCTCGCTAGCGCCTTCTCTGTCACTTCGGTCGCACACATCGCAATAAGGGCTTTGAGAAAGACCTTCTGCAGAACTCCTCCTACCACCGTGTAGCGAGGCACCGCTTCGAATGATTCTAGCTCGATCTTTGTCTTCGGCAAAACCTTGCACGATGTATTCCTGTATCTCATCGATCCAACACCTCGAGCCAACTCGATGTCCATCACCTTCTCCGCGAAATTGCCGGGCAATCCAGTATTCTACCACATTGGACTCAACTCCCGAATATCCTCGGTGGCCATCTTAGATAGGAAATCGCCGCATGTTATCGCCGGTCAATCCGTAACAGCTCCCAAAATGCTAACCTAGCCAACAACTCCTTCACCAACTCGCAGACTTAGCCAAAGTAGGATGGTTCACACCATACTCCCCGAACTTGATTAACCACTAGCGGGAATCACTGTATAACTAAAGCTACCACACCTATATCCAGCGCTAACTCACCAGCGACCGGGGCCTCATACTCGGCGATTGTTGGAGGCGAAACTTGAATCGTAAAGCAACCTCAAATTCCTCGTCGCAGCGGAGACACGAGCAAAACCCCGCACCACTTCCATCCTTACTTGCTGCCCCATCTACGTATAGCCAACAATCATCCGGTCGCTTCGACGAGGTAGTGGCTTTGGTCTCCTGGGCGAGTTGTACCTCGCTCTTTTCCGCAAAAGTTGTTTCCACTGAAAATCCGCCAAGGCTCGAGCCTTGATCGCCTCCGAGCCGATAGTCAATGTGGAACTCCGTCGGCTCGATTGACCACGCCAACAACCTGCCCGAAGAATCGGTTTGTGCAAGATTTTTCGAAGAGGATGATCGAGTATACAACAATCTCATGTGCGGAAAAATAAGCTCGCAATTTTAGCCGAGACAACAAGCGAGTAAGCTAACTTTTCGCATTAAAATAACGAGCTTCAACCGGAGTCAAAGCCTTTGATACATAGTACATCGGTTTTGGCTTCCGGCCTCTTCCCTAACCAATACTGCGGCCACGGCGATCGGTGGCCGCGGATAAACATACAAACACTCGCCTACCACAGACTACTCAAGAGAGGAGGTGCAATCCTTACCGCTTGGAAAGCTTTCGAGCATTCACCGTCCACTCAAAGCTCTTGTTACCCCGCATCTTGAAGAATGGCAGCACTTCTCGGTGATCGGAGATGAACCGACCAAGGGCGATTCGACCATTCAAACGCCGTACTTCCTTAATGCAGTCGGCTCCTTCATATCCATTAGAGCTTTGATCTTCTCGGATTTGCCTCTATTCCCCTTTCGTTCACCATGAATCCGAGGAACTTGCCCGCTTGTACCCAAGACACATTTCTGGGATTCCTTCATGTTGTGCCTCCGCAAATTGTTAAATGTCTCCTCCAAATCGGATATATGGTCGTGACCCTTGGTTTTGACCACCATGTCGTCCACATAGGCTTCCACGTTCTGCCATGCGTGCAAACACCTTGTTCACCATTCTCGGTACGTGGCCCCGCATTCTTCGGCCGAAGGGCATCATCTTGTAACAATCTGAGCCCCATTGCCGGAAAGCCGTCAATGGCTTATCTGCTCGTCCATTCGACGATGATAACCCGAGTAGGCATCCATGAAGCTCAACATTTCGAAACCAAGAATGGCATCCACCAGCACATCAATCCTTGGTAATGGGTAGCAATCCTTCGGGCAAGCTTTATTCAAGTCAGTGAAATCTACACACATCCTCCACTTGCCATTGCTTTTTTTAACCATTACCACATTTGCCAACCAGGTCGGGTAATAGATTTCCTCAATGATGTCCGCAAAAGTAGCTTTTCAACCTCCACCCGATGGCTTTTTCCTTCTCTCGCGGAGTATTGTCTTGGCCGCTGTATTGGCTTGAAATCCATGCTCGCATTCGGCTTGTGCAATGCTACCTCCGGATTGACACCCTCATATCCTCCACGCCAAGCAAACACATCCAAACTCTGACGAAGGAAGGCTATCAACCTTTCCTGGCCCTCCGGTGTTGTTCCCCTGCCCACCTTGATCTTCTGCTCGGGATAGGCAGGATTTATAATAACTTCCTCTAAGTCACCGTGAGGCTGAAGATCTGGAGCTTCCCTGACCTGAAGAGTCTCTATCTCCAACTGTGACTGCGGAGTATCCAGGCCTCTATTCGGCTCTGCGCTCACCATCTCAACATCCTCATCGACGGCCAGGATCATGCTCATATCCATGGTAGTCGTGACCGTGAGTTTTTCTTTTTCCGTCATCGTGACTGTCCGTTCTGGAGTATTGATCGTCAACTTTCCTCTAGCCCTGTGAGTTTCCTCCAGAAACTTCATCACCTGCTGCGGCCTACTTCTCAGCTCGCCAACACCCCCTGCAGTCAGAAACTTTACCCGCTGATGGGGCACCGATGCCACGAGCTGAAATTTTACCATTGCAGGGACGCCCAGAATTGCATTGAAGGGCGAGCTCGTCGATCACCAAGAATAAGACCTTCTCCATCCTGGACCTGCTCCCTTCACCCAGTATCACCTCCAGCTCTATGGTCCCTTTGACACCACCTTGTGGTTGGTAAATCCTCCAGCAGCCTTGTAAGGTTTCAAGTCCTTGTCCTCATACCCCAAGTTTTGAAACACCGTAGTACAAGACGTCCCCGAAGCCCCGTATCGATCAACACCCTGGCCACATCCCGAATCGATGCAAGCCTCAACCACTAGATTCGCTCGGAAGCTAACTTGCCTATACCGCTCGCTCCCGTGAACCGTATGGTCTCTCATCGGCCCTACACCGACAGCACGTATGGCGCTTATTCAAAGTATAGATCGAGATTTCAATTGATGAAGGCTAGGCTCCTCTTCCGTATGACATTCAGCCTTCCTCGTCGCTCAACATTCCCTCTCTTCGGAGGCTCCTCTCTAGGCTCCCGATCATCCCCGCGATCTCGTCTTCTCGGCCGCATACGAAAGCGATCTAGCCTCCCTTGGTTCAGAATCTCGAATTTCCTCTTCTTGCATGCAATCTTCCGTTCCATGCCCTATATCATTATGATAGGCGCACCGCCGTCCTATCCCTCCTTGCTTCAAATGCCGGGTCCAACGGATCTGCTGGGGCAACTCGCACGGATTTCATTCATAATAGCCTCCCGAGTAGTGTTGAGAGGATCGAAATCCATGCGATCATTCGCCCGGCACGATTCCTTCGCCCCTTGCTCGTTGACGACCCATTCTTGCCCGCAAAGATCCTTACCATCCTCCTTTTTATCGCTTCTTATCTTTCTTTTAGACCCTCGGCGTCCTCCTCAAATGTAACGCACGGCTCGGGCGCGAGAAAACATCTCCGCCCGGTTCAACGGTTCCTCATGCGAACTCGGCCTTCACCCGTTTCGCTCATGCCCCCAATAAAACACATCGTGACCTCCCTATCGGTCGTCATCAACCTTCTCGAGCATCTTTGGAACCGTTCCGTGTATTTCCCAATCGTCTCGCCGTCCCTTTGTCTAATGCTGCAAAGGTCCATTCTAGCCTTAGGTGTTACCCCTGCCATTGCAAACTCAACCAGGAACTTACTCCGCAAATCCGACCAGCCTGTGATCGATGCTCGAGGAAGCTTCCTGTACCATGTCACTGCCTTGCCCTGGAACGTACTAACCAGAGCCTTGCACTTCGCAGACGGATCCTTGGTGACCATATTGATTTGGTTCTCGAATCCTTGCAAGTGATCACGAGCATTCGTCTTCCCGAGTACTTGTCAAACCGCAGCAATGGAACATCGGATCGGTTGGCGCGCCACAATCCAATCGCCAAGGGTCTTTCTCCTCTCCCGGGATCACGTATCCAGGTTCGGTGCGACCAGCTTCCAGGGCCTCCAACCGCAACTGCATCTCCTTCATCGCTTCATCAGGCTCATGCGTTGAACGCGCAGGCCTGACGGACCGCTCAGGTTGATGACTTCTCCTTGGGACAGAAGAGTGATGGTCCGACCTACGCCCTGGGGACCTCCTCTTAGGTGAGGGCGTGCGCCTATTTCGATGAGATTTCGCCCAACATCCCTACGACGTGGCGGGATTCGCCTCTTCGCTTCGCTGTCCCGGCCTCGGAGCCCTCTCGTCGCCCACGTGTCGACCGTCTGCGTATACCAAGCGGTCATGTACACTTTTAGCCCGTGCCGACTCGAACGAGCAGACCTTTCCCTTGTCCTTAGCGCCTCTCTCGCGGGCACGGCTGTTCCCGTGCTATCCACATTGATCACATCATCCCGCCGTCTTTCCGGGCGACCTTGAGATTGCTGAGGCCTCTCACTTCGCGCGCCCACCGTAACCACAGGTGGGATGAGCTGTGTCTCGACCGGAACAGGAGTATGCCCCATAGCGAGCAGCTGCTGATTCAGGGCGTACATTTGACTTAGGTACACTGCCTGATTAGCTAAAGCTGCAGAGCGAGCTGCATCAGTCAACTGGGTCAAGTCTGGAGCGACCTGCATCCTCTTGGCGTTCAAGTGTGCGCGGAGCTCAATCCGCTGCTCAGGTTGGCGGTTCACATTGGAAGGCCCTCCTTCGAGTAGGCCGAGGACGTGACTCGCCCGTAACGCGACAGTGCGGTCCCGGCCGTAATCCCTGGGAGGTGGCAAGCCGAGCCTCCTTGGCCCCAACGCCCGGAACCGCATCGTCACCCAAGGTGTCTCTTCCATTTCCAGCCATGCTAGTGTCAAATCAAACCCAACAAAACGCGTACAAATGATCAAGAAAAACTTTCCCGGCAACGGAACCAAACTGATGCCGCAAGGAATCTCACGTCTGCTGGGCTGGACTGCTTGTCCGCTTGGATATCTGGGCTTAGTATGATCTGTTTAAGAAAAGAAGCAAACACTAGGTGAATGCAGGGGCTGACCCTGCTAAGACACTCCGGTGTGAGAGTAAGTTACAAGCTCAAATCACAATCTGGCAGAGTGTAAGCTCAAGTCTTAATATGCGTACCTTTGCTTGGAATAAGTCCAAGGCTTTTATAGGTTTGTTCCACTTTGGAGTAACGTCTCCTCATAACTGCCCAGGCGTGGGTATAAATGTTGGCGTAATGGGTGTAACTGCTAGGAGTAATGGGCGTAACCGTCGGGCTCAACCGCCCCGGACGTTACGCCACGTGCCCGTCCCGGGCGTTACACGACACATCGCCAGCTGGATTCGGTCGAGAACCCGTGTCGTGCATCCCGAGTTACGCCGTGAGACTCGCGTATGACCAGGTTGGTAAACTGCTCGGTTGCTCCATGTCTGCTCGTCTTATGATGGCCCAAACCCGTGTTATACCTCGGGCCTGGTCCCTGGGCCCAAAATGTGGGCCTGGCTCTTCAGAAGTTTTCCCGGTTTATGACATCGACAAGTTGGGTTTTCAAATACCACTAGGCAAGGGCCTAGTTGCCCTTCCATAAGCACTCGCTGATTCTGCATTTTAAATGTGTCTATATGACCAAATGCCAAAGCTTATTTTACTTTTTACATGAATTTTAAGATAATTTTGACAAAGTATAAGTTTTTTCAGCAAATAAAAAAAAGAAAAAGGTAAAAAAAAAAAAAAATTGAATGATAAACGTCAATTCATTGATCATTCCTTATAATTTTCCTTCTTTCTTGTGCTTTTGCTTATGAAATCTGATCATGGGCAGTCAAGGTAATTTGCCAAATTAATTTCCAGCCCCCTCGTCCCCTTCACCCACAATATGCTCCAAGAAAAAAAGCCATTAGTAGTACAGTAATAATTATACCAAGTTACCAACACAGCAAAAGAGAAAAAGGCACCTCTTCCTCTTCCCAACGTTCTCTTCTCTCTATTTGATCAACTCTTCTATAGAGAGAGAGAGAGAGAGGGCCAACATGTCGCTGGGTTATGCAGAGAAGCTTTCATATATAGAGGATGTGGGCAGTGTTGGAATGTCTGAATTTTTCGACCCACCTCATGCTTTGCAAGAAAAGGTTTCGATTCTCTTTCCCATTTTTCGTTTTTGTAATAATCTTGCTATTGTTAATGCTAATCTTAGTTTAATCTTACTTAACTGCAATACCCAAAAGAGTTATTTAGGTTTTTTCTTTTTTGTGTGCTTGCACTGGGTGTAATAGATGGTCTAATGCTATGCAAGGAAATTTCTGGGTGCATTAAGGTTTATTTAAGTTTTTCGATGAGATCCAACACATGGGTATTGACACATCTTCATTAAGTTGTGCATTGAACTTTTTAGGTAGAGATTGATTGGAATTAAACTAATTTGGAGCTTATTACTCGAGGCATGTTGATTTTTGTCCAGCATATGTGAATGGGTTTGTATTCTTATAATCACCATAAAGGTTATGAATCTTACCAAAGAGAAACAGATTGCAGTCATTGAGCCGTTGATGGACTATACCAGGATTGGAGACTTCAAATGTCAAGCAGAGGTTTAATTGAAAGAATTTTTTTGAAGAAAATATCAAGAACAAACTTGCGAGATATGTAGTTTAAATGGATTATACTGGAGTCAAACTGCTTTGCGTGGATATATGGGTAGTGAGCAACAAGATTGATTTCAAGTTTAATACTCCCTCCATCCCTAGTTGATTGTCCGTTTTTAATATATATTTTTTTTGTTTTTTGCGCCTAAATGAGTGTCCTCCTATCTATCATGTCCCAATATGCACTCGCAATTAAATAGCGTGGACGCTAAGGGCATTCATGTATATATATCATTGAAATTGCTTAATTTCAACTTCCTTTATTTTTGCAAAAAATTAAATAGGGACACTCAATTTGAGGGAGTACTTCTTTTGGGAGTCAATACATCTAGAACATATTGACCAATTGCTTTTTAAGGGTATAAAAGATTCCATCTGTTGAAACTACAATGGAATGAATACACTAAAAGCAAGGAATAGAATTGATGCTCTTGTGTACCAAACAACCACTTAATGTTTTGCCACACTACTCCAGAGTCCAGATGAACCAAAACTAGAGAAATTGTACAATGGTATGATGACTGCTGTCTAATTATCACCTCGAGTACCTTTCTTTTATTATGAAGTCATCTCATTTAGCCTTGATTGAAGATTACTGAGTTTGATGAAGTGATAGTGTCATTCTTCACGTCTTTGCTATTCATACTTACCTTGGTGCTGCAATGTTGAATTGGCAGATAGAGCAACTTGCCATGATGATTCGGAAGGTTTGCGAACTTATCCTTTCATTCATGCTATATAGGTTTAGCTGCAATATATGTCAACTAACTATATGCCCCATTTATGTTTTATGTGCAGAGTAAGCATCTAGTGGTGTTTACAGGAGCAGGAATATCAACTTCTTGTGGTATACCAGATTTTCGGGGCCCCAAGGGTATTTGGACTCTTCAGGTAACATTTAATGCCCTATTTATCTTTATTGGGAGCCTGCTTTAAGCCTGGTTCCACCCCCAATTTTGAGCAACATGGGCCTAATCAGTGTAGAAAGCATTTTAGTGATAGAATCATGTGTGTTGACTGTTTGTACCTGTATATGGGATTGGGTGTGCGTGTGTGTGTGTAGGGGGGGGGGTGGATTCATATTACCAGTAACAGTACTTTATAAGTTAATGAGCACGTAAGGTGGAGTTAAACATTATTGTTAAAAGCTCCCCTTGGCCTAAGGCTCATCTTAACCGCCTCACTTATAGTAGGCCCGAACCCTTTTCTTCGTAAGGAGTGAAGGACACACATTGTTGGTATTAGTGTTTGACGCAGGTACCGGGAGCGAAATCAGATTATAATCCTGTGTCAATTTGATGCTATATGATTGCATGATGATAGTGGTGTCTAGGGACCAGACCATACACAACTTGAGAACCCCAATAAAATTGTTGAGTGGATTTGTTGCCTACTTATCTTTCTTATTTGTGACGTATACTCAAAATTTGGCCTCAAGTGTCTTATACTTTGGTGGAAAATATTGCATGTGTTGCTTAATTTTTATGTTCTCCCTTATGAGACACTTTATTGGCAATAGTTAAAACATAACAATTACTCTTTTTTTTTTTTAATATCATCTTAAGAACTTTGTATGACTGTCTTGACAAGGATAGCCTTCATGACACTGAGATATTTGTGTTGATCATCTTTCAAACGTAGCGAGGAGGCAAAGCCTTGCCGGAAGCATCACTGCCATTTCATCGCGCAATGCCAAGCATGACTCACATGGCTTTGGTAGAACTCGAGAAAGCTGGTATCATAAAGTTTGTTATAAGTCAGGTGGGGTTGCCCTTCCATTTTCTAACTACAAGTTAATGTGCTGCAGCTTCATTAACTTTAATATTGCTCATGAATTGTCCTTTTCAGCCTTACTTTTATATATATTACTTAACTGGCTTGCTTCCTGAAGATAGTACTCTAGTTTATGATGTCTTGTCCAAATTGTATTTATGTTATCAGGTGATAAGATTGAGACAAGACCTCAGTCATCCATTTTACGATGGTGTCACAAGAAGGAAATCCTTGTATCAGTTTGATGAATCCTTGATTTGTGTGTCTGATATTGCCTTTAGCCTAGCTATACAAATACATTGCAGTATCAAGTATCAATGCATCCTGGGCTCTTTTGGTTAGTACTTGTCACTTTTTCCTCCTTGAACCCCATTTGCAGGGATTCAAAGTGTCATTTGTATACAAGTTCGTTCTTATCGATGAAATGAAGAAAGTTAATGAAAAACTAGAAAAGTCGAGAGAAGTTTTAGAAGTCAAAGATTTTTAAGTAAGTAGGAGTAAAATGGAGTGTATGAAATGCAACTTTTGTGGCTGGGGGAGTACTAGTGGACATGAAATACCACATAGGGATATTTTTGTTATTTTGTACTCCCTTAGTCCCAAAATGAGAGTCCATTTTTAGTTTTTGACGAAAATTAAGGAATTTGACTTTGAAGCCATTTTAGTATCACATATATATAAATACCCTTAGTGCCCATACTATATATTGCAAGTAAATACTAGGACGAAAGGTGAATTTAGTAAAATAAAATACAATAATGGAAACTGATTTTGGGACAAGAAAATTTTAGAAATGGGCACTCATTTTGGGACGGAGGGAGTATTTTTTATTAATAAAAATGGGGTGGTAGGAGATGATGTTAGTCATATGAAAAAATTAGATCGGGTGGAGAAGTGCATCCAAATTAGGTTGGGTGAAGTGGAGGAGTGCATCCAGAGTGTTATGTAACAGGGGTATACCCGTAAATTGAAAGGGAAGTTTCGTAGAAGTTTTCCTATACATGTCTCTACTCAAAACTCAACTCAGCCTTGGCCCCAATTACTTAGGGTTGGCTACAAGAATCCTTTTTTGCCATTCATGTTACATGTGTATCATGTGTGGTAAATACAGTAAGACTCATGAGCACCTCTTGCCTCATTGTGCGAGGTCCTGGCGGTTATGGTATCTGCTGTTTGGCACCGTAGGGGAGTAATGGGTGTGCCCTTCATCCTTGGAGAACTTTGTTCTTACAAAAGGTTTTGGGAAGGAGAAGGATGGCTTGTGCTCGTGGCAGAATGGCCCATTCAGAACTCTTTGGTGTGTTTGGAAGGGGAAGAACTCTTTCATTTCAAAATAACACACAATCTCCTTTCCAGTTGTGAGGGATGAGTTGTTTTTCTCCTTCTTGTGTGGGCTTTGGCATTGAGTGCTTTGAGAGAAGTGCTTGTGAATGTGTTTTGAGCTGGTACTGGAGTGCAGCTTTTCTTTAGTTCCCCTGTTTTGATTTTCTTTCTGCTTGTTTTTGTTTTTTTATTCTGCTTTGATTATCTTCCACAATTTACTTTTTCTTTTTCCCCCATTTTCCTTAGCTGGACATCTTGTCCTCCCCCTTGTTTGATGAAATTTCTTCTTTAATCATATATATACACGCACAAGCACACACACACACACACATATATTTATATACCCTTATATTATATGTGTAATTCTGCAAATTGTTGAATCATCAAAAGGTTTGATGTCAATACTGGCTGTCCATGCAACTCAACTTGGCATCCCATAAAATTAATTATTACCTGCTTATCAAATTTAATGAATGACTATATCTACTTTATTCAAATGCCAGAATATTGATGGCCTCCATCTTCGATCTGGTATACCGAGGGAGAAGCTAGCTGAATTACATGGGAACTCGTTCATGGAAAGATGCCCATCTTGTGGGCTTGAGTAAGATTTGATCTCTATCTGAATATTTCCGATGTCTGAATACAACCTTTCCTTGATTTTGCCCAACTTCCTTTGAGATTTCTTGTTAAAGATAGCGCCTAGGTGAAAATTAAGGTCCTCAAGGTTGTTTTTTGTTTTTATTTTTGGACAAACTACCCAAATGGTCCCTCCAGAAGTTCACTTTTTTGGGATTGGTCCTTTTGCAAAAAATTTGGTGCCAGTCGTCCTTGTACTTAAACCCTTGACGCAATTGGTCCTTCCATCCAATTCCGTCTAAATTTTTCCGTTAAGTCTCTCCACGTGCATCGCATGTGAGGGTAGAAACGTTATTTCATATAAGAAAGTACAAGGATCAATTGTGTAATTTGTCTAATTTTAAAACCCAAATCTGGATTTCAATTTCTTCTCCTTCGGCAAAATAATAGATGGTTCTGAGATGGTTCTGAAGCTCTCCATGAAGACAAATTTGAAGAATTGAAGAAGCAAATCCATGGTTCTGAATGTAGAATAGAGGAGAGAGAAACCCCATTTCAAATTTCTTCTCCTTCGTCTATTTATTCTCTTCTTATTCTCTTTGCGCCTTAGGAAAGACTCGAGACTTCCTTGCTCAATCTGGTTTCCAATTCTGTTCATTGCTATCTTATTCATCTGAAAGAGTGCGGGATCAATGGTAGGATCAATTTTCCTTTTAGTGTACTGTGTTTTTATCATGAGCGAGAGACTCTCAATTCGCTGATCTACATTTTGAGAAAGTGCGCACATTGCCAATCGTATTGTTGGTACTTTGAATATCTTCAGTCTGAATCTTCAACGGGTTAGAAGCCTTCATTCCAAGCCTTGTGAAAGAAATAAAAAAAAATTAAATTTTTATCAAACCCCATTAAAAAAAAAGCTTTTTTCTGAGCTTTTCTAGGATGTTTCTTGAATACCGATATGAGAGATATGAGAAAGATTGTTTCTTAAATGAGTTCGAAAAACCAATTTTAAGAATTTGGGATGAGTTTTGAAGAAGGCTATAATTTCTCTCACCACCACCACCGTCACTACCACCACCGTCGGCGGCGGCGCCGCCACCACCTCTCCTTGATCTCCTTTCTGCTGCTCATTGAATCCAAGGTCATCGTCACCAGCAAATAAACCTGAGGCCGTCATCGTTGTCGAACATGAGGCTGCCATCTTTGCTCTGTTCTTGTAATTAGGTTGGGATAAGGTTGCAGAGCTGTTGTTGCTTTGTTTGGAGGTTGAAGACAACAAGTTTACAAAGTGTACATATAGACCCTTCTAGTTTGCAAAGTGTATTTTTAAATGAAATTGACAATTTTACCCCTGGAAAAAATCACGTGAGAGGCACGTGACGTGACTTAACAGAAAAAAATTAACGGCACTTGACAAAAGGACCAAATCCGAACAATGTTTGAGTTCAAGGACTATTTGCAGTATAAAAGGACCAAATCCAAAAAAGTGAACTTCTAGGGGGACCATTTGGGTAGTTTGTCATTTATTTTTCTATTTATCTTTGAAATGGTTTGGATACCCAATTCTTAGAAACTACTCTAATAAGTTGAACCCATGAAGGTACTTACGAGATTTTGAGGTGGAAACTATTGGACTGAAGGAGACATCACGACGGTGTTCTAATGCAGTTTGCGGTGGAAAACTTAGAGACACAGTTCTTGACTGGGAGGTACTTGATGTTGATTAGCTACACTAAAATTCAACCGGTCATATGTTGTTATTGGTTTATTAGCACATATTCCTCTGTTGGAATTAATGGTAACACAATAAGCAACATTGAACTCACTTAAACCTTCTTGAGCAGCATCGTAGGGAATTAATGGTAACGCGATAAGCAACATTGAACTCACTTAAACCTTCTTGAGCAGCATCGTTGGGGTAATCAATTATCAGTTTCACAAATTACTAAATTTTTCATTTTTTCTGAGCAAAGTCTGTCTTGGCTAAAGCAGCTGATGTTTTATCAGTCTAAATCCTTGGGAAACTGCCTCAATTTGGGACATCCACAGTTTCAAAAGTGCTCCTTGTCATCTCACTAAAGCCCTTGCATTTAACAACGTTACAAGTGTTCTTCTAAAAGTTTGAAGTTGGAAAGAAGAGAAGTTCCTGTTTCCTTATTAAAAATGAAAGTGACATCCTTAAAGTTATATTTTCACCCAAAAAGGAACCATATATATTGTGATTCTGATTTTCGAAACTTCTTCACACTCAATGTCTTATTAAATGACAGATTTTCTGGACATGTCATGTTTACAAATGCATAAGCTTTTTGATAGTAAAAATATACTCCCTCCGTCCCCAAAAAGTAGTCCTATTTTTTTTTTGTTCGTCCCAAAAAAACAGTCCCATATCAAAAATTTAAGCTACAAATCTCCAGTTTATTTCATTTTTTTTTCTTTCAGTTGAGAAAAATGATGTTTATCAAACATGTCATACAAAAAAAATTCTATAACTTTAGTACAATATAAAGGAAATATAGAGTAGAAGTACGATCTTAAAAAGTTTGATATTTCAAATGGGACTTTTTTTTTTTTGTTTTTTGGGGGACAGATGGAGTAGTTATCTTGGCACTGCAAATACTACTATAGGCAATTGTTGTTAAACTTGTGATTTAAAATGTTTTGATTTACGCAGAAACATTCTTGTCCAACAAGTAAGAATTAAGAAAACTTCTCACAGATGTCTAGTACAGGGGTTAGCTGTGGTTGAAATAAGAATGAACAATTCGTGTAGATGGAAAGAGCACAATTGTTTTTACTGCTGATCGTATTTGAGCAAGCTTTTGTAATGAAAACGTGTTGGGATTCTGTGAAGAGGATATTGAGTTTATTTTAATAATTATAATTTTTTTTTGGTTGGAGAAAAGAGTAACACATTGAAATATTGTCTGGCATATGTTTGAAATTTTGATACAATGATATGTGTAAACTCTAGAAAAAAATAAATTCATGGAGTTCCAACTTCCAAAATGGCAAGGATTAATCCATCTAGGGGATGGTTTCGTACAGTGAATCTCCAAATAAGTTAATTATCTTCCTCAAAGTAATATTTTACTTTTGGCTGCTAAGGTTAAATGCAGTGTGGGTTAAGTTTTCGCTTCAGTTAAGGACATAGCGCTAATCTAAATGCTTCCTTCTCTCTTTCTCTGTGCTTTCAGGATGCTTTGCCCCCGAAAGAGATGAATCCAGCAGAGAGGCACTGCAAAATGGCTGATGTTATATTATGTTTGGGAACAAGGTAATTACAGGGCTTTTTCTGCTTAATAAAGTCATTTAATTTCTCCTGAAAAGGATTACTATTAACCTACTTCCCAAAATAAATGTCAGGTTAGATAAAACTCAGTCATACCTTCACTTCAGTTATGAATAAGCACAAGAAAAAGCAGTTTTAAGTTTTCAGATTAATTTTATCAATATTGATGTGATTCCTTAGAGAATTTGAACATTGTTGAGAATTGTGCGCTCTTTGCATTCAGACATGGCTGTTCCTTTGTGAGGGTCGGCATGTTCTTCATCTCCTCTTTATTCTTCCATCCTCTTTTTCTTCATCGTACAGTCTATGTTGAACTTAATAAGCTATTTCTCACTCACTGTCGAAGGCCTTCCCCAGTGCAATGCTATTTTCGTGCGATTGATGCATCGGAAAAGAAGAAGGCGAAGAAAGTACCTCAATGATAGCACTAGTTGGTTGGCCCAAGGCCCGGATATTGTTATGGTCAATAAGTGAGAGTGAAGGATAGTATCTCAATTCAATTCACTGTCTTGTGGTGTCTACTTATCAGAATACAATAAAGCCTTAATCATGAACTAGTTGTTGTGGCAGACATGATGCATGTTCAATAACACTCCCTCCGGATCATGAGCAAAAATGGACACTCATTTTGGGATGGAGGGAGTGTAAAACAATTTCTACTTTTTTTTATATCTTTTCTCTTTTGTTTTATCTACCTCCCCCTTTTTGTTTTTTTAATCATTTCCCTCTCTCTCTCTCTACCACATTTATGTCATGTTATTTTCCCTTCTTCTTGCTGTTCCTTATTTTCTCCACTTTTAGACATACAATTTCTTCTATCTTGTTGCGCGTCATTTTTGTGTACAAAAATGATTAAGGATGAATAGTCTTCTCCTTTGTACATATAGTAGACAAGTTCATATCAGTTTCACAGTGGTCATTTATTGAAACAATATATGCTGCAGTTCTGTACAAAAAAATAAAATAAAATAATCTGCAATAAGTCTGAGAAATCTCTTGGAATGCTTGCGCCTCGAAGAGTGATATATTCAAATTGGCTCCACAAAACTCCTCCTTTTCTTTTCTTTTTATTTTGTATTTTTTTTTAAAGGATGAGAAGTCCTTTTTTTTGGCTACTACAAACTTTTTCTGCTCCCATGTTTTAGTTTAACTGATCACGTGCATCGCTACTCTATGCAGTTTGCAGATCACTCCTGCATGCAATTTACCTCTGAAATGTCTCCGTGGTGGCGGAAAGATAGTTATTGTGAACCTTCAGGTATTTCCATTTTCGTTTTATGTGCTTACAGCTCATCTAATAAAATGTGTTAGTTACACAATTTCTAAAATATGAATAGGTTATAGAAATTAATATTCATTTTGATAAGATTTAGCCTATTAATATATTAACTATGGACGACCTCAAGGCCAAGCTCATTTCATTGTGTCACGGAATTGTTGTCTAGCAACCCCCTACTGCTAGGATAATGAATCTTAATTCAGAAATGGAGGTCCTCAGCACCCATAATTAACCCCTGAAGTAAGGAGCAAAAAACTCTGGTTCAGCTGGCTGAAACTTTGATGAAACTCTCCAAGAGCTGCTGTGTCAAGCTGCAAATTTAGAATAGAGATTTAATTCTTAATCCATTTAGTTCTGATTTGGTGGCTGCTGAATTTTTTTGCAGGAAATAGGATGAGCTATAATGATAAATCTATCCCGTTGATGGTCCCATGATCTATTGTTTTGAAATAGTAACCTGATTAACCAACTCAGGAAGGTTCATAAAACCATCATGAGATGAAGGGCATACCTGTTGATAACTTGTAGGCTTGACATGAAAATAAAAACATAATATATACATATATACATATATATATATATATATACATATATATATATATATATATAATGCTACGATAACTGTCTTCTAATCTTGCTGGTTATAAATCTCTTTTCGTGTTTTCTTTTATTCTTTAAAATTTACAGAAAACTCCTAAAGACAAGAAAGCAAGTCTGGTGATCCATGGGCTCGTAGACAAGGTATCATATATACATATAAAAACCTTTGTCTTTAAAACACTGAGAACTTATATTTTTCTTGGCTTCTATCATGCTCAAGAAGTGAAAAGCTTTAGCATTTCCAAATTGCTAAATAATGTTCCTTCATGTACAATCTTAACTTTTCTTTTACACAAGCTTTGGTGTATTTATATGTAGGCAGTAGGCACTGCCAGTCTGACATAATATGATATGATGAGACTTAAGTGGCCACCTTGTACGAAGTCTTATATATATATATATATATATATATATATATATTCTTTCTTTGGCTGCCTCTTTAGATTTATTTATTAATTTAAATCAGTGCAGGTGATTGCTGGAGTCATGAACTTACTCAGCCTGCAGATTTGTCCATTTGTTAGGATTGATCTTCTTCAGACCATTTTCACTCAGGCCTTAAGTTTAGGTGATTCCCTCTTGATTTTCCTTTCCTTTCGATTGATTTGAAGGAGCTAGCATGCAGAAAAATGTTTCGTTGTATGTCTCGATTCCAAAGCTCAATGTAGCAAAGATTTTTGTGCAAATTCCAAAGCTCAAGGGTATATATGGCTAAAATTGACTTCCTTAATTTCTGTGAAAAACTAAAATGGACACTCATTTAGGGATGGAGGTAGTATTATGTTCCATTTTGTTTTTCAAGCAACATCAACAAGCTAAAGTGTGTACAGAATGTCTAGTTGCTAGTTTAGGTTGTGCGTACCGCGTTCTCATGGTCCAGTCACGTGTCGTACAGATAAAAGATATGTGAACTGGACGCTAAAGATAGCAAGCGTACACGATAAGAAAGCTCCATTGGCATTCATTAAATCTGTTGAGGTTAGTATCACTCCAGAAATTACTGTAGAACCGCGTGCAATCACCTATGTTTGTAGTAGCCATATTTGTTTATTTTCTTTCAATCCTTCCACCCACAGATTCAGATATTTGATTGGATGTCAGAAAAACTGATTGCTGATGAAATCTTGTATCACTTATCATTGATTTACCATCTTTTTTCCCTCTTAGTATCCCGTAGTTTGGTTATGGTTCTTATGGAGTATTCTTATGCTGCTTTGGAACCCTAGATTTCGTTCTCAGAAAAGCAAACCATGAAAGAAGCAGTTCTGCACCAGCAACCATTTCAGCTTAAAAGGTAGCTGCATATATATTTCCATGCTGCAGTTTAAGTTTAAAAAAGAAATTTTACTAAGAGGGAGAAAAAGAGTTTACTAACTCTAAGTTCCCAATAGAGACTTTGTTGTTTCTCAATTACTGCATCCGTCCCAAAATAATTGTCATTTTAACAGTTTTTTGTGTCCCAAAATAATTGTCGTGATAGGATTTCAAGAAACATTTGCCCATATTTTGTCAGAATTACCCTTATTTATTATTGTCATTAAAGAAGGTTGGTAAGAAGAAAGAGAAAAAGTACTCATCCAACTTACCTACAATAATTGAACTTAAATAAGGGTAGATAAGTATTTTTTAAAGCATCCTTAATCTGTGTGCAACTTGCTAAAATGACAATTATTTTGAGATGAAGGTAGTATGTTTTAGATAATTGGGATATTAACATCTAGAAAAATGAGATTCTTGCAATTTGCCCATATATATTTTAAAGCAATTAGAGTTAATGAATATTTACTGAATAACCCACATAGTTCAGCAACTCCAACCTAAAGACACATTTAGCAGTATTGTTTGCTCAATGTATTAGAGGATATATATATCTTCAGTGACATTATGTTCAAACCCGTTCATCTCTCATTTCTGCAACACTTCAGGAGAACAGCGTGGATGACCAAACCTTTTGATGTTCTATTAAAACTGAACTTTAGTGAAGGTTGTGGGTGCTCATGCAGCCAAATCACGATACCTGTGGATTTTCAGGTGAGAGTTCCTTATTAATTCATTTTATTTTTTTATTTTCTTTTTTTAATAAAGAAAACCTTTTATGTAATTATGCCCACCTTCACTGCTTAACAACCTGTTCATTTTTCATGAAGTGTGAAAGCGTTGTGAACTACATAAAATGAGGTTATGCTAGTTTATAGGTGAAGCATTCTATTGGGGAGTTTTAGATGGGAACCTAATTGTATTTTTATTTATTTTATTATTATTATTTTTTGGGGGGTAGGGGGTGGGGGGGGGGTTGCCTTTGATATAAGAGTTTTTTTTTGGCTCAAAGAGAGTGACTGCTAGGTTACTGCGTTTGTTTATCCTTCTAGTGTATGGGTTGCAGCCCCTTGGCGCAAGCGTGACCAAGAATAATATAGATGTTACTGATCAATATATATATATATATACACGCGAAGCCATTTTTGTCCTTCCTCGTTAACTCTATCTACAGTTTGCATGAAGAAAAGTAGCCTATAGGAATGTTGGCTAATGACTCCTTTCCTGTCATATTATACACGAGTATTATATTGTTTCATGGGAGCAGATTTAATACATGCTTCGAAGATACTGGTATTAACCACCCACCTTAACAAGCGCCTTTGTTAATGGAAATAACTTTGAAACTTGGCTTCTATTTAGTACACCCAAATCGGGCCGGAATGGAATGGGCAATCTGTCGAGCAGCCAATTACCGCGTTTGATTGGCAAAATGGTAAGGAATGGTGAATACGGGTGGAATAGCAAATCCATCAGGTGCAAAATGAGGATTTCTTCCCCCGAGGAGGTGGGTTGGGTGATTAGAAAATTTCAGAACTGCCCAAACCCATCCTTTCAGAATGATTGGTTGACGAAAATGCCCTCACATATTTTCCATTATTTTAAACTGTCCCTTCTTTTCATTCCCAAATCCCAATCCTGTTGGAGTGCCATTCATTTGATCATTCTCTATTCCCTTCATTTTCATTCCGCTGAACGAAACACAACTTTACATTGGTAATTGTGTAAAAATAAAAAGGATTGCAAATGATAGCATGGAAAGATTGCAAAACTTATGCTGTTGTGCAGGTATCAAGAGACGGTTTCAAGCGGGACAAGGAATATGTCTTTCAAAAGCTAAAAGACAAAGCCATCCTAGATACATCATCATGTGGGCAAAGTGCACGTATTGAAAGAAAAGTTGGTATAGCCCCCAAAAGCGAGGTGATAGTCCATGCGATTGTAACCAACATTCTTGGGTATGATAAAATTTATAAATCTTCTGGTGCTGCTCCCTTAAGTAATGGCTCATTGAAACGGGGAAATGAAGGTTTGAACGAGATTCAAGTTTTTCGAAGGAAGCGTTCAAAAGGGCGTCAACATATAAGGAGATTAGTGTAATATAACGGTAGCCTGTTTTGATATAGCGTAAATATATGGATTGAATTCTACTTAAAAGTAGTCAAGTCAAGGTAGAAAATGAAAATATGGAGGGAGGGGCTGACTGCTGAGTGAATTTTGATGGATGTACACTCCACTCGGTCTCCCCACAGCTTATCTCAGTAGGAAAATATGACTTTTGATGATCAGCTCAAGAAATTTCAGTTATGTTATCTTTTGATGTGCACTGTGATTCTTTTGCATATGCATCGGTCAAGCATCAATAATATCATGAAGCGCACCTTACCTCCAAACGCAAGAATTTCAGAGGAGGGTGTTAGTCGCTGAGCCGAGCCACGCCACATTATGTTTATCACTCGCAAAGCTAATTAACGACCAATGCCGACAATATATACTAATGAACACATTATGTTTGTGTGCCACATCCCGTTTCTCAAACAGGTTATCCTCGTGAGTTATCCCTTGTTTTTCCATCAGTGAGATGTCATGTGGGTGCTCATAATCCACCCCCTGTTTTTCCAACTACATTATCCTCACCAGTCAGATATGGCTTCTTATAATCCACGATCATGATTAACTTTGTTAGGGATTATCCTTGATGATGCCAAAAAATATCTTATTGAGATGCCGGATATCTTGAACCTTTGACTGTTGGTGATGCTTTTCGGTGTGTTAATCGTCGAAAATGATAGGATATGAATATGTTTATTTTCAAAAGGTGAATAACCGTGAGAGGGCGGGTCTCGCGTGTGTATCAATATTATGATGAAACACAAGAGGGAAAGAGAAAGTATACACTCGTGTCTAGAGTGTAAAAGAGAGAAAACCACCCTCCCCTACCTATTTATAGTCTTTAGAGGATTGTTACTACCTGGATATGGATATTCTGGGTCTATACTTTGTGTATGAGCCTACCCATAATACCCTTTTCAGGTGGTACAAATGTACACATATCCTAGTACCTATGATGGTAGTTCTTCCTCCTCCTCAAGTGCCGCCCATGGCTAATTGGCTATGCTTCTACTAGATATGCTGAATATCCTTATTTCTAGTGGCTTTCATTGTTCAATATCTCTCCCCCCCCCACCCAAGGCCCAAGATTATGATTGGGTCCGGTGAAAATACATCTTTTGTTTGATCTAAATTAAGCAATTATTTATGTAGTTATCAAATTTTGTTAAGTTTAGAATTTGTTGTACTAAAAGTATAATTATGGTGTTTGAGCTCTTATAAACTACTTCAATTATTCCACATATGATGTGAGATTTGAGAGGTTTCACAATCTTTCCCATTCCCACTTGAATTTCTGGCTCAAATATTCCACATTAGGGTTGGCCCGACCCATGTTCAACCTGGGCTATTGAACAGAGCCCCAAATTTAAGATGGGCCAATTCTACTTGGACTCCAACTTTATATATATATATTACTAAGGAGAGATTTAATTGATTAGCTTTGATACCAACTGAAAATAATTTTTTAGAGAAAGTTGATTATGAAGACCTAATTAAAGATTTTGCTTCAATGAATGTTAGAAGAATGATATTTTTCAAGTAAAAGTTCGATAATAGTTTGGAGTTTTAGGAATTCTCGTAGGAGTACTTCATTTGTAAGAAAATAATTTTCATATTATAATATTATAAAATATATAATTTATTTTTATTTTTGGTAATTGTTTTTTATTAATTTTGAGACTTAATCTAAAATTTAACACAGGAACCCCAAAATGTGAGGACCGACCGGATTCCACCTAATTCTCTCCACTAGACTATCAATGTGAAATCTTGCAAGGCCCACATCCGATTTTTAAACCCCATTGGCACGGTCCAAAGAGACATCCTCGTTATTAGGGTCAACAACAAAATTTATAGGTCTTGGTCGACCAACACAACTATGGTCCTAAGGCTATTTTGATACTAATTGTAACCTCAAACTTGAATAGCACAATAATTTGGAATGGACCTACACGTAGTCATCATAGTCCCCAAGCCTTTTATAAGCCACTTACATAGTATTCTCACAAATCCAATGTGAGATTAAGGTCTCTTAAAAAGTACTTACTAGGAAAGCCATATTAAGCGTACTAATTTTTCCCAAATTGCTAATAGATAAGATGGCACATTTGCCTTAGTTGTTACTATGAAATATTGGAGTACATTTACCAAGTAAGGATATCTTTCCCATCAATTCTCGTATAAGGTGAAACATAAATTTCTAAAACACGAGAAAATTAACTCCAAAACGTAATACTTATGCTGGAAACTTTAGAACAAAATTCGAGTTTAAGAGACAGGTGATTTTAGATACGCCTTTTCATATAAGAATTCTACAAAATATGGAATTTGGGACTGGAATTTACATTTTGAAACAACCCTGGGGAAAATCAGTTCCACTTGATAGAAAACGACAATTTTTACACTTGAAGAAAACAACACAAATATTAGATTTTGTGATAATCTCTACAAGAAGGAATTTAGTCATCCGGTGTCTTGGGAAAGAAAATTATTCTAATACGAGCTTTTAGCCGTCAAAATAATGTAACTAATCATTTAATTTGTTGGCATGTCTTCTTAATCAGAAACATTGTATAACTATAGATCATTAAGTTTTGCAAAAAACTTCTACGCAACAAAAAAAAAAGAAGATTTAACTATCAATGTTACCGATTTAGAGCACATTGGTACCATTTAAAAAAAACATGCAAAAGATAAACTTGGGCAAAACAATGTATTTTTTCTAATAGTCAAAAAGAAAAAAAAAAGGGGGGGGGGGTGGATCCTAGTTGTCAAGTGAGAGTGTTTTAGTTAGGTGATAACTTCTATGCCTTCACTTGTTAACCAGCTTATAAATTCCCCTGCACCTTAACATAGTGAGGCATTATACTGAACAACCAATTAAACAGTGCGTGTGTGTGTGTGTGTGTGTGTGTGTGTGAGAGAGAGAGAGAGAGAGAGAGAGAGAGAGAGAGAGAGAGAGAGAGAGAGAGATGGAACGTGGAGAGGGATCTTCTATGCAACCAAAGAGCTATGAGAAATCAAGCTCCAAAGGTGAACTGATCTCTAATTAATGGCTTGATTTTTTTTTTTCTTACCTTCATTTTAGTTGCTACATTACATGTATCGATTTGTGCCCTTATGTCAACATGCAAAAATGTACACATGTGCATATATTTTTAGGGGTTTCAAATGTGTGTGTGTGTGTGTGTGATTTTTCCTATGCAATAAATAACAAGAGATAGTAATTTTTTGATTTGATGTGCAATTTTTTAATTTGTTTGTAACAAATTAAAATATGAATTTCATTTTATTTCCATATCTAGAAAAAGAGTTGGCGTTCACTAGGATTTCTTTCATTAATCTTTTGTGATTAAATTATTTTATAAGAGTGAATTGATAGATCGAGTTTATTAATTAATTTTCACAATCTTTGGTATTGTATCCCAATTCAAACACCACCAAATTATTTTTGTTCTTCTTAATTTAAATATCTCGATCAGTAGGATCTTTGGTATTGTTCTTTTTAATTTAAATATCTCAGTAAAATGTATGCCCGAAACGATAAAACTTTTGTGAGCACAAATTAATCAGCCAGTTTTTCTCGGTTTTAGTTGAAAAAGTTGAGTTTGATGATAGAAATAGGCAAGAGTTAAGATATACAAAGTTTTAATATTGTTGAAGTTGGTGAAAAAGTTATGTGATTTATTTATTTTTTTTGAAAAAAATGAAAAAAACAAGAGAGAGAGAGAGAGAGAGAGAGAGAGAGAGAGAGAGAGAGAGAGAGAAGAAAAGCTTGTGGGAATTAATATATACGAGTATTAATGAATTCATGATCATCTCATGCACAAAAAGGCAAGGATAAGTACCAACATGATCTTTGGCTTTATGTAATGATGATATTGTGTAATTAAAGAAGTAAATAGGAAGAACAATGGATTTCTTATTGAAACACACGAATGTGGGAAAGAATATTTTCTTGTATTGTTTATTCCTTGTACAGCAACCAATATATACAAGCCTAAGACTTTGACTACAAGGAAACTACCTACCATTTGGCCAAGATTACGGGATACTAATTAGCCAAGATTACAGAATACCAAAGCTGTCCTAAAACAAAGATTACTGACTAAAATAGAATATATATCCTAACGATACCAATTACCAATATATGCTAACACCCCCCCTCAAGTTGGAGCATGGAGAGCCGAAGTGCCCAACTTGCCAAGAAGGAAATCGAATTGAGACTGCCCAAGAGCTTTGGTGAGGATATCAGCAAGCTGAAGTGAGGTTGGAACATGAGAAGTAACAATGTTGTGGCGAGAAATCTCATCACGGACAAAATGGCAATCAACCTCAATGTGTTTGGTACGTTCGTGGAACACCGGATTATGAGCAATGTGAAGCGCCGCCTGACTGTCGCATAAAAGCCGCATGGGGATGAGAGATACCTAGGGTGAGCAACAAACCCTTGAGCCATTTCAACTCACAGTGGTCGCGCCAAGGAACGATATTCGGCCGGCCGAAGAGCGTGAAACGTAGGTTGCTTCTTTGTCTTCCAAGATATAGGGAAGAACCAAGGAACACGAAATAAGCCGTCAAGGATCGCCGAGATAAAGGGCAACTCGCCCAATCGGAATCACAATAAGCCGTCAGGTGCAAAGCGAATCGATCGAAGCATGAGTCCTTGTCTGGATTAGATTTTAAATAACGAACGACGCGCAAAGCGGCGCCAATGTTCAAGACGCGGTTTCATAAACCGAGCAAGAGTATGCACGAATAAGAAAGCTCCGGACGTGTGATAGTTAAATATATAAGGCGACCAACGAGGCGACGGTACGTTTCCGGAGAATCCAAGACGGAGCCGGTGGCGAGGGCCAAGCGATGATTACGCTCAATGGGTGCTAGCGGGCTTGGCACCCAATAAGCCTGTCTCGGAAAGAATATCAAGAGTGTATTTCCGACATAAAAATATGCCTTTGGAACTTCGGGCAACTTCAATACCTAAAAAACTTTAGGCGCCAAGATCTTTCATGCGAAAACAGGTTTGTAAATAAGACTTGAACCGTTGGATAGCCATAGAATCATTGCCACCGATAACTAAGTCATCCACGTAAATTAAAATGACAAGTGAATAGTATCTTGCATAAACGTGAATAAAGAGTAATCAGACGTGGCTTGTTGGAACCCATAACTTGTGAGTGCCGCAGCCAATTTGGCGAACCAACGAGCCCGACGTAAACCATAAAGAGATTTGCGCAATCGGCAAACTTTACCAATCTTATGTCTTCCAAAGCCCGGTGGAAATTTCATATAGACCTCTTCATCAAGGTCCCCATGGAGAAATGCATTGTGAACATCCATCTGATGCAATTCCCAATTTTGTACTGCGGCTACGGCGAGGAAGGTCCGCACAGTAACAAGTTTGGCTGTGGGAGCAAATGTCTCGTAAAATCTAAACCCTCAACCTGATGATTCCCAAAGACCACCAATCGCGCTTTGTAGCGCTCAACTGAACCATCGGCATTATACTTGATTTTATATACCCATTTGCTCCCAAGTGCTTTCTTGCCTGAGGCAAGGATGTAATCGACCAAGTCCCATTGTCCTCTAAAGCCTTAACCTCTTTGGCCATAGCATCGCGCCAATGAGAATATCGCATAGCTTCGGCAAAATGAGAGGGTTCTTCCAGCGAGAATCGCAGCCAAAAATTGTCGATGCGAAGCGAGAAAGAATCACGCTTACGTAGTGTGCTATAGGGTAGGGCGTACTGAGGATACCGAAGGAGATGGGTGAAGAGACGAGGAACTGTGGCGAACGTATGTGTAACATGATCTTGCAACCGAACCGAAGCTTCCGCGGCCCTGGCGTCGTGGTGGAGGGATCGGTAGATGGTTCAATAGTAGTTGCAGAATCCATAGGAGCCGCAATAGGAGGTGCTGATGAGGCTCGAAGTGGAAGGAAGGGAATCACTATCACCGGCCTCATCGACAATGAAATCAAGACTGTAATGTCTTCCAAAACCGGACTCGAACGATCGGTAGGGTTGACTCGTTTGCCGGAGTAGGGGCCATGCTAGCAAAAGGGAATTCATTTTCAATAAATGTGACATCGCGGAAGCAAAAAATCTCTGTTTCAAAATCATATAGCGCCACCCCTTCTTGCCATAAGGGTAGCCAACAAACACACATTTCTTACTCCGACTAGCAAATTTATCCCTTTCACGATTAAGACTCTTGGCGTAGCGAGGCAACCAAAACCCGAAGATGACTAACCGATGGTGGTTCCCAAATAGCATTTCATAGGGCTTTGCCCTTCAAAATAGTGCTAGGAGTACGATTAATGAGGTACCTCGGTAAGAATGCATTCTCCCCAAAACCGAATAGGTAATTTGGCTGAAATCGAAGAGCTCTCCCTACATTTAAAATGTGTCGTGCTTTCTCTACTCGACCATTCATTGTGGCGTACCAACCATGGAAGTTTCATGCAAGATGCCCCGTGCATTAAAGTAGGATGTCAAACAAGTAAATTCAGTGCCATTATCACTACGAATGGTTTTGACTTGTTTATTGAATTGTCTTTCAGTTAAGGCCAAAAAATTTTTAAGGACTTGAGGTACCTCGTCTTTCCCTTTTATTAAGTACACCCAAACAAAGACGAGAATAATCGTCAACAATGGTCAAGAAATATGTTGCCCCACAAAAAGTTGGTTTTCTATATGCACCCCACAAATCACAATGAATTAATTCAAAAATATCCTTGGCTTTATTCGCTGAAATAAAAGGAGTTCTTGTTTGTTTCGCCCGTAAACAAACGTCACAGTAGTCATGTTCGTTACTGCTAATTGCATTACTAACATTTAACTGAGAAAACTTCTCTATAATCCTCATAGAGGGATGTCCTAACCTTCTGTGCCATAATTCTGCATCTGATGACCCATGTATCTTGTTGGCTCTAATCGGTAGATTATCTTTGGCCACATACAGTCCGTCGCGTTCCTCACCCATTCCAATCAGCATCCTCGAAGTGCGGTCCTGTATAACACACAAACGATCAGTGAATTTCAGGATATAATTTTTGTCACGAACCAACTGGGAGACAGATATCAAGCTGCAATTTAAATGAGGAACGAATAAAACAGCCTTGAGAAATAAATTTCCCAAAGTGACCGTTCCCTCTTTCGTAGCGAAAACCTGTTCACCATTTGGTAACCAAACCGGACAAGGAGCTATGTCTTTCAAGCAAAGAAAATTGTCAATAACACCACTCATGTGATGTGTAGCACCTGTGTCAAAAATCCATTGGTTGGTCTCCTTACCAGATAACCTTGTATTGGGAGAGGATTTGTGTGAATTTAATAATGATTGTAAGGTAGCCCAGTCTTCATTACTTAGAGACTCCAAACCCGCCTTGTCCTGCACGCCGATTCCCATAGACCCAGTGTTGTTGCTCGCTGTTTGTGCCGTATTGGCGCGAATGTTTCCTCCCCGACCACGTCCAGTTTGGCCTGTGCGCCCCTTTCCACGTCCAGTACCCCACCAATCGGGTAACCATGCAACCGGAAGCGTGGCGATTGTGCCAGGTTTGTGACAATGAGTGCAAGGTGTGGAGTCACCGCGCGATCCTCCCGCGCCGTAAATCGTCGCCCGTACTCTTCATAGCAAAACTCATTGGAACAGATATCATTGCGATCCGAAATTACCTTAGAAGTAGTGTTGTTTTGCACTTGCTCTTGCTCCGTCACTCGAATAAACAGTGTTCATATTTGGAAGAGGATCCGTTGCGATGATATTCGAACGAATCGTACTATAGGGCGTTTCATTGAGCCCCATCAAAAATTGATGAACCCGTTCTTCTTCGCTCCTCTTCGTAAGCTTTGCATTCAAGTCACACTTACACCCATTGCAAGAACACATAGGCATCGGATCGTAATCATTGAGATCATCCTGCATTTTCTTGATCTTTGCATAGTAAACCATAACATTGTCATTATTCTGTTTGCAATTCGACACCTCCGTCTTCGGTTGGTGTATACGAGCACCGTTTCGAACCGAGAATCTCTCGCGTATATCATCCCATAGTTCCTTGTGTCCTTGTAAGAGATGGTAGAACGGAGGGTTGGTTCAATGGTATTGAATATCCATGAAACGATCATGGAATTCACCGCCCCCCAATCCTCTATCTCTTCCGAATCTTCTGCCGGCTCATTGATATTACCATCAATGAAACCTTTCTTCTTCTTTGCCTTCAACGAGTTCCTTATCGCCTTGGCCCATTCTTCATAATTTGGTCCCTTCAACGGGTGTGTGTTATCGAATTCCGGGATGATCGTTTCGATAACGCATACGGCGAGAGAGCTTTCTTCCCCTCTTTGCCACTGTTTGGTCCGTCATTGACTCTAAAAATAAAAAATTGTGTTTGGCTCGATACCATATTGAAACACACGAATGTGGGAAAGAATATTTTCTTGTATTGTTTATTCCTTGTACAGCAACCAATATATACAAGCCTAAGACTTTGACTACAAGGAAACTACCTACCATTTGGCCAAGATTACGGGATACTAATTAGCCAAGATTACAGAATACCAAAGCTGTCCTAAAACAAAGATTACTGACTAAAATAGAATATATATCCTAACGATACCAATTACCAATATATGCTAACATTTCTCTCTTCTCTTCTCTTCTCGATTATCGACCTTCAATTCATTGTTTGGATATTAGTTTACAATTGACCTTAATTATATATATAGGGTGGGTTCAGCTTGACTACTTTGGCTTAATTTCCACAATGGTGAAACAAATTTAATAAATTAATAATTAGTTCGATCTTATTAATTAAGATACCTAATGAGAACCTATATAGCTACACCATGCATTACTATTATTTATCAATTTTGAAAAACAACCCTTCAATTCTATCTATATATATAAAGTCAACGATCAAAATGCATGCAGATACCATTGACGGACTATATATTGTACGTACTATCTCCAAGAATTATTTTGCATTTGATTTTTTGGTTATTACATTTTCATTATTATCAATATTGTTGAATTTGTTGTTAGAATTTGTTAATTTAGTCATTATTAAAATTAGTAAAGGCCAGCTAGGCATTGGCATTCCTTCCTTTAGAAACTCTTTAATTTATTTTCTTTAAGTTCTTAATATATACGTTTCTATTCATGGCATTCTTAAGGATCCATATTTAGAAATATAAAAAATAAAAAAATCATTTTTATTAAAAATCATTCATTACAAAGAATTTCACAACAGTTAAAAATCCTAATCTGGAATGATCTTAACTTATTTAATTAATGTTAGGAATTCAAATTTTATAATTAGATTAAGATTTAATTGAAAAATTACATGATAAATAGGACACTAAAATACACATATATATTAGAATGACCTTCCTATTGTGGATTCCTACTATGAACAGTTGAGCATTAATCCTAATACAAAAACTTCCGAAATTGCAGGGTAATATTACTTATAATGAAGATATATGATCCATTAAAAATATATGGCTTGCTAATTTAGGAGTCTTGATGTTTTAATTTCACTTCTAATATTGAACTTTAGGGATATGATCTTTGGCCTAAAGTGTATGTTCAAAATCACAACTAAATCTACTCTAATATGATTATGGAGAATAGAACTGGACTTATAAGTTAGAAAAAAAAATATATATATATATATATATATATATATATATATATAACTCAAAGGGAATATCTGAAATCAAGACATATTTTATACTCCTTCAGTCCCAAAATAGTCCCTCTATCCTTTTTTTTAGTTTATCCTGAAAAATTAGTCTCATTCCTAAAAAAAGATAAATTTCTTAGTGTAATTTGAAGAAGGTACAAGTAAGCAAAATTATAATCTTAAAAAGTTTGATTTGTCAAATGAAACTATCTTAATTTTGGGACGTAGGGAGTATTGGTTTTTTTCTCTCCACCAAAAAGTAAAATTTGTTTTTACGTGTTTTAATAAAGATGGTTATTTTTTGGAGCACCCAACTTATACAATTTAGTATATATATATTTTTTTACAATTTTAAATATTTTCTAAAAGTTCGTATTTGGTTTTTCAGCAATGAACAAGTCAAAGAGGAGGCGAGAAGTAGAGCACATGCCTGTGGCAAATATAACAAGAATTATGCGAAGTGCCCTCCCGCCCCATGCAAAAATTGCCGATGGCGCTAAAGAAATCATGCAAGAATGTATTTCAGACTTTATTGGTTTTGTCACAAATGAAGCCAATGAACTATGTCACAAACAGTCGCGCAAGACTGTTAGTTCAGAGGACATTTTACTCGCCATGAGTAATTTAGGTTTTGAAGATTATGTTGTGCCTCTTTGGACTTACCTCGACAATGTGCGGAAGCAAGAGTCGAGCCCTAATTTTGTTGCGCCAAAAGTTTATGGCTCAACTAGCACTGCAGTTGATCATCATGGTGAATCATATGCTAACAGTGAAAGCTCCTCCACCAATGATTTGGATAGGGATGATTAGGTTAAGCACTTGTATTACAAAAGACTAAAATTAAAGTGTTTAAGGGTAATAATGTCTTTAGACAAATAGTCTAAGAGTGCTACGAACTTTTGAAGTATCATATCTAGTTTCTTCATTAATAAAATGTACAACATGATAAATATGCTAGTTGAGCTATATAATTAAAAACGACTATGTGTTACAAATTCGTAGCCCTATTGATGTGATACGCTGCAATATATGTATGTATGTATGTATGCATTTATAGGGAGTAAAAAGTTAAACAAATATAGATTAATTTAAAGTATTGATTAAGGAATAGAGTGGATAAACATAAATTGTAGTTGAGATAGAGTTTCTTATTTAATTATTATTATCAGATTAATGGTATTATTATAATTAATGTCTACTTATTATTGATGTACGTACGTAATAAAAGCTAAAGGGTAGTGTGATGGGGGCATATATGCATTTTGGTTCCTAGCTTATTTAAGAAAGGTTTTAAATTTTTTTTGAGGATCCTTCTTTGGAAATAAGTTCACACTCGTTTAAGGATCCTATTCTGGAATTATGTTCACTTGTTTAGTTGATATTTATAATGTATTTTAATCAATATTAATTGTTACTGGCCGGAGTGAGTGAGTGAGATATATGTACATTACATTAAAAAGTTCCCTCCCTAAATAGGATTGAAAAAATATATTCTTATGTCACATGTTTGTATGACCTCTTGCTATATACATATATATATATATATATATATATATATATATATTCACATACCAAACACGAAATCGACACTAAATAGAATATTAGTCATTTCATTCCATATATATATATCCAGAGTACGAATAGAAGCAGGTGCTTTATATATATTTTTCATACCCAACCAACACCAATCCTGTTTGGAATGCCATTCTAGCTAGCTGTTCACCATTTCATTATGGCTAACCAAACACTTTTTTATTTTTATTTTTTATATATACACACAATATATAGCTCCTTAAAACGAGGAAATGAAGGGCTTGCACAAGATTCAATTATTTCAGAGGAAGTTTACAAAGGGCGGTAATATATAAGTACGTAGACTATGTTTTGATAAATATACACCGCGTGCGTCTCTCTTAGGAGCCCAAGAAATATGGTTTACAAAAGAAAACAGGAATATTGGAATTGAAAAGCAAGCATATTTTACTAGTATTTTATTACTCCCTTAGTTAGTTTCAGGCAAATAGTCTATTATACTATTTTGATCGACGTTTTATTGTAAGAGTCCACTTTTTAAAATTATGTCTTCGCTCTCCATAAACTTAATTTTCAACTATATCCTCTGAATGTGAAGTAAACATATTGAATATACTAAAGCATTTTTGTAATTATAATAAACTACAGTGGTACTTAATTATATATTTTTTAATAATTAGACTTTTCAAATGTAGACCTTAATTTTAGGTGGAACGGATAGAGTAATTAATTTTCTATAAGAAGTCGATTTCTCAAATTTGATTATAATAATAATAATAATGTGGTTTAAAAACACCTCGTGTAAGATAAAAAAAAAAGAAAAGAAATATCAATAATAAAAGCATTGGTTGTATGGTTAACAAAGAGTGAACTGAACAACAACCAACTCCTTACAATAGAATAGGATAGACTACATATATCTGGCAAGCTTTAAAATTGGTGACTCCCGATTTTACCGCGTTGTCATGTTTACTAATTTTTCACTAGAAAAGTTATCGTAATAAGCAGTACTGTAGTAGAATATTTATTTAACAGTTGTTCCCTTAAAATTCATTCAATAATTAATTTTTTTAGACAGAATGGGAAAAGTGAAAGAAATTAAAAATGTGAAACTATATATAGAAATGTTTTCATTAAACAATGATAAATCGAACATTTTGGGAAAGATATGTAGGCCAAGAAAGTTTCATATAAAAAATTCATCTGTAATTTTTTTTGGAAAGGATTTGAAATTATTATAGACAGTTAATTGACTAATTTCAAGTTTGGTGAGTTCAAATAAGGGAATTACATTTAGTTCAACTTGTCAGCATTTTGTTGGAACACCATATCTTTCACGTCCTGAGCCACTCTAAATTGCCTCTAAAACGTAAATCTTATAAAACAAATATTACGAATTAAGTGTTTTATAATTTAAAAAATAATAAAAAATTGGTAAATTTAATTCAAAAGAGTCAAATAAGACAATAATTTAGAAATAGAGGAAGCATCTAACATGATATTATAAATAGAGGATAAGCGGCCGGCTATACTTGTTGCCGACAATATCAATCCAAACTCTTTTTTTTTTTTTTTCTGCGTAAAACAACGAGTGAAAAGACGAAAGAAGAAAGAAAAGTAAGAAATTCTTCAATCAACCAGGGATCACATCCCTGGTAGTCTTTGTGCTTCAATACATGAGATTTCGATATATGTTCTTTGTGTGTTTTTATGCCAAAAAAATGTTTAATTTGACATACATACAAGCTTCTTTTTCTCACGTTTTCCTTTTGTTCATATGGATATAAACAAAATGCCAAGTTGTTATATCAATCCGACACCGTCGTTTTCAATTTTCATCCCAATTCTCTTTATCACCTGCTATATATCAGTGATTTTATTTGAGTATATGTATTTCTCTGTATGTTCACAAATAATTTTTTTTTATTTTTAATTTTATGTTCACACATATTGAGAGAGATATGCACCCTCTTGATTTTGCATATATATGCAATGTGTGCCTAAGTCTCATTTTTTCTTGTGTTTAGGATGCATTATTTTTATTTTATTTTTCCTCTGTCTCTTCTTTTTCATAATTTTGTATCATTTGGAAGAAAATTTGTTGTTCTTGATCCTTAATTTCTAACCCCCATTCAAACCCCCCCCCCCATTTTAGTTCTATATATTACACATGAATTTTGAAAACGCAGTTTTTTTTTTTCGCAGCACTGAAACAATTTTTTTGTAAATAAGTTCTTGTTTATCCCTGCGTTTTGGTCAAAACGCACGACCAAACATGCTCTATTGTTGCATTATACAAGTCAAAGTGTTAAAAAGCACTCCTCCGTCCCTAAAGCTTTCTCTTTTGCTCGTTTAAAAAAAATGTTCTCATTTAAACTATATTTTTTAAGAAAACATTTTTATCACTTTACCCTTTTTTTTCTTCCTACTTGAATTATAAGCACATGCACAAGGGCTTTAAATGAAACAACTTATTATATGAATATTTATAATATAGCTAATTAGTTGTAATTTTCTTAATTTGTGTTTCCAATAAATAATGACGATTATTTAGAAATGAAAGAAGTAAGACTTTACGATAGTAATAAAAAAAAAAAAAAAAAAACTACGTTCTTTATGGAGTATATAAGTCTAGATCTTTCTTGATGTTTGTTGACTTATATTGTGTCTTTCTTTCTCTTTTCTTCAATTCTTTCTATTTTCCAGAAAGAAATCTTTCTATCTTGAGTTCGCACTTAAGTCAAAGGCTTTCAATATGATAAACATTTCCAAGTATGCTAGCTTTACTTGCTTCTTCTTCTTCTTCTTCTTCTTTTTTCAGCTTTTCCATCGACAATGAATGACAACACGAGGCAGCCAAGACAAAATAATGTGAGCCAAGAGGAGCTTTACGTTCCAATGTCAAACATCAAGAAGATGATGAAGTGCAGCTTACCTCCCAACGCAAGAATTTCAGAGGATGCCAAGGTGGCAATGCAGACACTCGTCTCCGAGTACATAATCTTCATCACTGGCGAAGCAAATGATCGATGCCTCCAACATCTCCGTAAGACAATCACTGTTGAGGACATTATGTTTGCCATGAATAAGTTTGGCTCCGATCAACATGCCACCATTCTTAATACTTGCAAGAGTCGACTTCAATGCTCTAAGCGCGTCCCAGTACTGCCCGAAGAGCCTTCTACGGGGCACACAGTGGAATTTGAAAAGATACCGGCGTTGGGGCCATCTCCTGTTTTTCCAATAATATATCCTCATCAACCAGATGCAGGTGTTCAAAATCCACCTCCTTCTCATCAGTCAAACGTGGATGCTCTTAATCAACGTCATGGTAATTTACCAACATTGTATCCTCATCAGTCAAATGTGGATGCCTATAATCCCCCTTCTGTTTTTCCAACAGTTTACCCTCATCTGTCGTCTGATGTAGGTGTTTATAATCCTACTCCTATTGTTCCATCAGTATATCCTGATCCAGATGTGGGTTCTTATAATCCATTTCTTAATTCTTCCATTAATGTGTATCAGTCAGATGTGGGCGCTTACAATCAAGCTCCTGCTCTTCGAACAGTATATCATCATCAGTCAGATGTGGGTGCTTACAATCAAGCTTCTGCTTTTCCAACAGTATATCATCATCAGCCAGATGTGAGTGTTTACAATCAAGCTCCTGCTTTTCCAACAGTATTTCATCATCAGCTAGATTTGGGTGCTTATAATCCACCGACCATGATTAGCTTTGATGGGGAATATCCGAGTGCTTATGATTGTAGCTCTTCCTCCTCTTCAAGAACTGCACATGGCTATGCTCCTGCTATGTAGTTAAGATTAAAATCCTTATTTCTAGTGATTTCGTTGTTTTTTCCTCATTATTTATTATGATTGTTGTGGACAATAGACTTTGAGTCTAATCTAAATTCAAGTATTATGATAAAAATCCTTATTCACAGTGATTTCAATATTGTTTTTTCCCCGTTATTTTTCGGTACGAATCTATACATCAACACTTTACCCCCGATTGGTGATAGCTAACGACTAATTAAATGTGAATGTGTGTGTAAGTGTGTGAGAAAGAGAAAGTTACTGCTACCCACCAATAAGAGACTTTAGTGTTGTAGACTAACATTAAGTGTTGGTGTTATTTATTTGGGATAAGTGCACCACTAGTCTTTATACTATGCAAAAGTCCATCAGTAATCTCTGTACAAAGAAAATACACACCACAGATCAAAGTATGCGTTTTTCGAATACCAATAATCCCTAACCTAACTCTGTTAGTTGAAGTGTCATTAAGTGAGCATGTGCTCACTCACATGCTTTAAATTGAGAGCAAACCAGTCTTTTTTCAAGTAGGGAATAGTTTGAGTAACATCATCAAAAAAAAAAAAAAAAAAAAGGGAGGCCATGTGATAATTGAACCTCTCCAAGGTCTTATTTGAAAACTTTTCATGGACACGACGGTTTGTCCTCTCATAGCCCCGAAAAAATTCCTCTTTCCCATTCCATTATTCAATGCACGAAGAATCAAGTTGAGTAGAATCATGCACTAGTTGACTTAAGACTAATTGCATTTGTAGTACTTCTTGAAGAATTGGGGCAAAGAAACGTACGGCTTAAATAGGGGTGAGCATAATTTTTTTAAAATTAGACCGAAACAAAAAAATCAGATCTAACCAATAAAATTAGACCGAACCAATTCATTGGTTTGGTTTTGGTTCTGAATTTTAGTCCAAAGCTGCTAAATACCACCGCCCAATTTTGCCAAATACCACCCCCCAAATGGAAATTACCACAGCAGCCCCCTTGGAGATTTCAAACTTTCAGCAGCTTTCAGCAGCAGCCCCCTGGAGATTTCAAACTTTCAGCAGCCCCCATGAACTTTCCAAAAGTTCATGACAGCCCCTGCACGATTTTATATTTATTGCATGATTTTAAATCAACAATTGTTTATGCTAATAATATTGTTTATGCTAATAATATTATTACTATTTAAATCAACAATTAAATTCATTTCAAAACCTAAAATTTCAAGTCAAATTAAATAATATGGACTTATATATTTATTGCACGATTTTACATTAAAAACTAAAATTATAAATTGGGAGTCAAATTATATGAAATTATATATTAAAATATCACAAAATAAATTTAATTTGTGCAAATTTAAGTTTATAATCTTATTACTATTAAATAAACAAATATATTAAATTCAAAACTAAAATCAATTAAATAATACGAAATTATATATTAATAATTTATAAACTAATATTAAATTATATAAAAGTTATATATTAAACTAAAATTATATATGAATTTGTGCAAATTTTAGTTTATAAATATATTACTAATTAAATCAACAATAATATTATTTTCAAAATTATAAAATTAAATAAAATAATTTGAGTTATAAAAATTATTTATTAAACGATTTTAAATGATTTATAAACTAAAATTATAATTTACAATTAAATTATATGAATTTATATATTAATAGGTCCTATAAAATTCAATTCAATTTATAAACTAAAATTAAATTTATAAAATTATATATTAAACTTAAATTATATATTAATAATTATATAAAGTTATATATTAATAATTTTATAAAATTATATATTAATAATTAAATTATATTATCTATTAATAATTATATAAACTTATATATATTAATAATCATTTAAACTGAAAAAATAAAAAATAAAAATCAATATATAAAAATTTTTATATTATTTAAACAATATATTATTTAAACTGAAAAAATAAAAAATAAAAATCAAACCCCTAGGAGGGGGTTTAAATCTTTTAAACCCCAAGGGTGGGCGGTTTAAAAGTTTTAAACCCCTAGGGGAGGCGGTGTAAATTAAGTAAACCCCAAGGGGCGGTCCTCCATAATTCCGTTAAAAACTTAACGGATTCGTTAAGTTTTTAACGGAATTATGAATTTAAGGGTCCAAGTTGAAAAAAAAAAATTAACGGAATGTTGCAAAACTAACGGAAACCGTCAAGGGTGGGCGGTTTTCTTTGTTTAAACCCCTAGAAGGGGGCGGTCCTCCATAAACTCAGTTTTTTTTTTTTTTTACTAATTAAACAATAAAAATTAGCATTTAAACTTAAATAAACAATATTTATCTAAAAATTATAACTTTAAACTAACTTTACACTAAATTAAACTAGGGGCTGCTAAAATTTATTAAACTTGAGGGGGCTGTTGATTTTTAAACTTAAAAATAAGGGGATAAAATGGTCATTTTACATAAAAAGGGGTGGTATTTAGCATAAGAGGGGGTGGTATTTAGATGTACTCAAAAATCGATCTAACCAATAAAATTAGACCGAACCAATTCATTGGTTTGGTTTTGGTTCTGAATTTTAGTAGAATTGGTCAATTAGTTTAGTCCTGGTTTTGAAATTTATCAATCGGTTCTGGAACTGGATCGAACTAATAGCTATTATATATAATATAATTATATATATATATTAATAAATTAATATTTTATAATTTATGATTTTTATCCCTAACCCTAAATATAAATAGTAAATTTCTATTTCTTTTCTTTTTTGCCATAATATTCAACAACAAACTTTTTGATTGTTGAATGTACTATCTTTATTTTTTTTCTGTCACATGAACTAGATTGTAATGCTATGACTCCAAACATTTTAATTGTTGAATGTACTACTGCAGAAGAAGATTAAATGTGAGTGCCTTTCCATGAGTGATCCTTAATAAAAACTACTGCAGCTAAGGTGCCTCGAGAAAATGTGTATTCTTAAGTTGGAGGGGGTTTGGATGTACAAGCTTGGTTGCATGAAATAAGAATAGGATGACTAAGCACATTTGGGAAGTTAGCAGAGTGTGCTCCTAATACCAAAATATGGTTTGGTAGGATATTTTGTTGGACATGAAAGAGTTTTGATGTGGTCATCAATAATCCTGTACACCATGTCAACTCTATCCACATCATCTGCCTTGCTTTTGGTAGCTTCATCAATTTTATCTATGCCCTCATGCCTCTTTCTTCTTTCTCGAGGTACAAATGTACCATCTGCCTTTGCTTTTGTCTTTGGTTATTGAATTTCAAAAATCCATATTTTCTAGCAAATCGATGCAAAATTGAAGAATGCCACGCATTCATTAGTAGTAAGTCAACATGTTACGAGTTTTAAGAAATTGAGAAGAGAAGAGAACACGTCTTTCTTTCTTTTGGAAGATTAGTATAATGAGCTCACAGAAGTACACACTATCCACTATATTCTATTCAAAACTTCAAAGTTATCTGCTCGATATATCACATGTTGTGCTGAATTCTAATTCTGTATTTTGGCATTTTAGGGAAGAATTTGGATGACAAGAGCTTCAAGAGTTTGATGTTTAGTTTGGAAAGCTAGCAATAAATGCCTAGGTAATCTCTCTCCCCCTTTTCTGTCTCTCTCCCTGTTTCTATTGGAATTCTTACATAGAAAGAGAACACAAAATTTGGTTTTCTTTAGTTCTTTGTCTTTCTCATTAATACTTTTGTAAAATTTGGTTTTCTTTACTTCTGCAAAGTTAAAGCTCGAATCTTTAAGACCTATAATGCCTTAAAAATACAACTCGCTCATAAATTATGAAGACAGACAGACTCTCTTTCTCTATTTCAGAATCAATTCTCTCTCTTTCTTTCTCTCTTTCAAAACGTCCACACCTGAAAATTGAATCCATCATCTCCGGAGGTGAATTTGTAAGTTCTCTCTCTCTCTCTCTCTCTCTCTCTCTCTCTCTCAATTTTGATTATTGAATTTGAATTTTTGCATTTTAAAACTAAAGATCTGTCGTTGTTTTTTTATTATTGAAGTTTGGTTTTTCATTGTTGAAGTATGAACACAGTTTTTTTTTTTATTTATAAAAATCTTTGTTTGCCTCTATCTCTCTGTTTCAGAACCGAGCCCTAACAACAACTGTAATTCGCCGATTCCTTCGTCCTCCATTGCGATTTCACGCCGGTGCCAATCTGTAAGATTTTTGTTTCAATTTTATTTCATGCATACATTACTCAATTTAGATTATTGTTTTGTGAATACATTACTCAATTTTGATTATTGAATTCAATTTAGTTTTCTAATTCTTTCTCTCTCTCTCTCTCTCTCTCTCTCTCTCTCCCTCTCTCTTTTTTTTTTTTTTTTTTGTCAATTGCGGCACCAAGAAAGCTCAGGCCCTCTCTCTCTCTCTCTCCACGTCCCACAAAGTAAGTTTCAGTTTAGGCTTTCAATTTCGTTTTCTAATTCATTTTGTGTTTATCAATTTTGTTTTGTACAAAGTAAGTTTTGTGTGTTTTTTTAGGCTTTTCAATTTCATTTTCTTATTTTGTGTTTTTTTTGGACTTTTAGTATCAATTCTCTCTCCACCTCTCTCTCGCGCAGCAGCTTCAAGTTCGTTTTATTTTCAATTTGTGTGTTCTTAAGCTGGAGGGGGTTTGGGATGTACAAGCTTGGTTGCCTTAAATAAGAATAGGATGACTACGCTCATTTGAGAAGTTAGCACTAGAAAAAAATACCTCTATTCATTTTGGGTTTTAATTTGCTTTTCAATCATAAAGAAATTGGAAAATATAGCTTATGTATAAAGCAAAATTATGGACATTTACAGATTTACTTGTGTATTGCAATTGGCAAACAAATGCACAGCTGCAGGTATGATTTTCGATCACTTAAAGTGATTCTGTCTAAGGGAGTACTTAGTGACACTGGACTCAGTTCTATTCTCCCCAAGTGATTAATGAAGAAGATTAAATGTGAGTGCCTTTCCATGAGTGATCCTTAATAAAAACTACTGCATCTAAGGTGCCTCGAGAAAATGTGTGTTCTTAAGCTGGAGGGGGTTTGGATGTACAAGCTTGGTTGCATGAAATAAGAATAGGATGACTAAGCACATTTGGGAAGTTAGCAGAGTGTGCTCCTAATACCAAAATATACTTTGGTAGGATATTTTGTTGGACATGAAAGAGTTCTGATGTGGTCAGCAATAATCCTGTACGCCATGTCAACTCTATCCACATCATCTGCCTTGCTTTTGGTAGCTTCATCATTTTTATCTATGCCCTCATGCCTCTTTTTTCTTTCTCGAGGTACAAATGTACCATCTGCCTTTGCTTTTGTCTTTGGTTATTGAATTTCAAAAATTCATATTTTCTAGCAAATCGATGCAAAATTGAAGAATGCCACGCATTCATTAGTAGTAAGAGCCTGTTTGTTCGCGCGTTTTGGCCAAAACGCAGGGTTAAAATGCAGCTTATTCCTTAACTTAGCGTTTCAATGCTGCGGTAGAAAACGCTGCGTTTTCAAAACGCAGCTGCGTTTTAAAACGCTGGAATTCCTAACTTTTTCCCAAAACGCAAATTTTAAAACGCAGTAGGGAATAAAAAGCAGCGTTTTGACATAATATCCCAAACGCATTTATAAAGAAAAAAGCCGCGTTTTAAATAATCTGCGTTTTAGAAACGCTGCGTTTTTAAAACACTGCGTTTTCAAAACGCTACACCAAACGGGCTCTAAGTTAACATGTTACGAGTTTTAAGAAATTGAGAAGATCAGAAGAGAACACGTCTTTCTTTCTTTTGGAAGATTAGTATAAGTTTAATCTGCAATTAAAACGTTTGTGCCAAAGGAGAATTACGATACTGTCAATAATAGTGTATTACCTTGTGTAGAGCAGATTGATTAAAGTTGTTATACCATGTAAAGGAAAATATATACTCCATCTTCCTAAAAGTAACAAGGATAAAGATGGACAAATTATAACCTTTCACTGCCAATCAATAAAGAAGAGCGTAGTCAAGTGAGAGTACTCTAGTTAGGTGATACTTCCTCTGTTTCATCCAAAAAGTCCACGTTTAATTTTTTTTTATAATTAATAGATATATTAGTGTCACTGTAGTTAGTTATAATTACAAAAATATTTAACCTTAACTAAATTACTTATAATACAAGTGGAATGTAAAGATGAAAGGTTATGAAAATTGTAAATATAATTTTTTTGAAAGTAGATTTTTTAAGTTAAACATCTTAAAATAAAATAATGAATTTTTTTTTTTCTGAAAAGGAAGAGTATCTTTTAAGCCTTCACTTGTTAATCTACTTCTAAATTTGCTTGCACCAATATTGCATCTTAACCAAGTACCAGAATCATATCCTAATTCCAGCTAGGAACCAATTCAAACTTCCACCCCACTTATATCATATCATCACCCACTTCAAAAACCTTTTATAATTATGCAATGCAGACTCATTTCTTAATAACATATGCAGCTCAATTGCATATACTATATATCACACTTCATGAGGTTGCTTTATGAACAATTAAAATTTATTTATTTATTTCTATAATCGAATTTTTACCCAACAATACAAAGTTTTTGGATTATAAAAATCCCAAATGGTTAATATATTTTGGAGTCGTGTTAGCGTGAGTGCCCTTTATCTTAATTGAAGCCATTTTAACAAGGCAAAACACATAATCGGGCCACTGTACTTTGAAAAAGATTGTAATTCGGCCACTGATTGTTTGAAAATGTTATTTGGACCACTGTACTTCAGTTATCTTGCAAGCGAGCCCATCAGCACGTCATTTTTAAATGAAATTTCTATTTTATCCCTGTCTTCATTAAGGGAGATGAGGACGAAAACATGGGTAAAATAGAGATTTCATTTAAAATTAAAGTGCTGGTGGGCTCGCTTGCAAGATAACTGAAGTACAGTGACTCAAATAACATTTTCAAACAATCAGTGGCCGAATTGCAACCTTTCCCAAAGTACAATGACCTGATTGTGTGTTTTGCCTTTTAACAACTTAAGATTGCTTTATTTAAGTGCATGTTATAAAAAACATCTTGTTTGATAACAATTTAGTTGAAAATGCAAATATATTGAATGTTTATCATATATTAGTTACACCTTGAGTTATGTAAACATAGATTTAGCTTATTGACATTAAATTGCATACTGTGTTATTTCAACATGTTTGATGACTTGATATAAAAATTAAACTTAAAAAAACTATATACATAAACTTTATACTTAAGAAAACAAATAGCATGTCAATTAGTATTAAGTATGACATGAATCAGTTGAGTTTTGACGTGTTTCATGGTACACATAGCTTTATAAAGTGCTTCAAAAATTTAGTTTTACACCGTCAGTATATCAATATTGAATTATTTTGAAAATAAAAATGATGTTTAAAATCTTCAAATTTTATGGAGAAAGAAGTTTATGGTGAGAAAAAAGAATCGGTAAATACCAACCTATTTGCTTACCATGACAACAAGATTTTAATTTTTCTTTTTATTACCTTCCCCACCAAAAAAGAGAGAGAGATATATATAATGTGAAAATAAGCATAAATTATCCTATTAAATGCTCCATAATATGTGCTTCATAATATGAATTATTCACATCCTCCTTCACAATGTGCATTGGAAGTCAAAAAATCAATTATCTAATAACCAATAGGAAATAATTTAGTTGACACATCATGTTCTACAATTGCATTGGAAAGTTTTTTTTTTCTTAAAAAATGTGTAAATTCTATGTCACACCCAATTTTTTCACATTCACATTTGCATTGGTGATGCTTTAAGGGCACAAGGTAACAATATCTTCATTTTATACTCCTTCCGTTTTAGGCAAAAAGTGACTACTATATTATTTTGAGATGTTTCATTTAAGAGTCTACTTTCTAAAATTATGACTTCACACTCCATAATTTTTTCAACTCTATCATCTAAATGTGATATAAATATATATTGATTATACTTAAGCATTTTTGTAATTATGACAAACTTTAATGGTAATTATATATTTCTTTATAATTAGACTTTTTAAATATGAACTCTTTGGATGCAATATATGAAATAAATAACAATAATCAAATTAATTCTGATTATTTTCATCTAAAATTCATTTTCTTATTCTGATTTTAAATTTAAGAATTGAAATTAAGCTGGCAAGATAACTCTAGAATTTTGTTACCGTGCTACAACAACGGCCTGTCAAGTCGTATACTCGTATCCCCAAAATTTGAAATCTCAAGCGTTCGGCGCCCGTCACACACACACACACACACACACACACACACACACACACACACACACACACCCCTCTCACTTCTGATCCACATCGTTGCTCTATCCTAATGTATATGAAAACCAGATTGATTCCATTGACGTATTGCTCGATTTGAAGATGACGACGACCGAGAAGCTGTTCGTTCAGATCTTCGAGCGGAAGAACTGGATAATCCAACAAGTCAAGCAACAAACAGACTTGTACAGTCAACACCTTGCTTCCAAACTCCTCATTGACGGAATTACCCCTCCTCCATGGCTTTGGAACCCTAGTTCTCACTCCCATTCTTCAGATACCAAAGGTATTTTCTCTCACATTGCTTCCCAAAATTACGCAATTGCCTGTTTCCCCATTTAGGGCTTCGTTTGTTTTTTTTTTTTTGATAAATTGGTAATCTTTTAGTCTTAATTGTATTAAGTAAGTCTAATTCAACTGTGCTATTTACCTATACAGAGCTCAAAAGTTAAATGATTTCATCTCTATTAGCAGTATCCAAAATTAATTCAGTTTCATTTTCACCTTCGTAATATTATCTATGCAAACCGTATATTCACATAAATGTTTTGTCCTAGATTTTGATAATTTTACTTGAATTGTTAACTCTAGATGACATTGCCTTGGCCTTCTATCTGTACTTGGAATTGTAGCTGTTACCTGGCCCAAAACACGTGTAGGTTTTCTGCGTTAGCTCCCTCCTTCCCAAAATGAGTGTCACTTTTTGGTTTTTCAAGGAAATTAAGGAAGTTGACTTTTAAGTAACTGTTGTAGCACATACACACTTATATCCTTAGTGTCCACCTTATAGCATTGCAAGTGCACATTGAGACATAATAGTTGGCTAAGCGGAATTCAGTAACTTCATTAGAAAATAGACATCATTTTGGGACAAAATTTTTCAAAAGCGGACATTCATTTATGGACGGAGGGAGTACCTTTTAGGGTTTAGGGTATAGGGTGTCATATTTTTCCGAAGTAGCTTATTATTCCTTGAACATTGGCAAATGTATCTTTAAGTTAAGTGGCTCTTCACACCAGTTTTACATTGTACTTTGCCAGAAGGAACTCTGTCTGTGTGGGCATGTGTTGAATTATTTTATACTCTCATAAATCGTATAATATACATCTCCACATGTCTTGACAGCTTACTTTAAGTTGTAACGAGTCAATTCTAAAATTGTAGTTTCTCTATGCAGAGTTGAACAAAGAAGAGCTGATTTCTAAGCTTTTACTTCAACATCCAAGAAATAACTCCCCTTATGTTAGTGGTCATTGCTCTGTCTATGATAAGCCAGTTGTTACAGGGGATAATGCAGGGTTATCAGGTGGACTGTGCATGGATACCTATGCTTCTAGCGAAGGGCTCGATGCAAGAGATGAGTCCATATCCATGCTTGCGTCTCGTGGTAATGATGCAGGATGTGCCTTAAATGGTGTTCCTGAAGTGGACTTTAGTGTTAACTCTCCTCGGGATGAAACAGATGTAAGAATCTCAAACATATATACTGCACCAGATCAGTCTTTGGCTAGAATCCAAAGGTCCAAGTCAAGGCAAAAGGCTCTGGAGCTACGTACTAGTGCAAAAGCAGCAGCCAAAAGCTGTTTAAGCCATGAGAACAGGACTGGCATTTGTTTTAGTGGAAATTCGTTGTCTAGGATTGATTTTCAGCAAGCTGACCAGGATAATAGCTCCTCAAAATTGGCCAAACATTATGATGTCAGTAGCAAAAGAGCTGGTCATAGAGAAGCAAATGAAGGAATTTGTGGCGAGGGATTCAGCAGAAATAATTACAGTGGTGGCATTTCAAAATCTAGAAGTCCTTACAAACAGGCCATTAGTGTGACTGAATCCCATCAACTGGATGGGTATTCGGAATTGGCAAAGGAAGATGGTGGTATGCTTCTGCAATCTGCCGATAGTGATAGTGAGTTAAAGGAAATGGTCAACCCTTCTGATGCTACATCCGGAAGTTGTGGAGTGAGAGAAGCAACAAAAGGGAAGTGCTGGGATAAGCAGCAGGGAAGCGATTTTTATTGTGATAGAGTTACTAGATCTAGAAGTTCTAGCCTCCAGGCTCGTCTTATAAATGATTCTTCAAAACCAGGCACATCTTATACTACAAAGACAGGTAGTGGTACACTTTCTCAATCTATGCACAAACCTGTACAACAACTTGAAGATTCTGACAACTTACTGAAAGCAGTCAAACCTTCTGGTGAGCTTATTCTTAAAAAGACAAGGTCACAAGCTACTTGTAGTACTGAAGGTACCTCCAGTATGGCTGCTCGACGGATTACAAGGTCCAGATCTGGTGCTACAAAGGAGTCTCTACTCTTGAAGTCATTAAATGAGAATGAAGGCTATGCCCTTCCAAATGTGTCAGGCTGTCAACTAATCCCATTTTGTCCCAGTGCTGATGTTAACCAAGAAGGAATTGCTGCGGAAACCCAGCTTGTAGATGGGAAAGTTCAAGCCCAGCCTCTTTATTTAGGGTCCAACTTGGCTGGAGTTGACCTAAGAAAAGATTCAGAAGGTTTAGTCTTGAGTCCACCTTCCAACTGTCATATGGTTGTGCAGCCGAAGCAACTTGACTTCGGTGACATGGAAGAATGCAATTTGAATAAAAGCGTTAGTCCTCCTTCGAAAAAGAAAACGGTCAACAAATCAGCCGAGAAGATATCTTCTGCGTTGTTGGATCCTGTAGCATCACTGGATGAAATAACTCCTGGCAGCCCAAATGAACGTTTTCTGGAAGAGCAGTCACAGATGGGGAGGAAAGTATCAACCAATCCAGAAGAAGCTCAGAATGATGTTAATGTGGAGGATGAAATAACTCCTGGCAGCCCAAATGAACGTTTTCTGGAAGAGCAGCCACAGATGGGGAGGAAAGTATCAACCAATCCAGAAGAAGCTCGGAATGATGTTAATGTGGAGGAGTGCTCTGAATATGAGATAGGTGAATGCGGACCTCAAGTTAACTGGAATCCTATGGTGAATACCGGTGAAAGTAACTCAGAGGTTTCCCTACCCAATCAAGCCTCTTTTCTTCTCCATGCGACAGATGTTGCACCCTCAGATATTCTCAACTTTGATAAAGAAACGCATCTGGAGAAATGTGAAGCTAGCAAAGGGTGTTGGTCCTCATTTAAGCTGCAAATTAAAGAGGTATTAATTACTTTCTGTTGCAATAGTTATTTAAGTTTTCTCTGGTGTTGTACAGACATTTACATCTTCATGTAGGTTGAATTAACATGATCGACCTATTTTCTGTAGTTTCAGTTTGCATTTTGTTAGAGAAGAATTAATCTTAGTTAGTTTTATGGTTCAGCTCAAGTAAGTTGCTTTGCATTATTAGAGTCCTTGGAATATTATTGTGGAATCGACTTTCTTTTAATTTCTGGTCCTACCTGGTCAACCAATATCAGTAGTTTAACATCGTTTGATGATCATTACCGACTTTCTGAAGCCATCTGTCAAATTTTCATTATTTTTGCCTTTGGATATTTATTTATCTACAACAGATCAATCGATCTTGCCGGTAGAACTGACATTTAAGATTTTAATGTCACATAAGTAACATCTGTTCACGAAAACTCTATGAAACTGAATTTCAAAGTTCAGTATCTTATATTTAGAGCTAGATTCACCTGCAATAAGTCTTATCTACTTATCTTACTAAGTCAACCATCTGGTTTATTGTACTAGAGGATAATTTTGCATGGGTGCATATTTGCTGAAAAGTTACATTTTGTGTACCGACACTTGCCTTCATGATAACAAAACATGCGTTATAATAAGAATTTGTATGTGTGCTCCCTCTAGTTTGTAGTTGCCAATTAGCGATCACTTTCTCGTTATTAGTTTGAACATAAGGTGAACACCACATCCTATCCCTATCTTTACTACAGAAGTGTGATCAAACATTTGAGTTGGGTGAATTTATTCCAACGTTGGATCACTGTCATCAAGCAGGAGCCCCCATCCTGCTGGGAGAGCTCAGATGATTGTGAGGCAGCAACTTTGAGGCACACTAGAGGGAAGTGGATGGCGGTCTTCTCGTGGGGTTGCTATGGTGGCTAAGTTGAGTCTTTTTCTAATTGTTTATTATGGGAGTGGTGGTTTGGATTGGGAATTTGCAAATTGGTAAAAAAAAAAAAGGAAAAAAAGAATAAAAGAGAGAAAAGGAAAAGGCGCTGCCGAACATGATGTAATTTAACATTAATTTCTTCTTTGTGACGTTATTGACAGTTCTTCTTTAAAGCATCTTAGATAGAGTTTAATTTTGTGATAATGGTAAAAAATTTGCGATTATGCTTTGAAAGGCAGAGACATATATGATGCAGGATTTCTTTTTTATTAGCTTAGGCTTTTGCTAGTTCATAGATTATCTGATGCAGGATTTCTTTTTTATATGATAGGGTGAATTTGGCAATAAAGGGAAGAACAGTAGTTGCAGCACCCCTTCTAAATCCATGCCAAAACTGGCAGAGCTATCCGTCAACTCAAGTTTTGCCAAACAGAGAATTCAGGATTTCCAAAATTGCTTGGATAAGGAAGTGGGAATACCGGAGCCAACTGGCTTTATGCAGCTTTCTGTACAAGACATGCAAAATATCCCACATGTTGAAAATACAGATATTTTTCCTGAAAGAATGCTGGTTGAAAGTAATACTGATGTGGGAGAGGGTGGTGTGTCTGCAAATTGTTCTATTGGCCCGCGATGTTTGGAGGATAATTGTGATGGTTGTTCAGCACCGACAGAATTCCAACTCACAAAGAATTCCTTAGTGTCCAAAATGAAAATGAATTCTGCCAAAGTGGATTCATGGCCTCAATGTAAGCGAAGAAAAGTAGAGGACCAACTATTCAATTGCTTGTCTGCTTCGCGTAGCTTTAGGGTACAAATGCCTCATAGTATTCAAAGGGACAATATATATAGATATTTGGAAAACAGTGAAAATATCTCTGATTCTGGTCAAGAACTTCAAGAATTACGTCATTCTGAGGAGGGCAACCTGTCCCAACCAAATGCCAATAAGAGCTCTGATGTGGGTACTTATCAGGAGATAAAGTGTCCTATGACAAGTGAAATTGAGGTTTCACCCGTTCTTCAAGTGGAAGAGGTACTCATTTATCTGTTTAAACTATGTTTATCTCTTTTCTTTCAAAAATATGTAATCTTGCTCTTTTTTGTCCTAAGCACATGGAAAGTATTTTGCTATCTAGTTTGCTGAACATTGTGCTCATTGAAGAATATCCGCCTAACTGTCGGATAGCCACCAACTATAAGTCTAGGTCTCACCTTAGATTTTGACTCTTAGTTTGACCTTGATGGTTGATCATAAGCTTAAGTTTAATATTTTGCAGGTAGGTGCCTTTTTGTAGGGCTTTACAAATAGCATCATAAACATTGCGATATTTAGAACAGGGAAGGATGCAAAATGTGCCTGGATCCATTGCATTACTTGCTCTTAATTCTGTGTCATATCTGAAATTATGTTTTGGGTGGAGGGAATTGATTTCTGCTCATAATCCATCTTCCCAAATTGGAGCTCCATTAGACATGTATTGACAGATTGATCCATGACTGAATAAAGGAAAGGATGTGGTGAATTTCAATGCAGCTCTAGGAATCACAATCTCCACTCACCTCTCTAGTCTCTCTAGTTCATGAAAACAAACTTTGAAAACAATTTGTTTATATTAATTCCTCACGAGTTAAGACAGAGCCTCTCTCTCTCTTGCTCTCGGTTTGATAGGCTGCCTGGTTTTATCAGTGCTACTCTGGTTTATTCTTTGTTTGTTAAATTGCTGACAGGGTAAATTTGGCTCTCAAATCGACAATAAAACTGCTGAAACCCCTTTCACATTCAAAGAGAAACAGTCAGGATCATCATATCTCCTGAGTTTGACCAAGAAGGCTGCTGATGGGTCCACAGGTAGTTTGGTTGGGGATCTGGAAACTGCCGATACAACTAACACACTCATTGATGCAAGGGAATTGTGCCTTGGACATAAAGTTAGTATGGTGAATGCTGTCAATTTGACTGCAGAGAGAAACTTTCCCAAAAGAATTTCTCATCTTACCGAGGATGGCCTACTTCCGCATTTCTCAGTTGGGTCCCCACACAATGAACAAAACTCGGCTGGTCCTGATGAAACGATGCCTGTGTTTGAGGGGTTTATTATAGATGGACAGACAGAAAACGGAGGACGGGACAATGTTGCGGGTATGATTAACTTGAACAGACTGGACCTTCCAAGTACCACATTTGAGCACGCTAGTATTTTGGAGCAAATTTGCAGATCTGCCAGCATGCAGACTCCATCCCACTTTTCACCTAAATTTAAGTTATACGGAATGCAGGATCTCTATCAGTCTGTACCAAATGGACTTCTCGAGCGTGCAGATGCAAAAAGCACTTTGCCTATTGATATGGATGCTGGCAAACTTCTTCGAGCAAGTTATAGTTGTATGGAGGAAGTAAAATCTTCTGGTCATGGGCTTTCGTATTCGAATTCTCTTTCATACTCTGGTACTCCATTTGGTTGGAATTCGAAGAACCATTATGCATCACCTGTGGGAAAACTCTGGGAACGATTTTCATCGAGTTCCAGCAGTTCAGAGAAGCGATTGAGCTCAAATCCAGAGCTTACTTGCTTCCCGATTGAGGAAGATCCCAGTGTTAGTGAAGAGAACGAGAATGCAGAGGAGGCCAATGAAATTCAACGAGACATTCGTTCGAGAGTAATGAATGACTCTGCAAAAAGACAACCGCTCATTGAGATAACTGAAACATGCTTAAACCCTAATCCATCGATATCTGCAGCAGAGAAATTTCCCGATAGAGATAGTTTAGAATCTCTGAGTACAGAATTCAGCTTCCATGGGACTCATAATAGGGTTAAACAGAAGCTTAGAAATCATTGTAGCAATCAGGATAGTAGAAAAGAGGGAAAGGAGAACCAGACCTCACTGGGTACTCAGAGTACCAAGAGGGGCAACAAATCCCTTCATAGTAGGTTCAGTAAGCCAAAAGTATCTGGTAAGACAAGTCTAAGGAAAGGAGTGCAGAGACTCTCAGGAAAGGAGCCTAAGCATAACAATATTGTTTCGGGTATCACTTCCTTTATTCCCCTGGTGCAACAAAAACAATCAGCTGCAATTTGTCCAGGTAATTTGTTACTTTTTTCTTTTCTTTCTTAGTATATTACTCCTTCAGTCCCTGAATAAGTGTCCCCTATTGACGAAAGTGTTTGATTCCATGTGATTTTCCTTTAATACCCTCAAGCTATCCGCTAGTGGTGCAAATCAATGGGACCTGTTGCTCTATCTCACAATCAAAAAGGGCTTATCAACAGTTGGTTTTGAAAAAACCTTTCTAAAAGGGCAAAGGGGCCCCCTATTTTGGGACATCCCAAAACACAATGGGGGACTCTTATTTTGGGACATAGGTAGTATTTTATTTATTTTTTTGCCTGAAGAATTTATGTATAAAGAAATGTTGAGGAGAAAACCTTATGCCTAGCTTACATAGGATTATAATTAATCCAGCTGTTCACTTCGAATTGGTTTTTTTGACTGCAGTTTTTTTGGTCTTCTATAGTTTGTAGTTCATTTACTGAACCCCAAAATTCTGATAGATTGATGTTGGTATTTCATAGAATCACATGCTTCTCTAGGAAATAGTCCCCCTAGGTCTCCTCTCTCATGCAATCATAGGAACATAGATCAAACAGTTCCAGGAAACATTTGTGAAAAGCAATTTAAGATAAGATTGCATATTGAAAACGCATTGTCCAGTAGGACGAAACTCCAGGAAACTGTAGATGCACAATCTGCAATTTACAGCATAATAGATACAGTAGTCTATAAATTATTGGTTCTATATAGAGACGGATCAGACTCTTGACAAATTGGTTATGATCATGTTCTACTGAGTCCATTTAGATTTAATTTAGTTGATGATAATTGGAGCAATTTATTATCTCCGGATCAACATATATGATTGGTTCTCGGATCCTTTATCCCGCAGGTCATGTCATCCAGATATTCTAGACGTAACCTAGCCTCAAGTGTCAGATAGAGGTTCTTTATGCATTTGCAGGAGTCAATTTGGGTGGCAATTGATAACAATAAGAATTAGGTGTCAGTTTTCTGCAAATAAGCTGCTGTCAGCCATGTCTAGGGTCTGCATATGAATGTTCTCCTGTTTTGTTATTGAAATTGTCTTAATTTGTAACTTTTATGGTTGTTTTGCAGGGAAGAGAGACATCAAAGTGAAGGCTCTGGAAGCTGCTGAGGCTGCAAAGCGCATTGAAGAAAAACGAGAGAATGAGCGTAAGATGAAGAAAGAAACACTGAAACTTGAGCGAGCAAGAATAGAGAAAGAAAATTTGAGGGAAATGGAATTAAATAAGAAAAAGAAACAGGAGGAACAGAAGAAAAGAGATGGTGATATAGCAGCAAGGAAAAGGTTAAGGGAGGAAGAGGAGAGGAGAGAAAAGGAGAGGAAAAGAAAACGTGTAGCAGAAGGTAGGCGCGAGCAGAAACTACCAGAGGAAAAGTTACGGACAGGAAAATGGGAGAAAGATAAACATGGAAAAATGGTTAGCTCCCTTTCAGGTACTTTTTTATATTTTTCTTGTTTTCATTGCTGCATTTACTATATTGTAAACTGTTACAGGATGAGAAAGCGAACCACAGGAAGGAGTCTGGAAATCCATTGGAGAAGAAAAAGAATATTGTAAATGAGGGTGGAGATGAAAATTACTTTGAGAAGCCCAACAGTGATCCACAATCTTGCCATGTTCTTGAAGATCCTGATGCTTCCAGTGATTGTGGTAATGAAGGAAAGGTAAAGGTCTTTCTTATGGTGGCTTATAATAGGTCAGTCTTATGCAGACGTCTTAGATCAGATTCCTAAGAAAACTTGTACACTAATGAGAGCAATCTTTAGGCATGTTTGTAATAGGAACCACAATCATGTGAACTGTGCCATCCCCTAAACCAGCCTCCCTGAACAAGGCATCAGAATGTTTGCTTAGTTTGGTAAGTGCAACAGAAAATGTTCCTAGGCTAGTCTTAGTTTGAGCAAAGTTAGAAACTGGGACTCAGGCACTCTTGCCACCTTCTTTACACGATGATTGGGAAAGAGGTTGCAAAGCAAGGCCTTCCCATCTACTCATCTGATTCTTGAACAAGGAAATCCCATCCCAACTCTGCATTGTTATTAAAAGGAGTTCTTCTTTATTCTTATCATCATACCTGTCCCTTTGACTTGCATTTCGGGGGTAATGTTCTAATGTTTCATTTTTCTTTGTCTTTTTTTGTCTTTTCTTCAATTCCTCCCAATAGTTAATGAGCATGTTGGAGAAAACGGCTGAAAGAGATGATTCGGCTACCGTGAGAAGTCAAGAAAAATCTTATGACATTTCTCCTTATCAATGCTCTGATGATGATGAAGAAGAGGATGACATACCGACCACCAAGTTTGTCCCTTCATGGGCCAGGTGATTAACTCAATCCCTTTCCTCTTCAAATGACTAGATCGTGAAACCAAATTATTTGACTGTAGTTTGACAGATTATTGGAAATACCATTTGACTTCATGTTTTAGAAGAAAATTATATTTATCTGAACTTCTGCTTTCTTTCTGCTTACAGTGTGGCTCTTGTTCTGCCCTTGCAAGAAAAGCTTGACCCTGATGTAATATTCCCCCGAGAAAGTTTTTGCAGTATGGATGAAGGTAATTTTACAGCCTTTTAGTTCATAGAACCAAGATTAGGTGCTTGCTGAACTAAAGATAATGATCACCTCCATGCAGTTCTTCGACCTCGAAGGCTACTGGTGAAATAAGTTGCAATGCCTAGCCATTGATATTGGAGAATGTGACTAGAGCTCTGGCACCAAGATGAGGTTCTTAATTTCTTTTTATAGCCACTTTTTGTTTTTATTTGATTTTGGTGAGCGAGAGGCATATATATATATATATTTATATATGTGTGCGTGTGTGTGCGTCTCTCTCTATCTCTCTCTCTCTCTCTCTCTATATATATATATATATATATATATATATATATACATATATATATATATATACATGTATATATATATATACATGTATATATATATATATATATACTCCCTCCGTCCCGAATAAATGTTCCTACTTTCTATTTTGGGATGTCCCAACTAATGTTCCTAAAGACTTTTGATCTACCTATTCTCTACCATTCTTCCTAATATACCCTTAAAGTTTCATTTAATATAACACATTCCAAACAAACTCAATTATTTAAAATAGTTGAACTCAATTAATGTTCATGGGTATTATGGTCGGAACACATTTTACAGCACATCATTAATTATGTTTCTTAATTCCTGTGTTTTATCCACTAAGAACATTTATCCGGGACGGAGGTTTCATATATTATAAACTGCCATAGTACAAGAGATAACCTACAACACAGAACCAACATCCCTAAACCAAAGATAACGAGAGTGTAACATTAATATAATACAAGTCAACAGCCAAAGAACAATAGGAGAGATCTTGCATGCGCGGCAAACGCCAATCTTCTAGCTGTCTTCAAAAATCTCTTTCCAGTGTCCCTAACCACACAGCTACGAAACCTAGTAGCCAGCAAGGAGCTATCAACAAGGATGGGGGTGATGATGTCCTGGAGAGTAGTACAATCAGCCTCATAAAATTAAATCATTTGAGTCGGAGCATGAGGAGATACTCAAAAAGGAGTGCAGTGCTTGTGTGCCCATCTTAATGCATAACGAACACCCAGAGCTTCCGCAATTAGTCTAGACTGAGAAGAATTGAGCTCCCACTTGATGGTCAACTGAGTTAAAATCTACTACCATAGCCTACTTTTGGAGATGTTATATTTAAAGAGACTGCAATTGTGAGGTTAATGTTCGTGTTGCATACGTCATTCCTACAGTCCTGATGAAATAGAGTGAAGAAGACAGGCATTTCCCCATGAAGTCTGAATACTGAAGGTCTCCAATGGACGCCAGGCGCTGTCCAATAATGCCTCCGTGTTTTTGAAGTTCTTTAAAATCCGATAGATACCCCATGGATCATTTTGGAATGCAACTTCATTTCTATGGGACCAGATGCACCATAGCCCTATTGTTATTGCCAATAATTGTAATTGGTTTTATTGCAAGAGCACTATGGATCTGTAAAGCAAAATGTGTGTTTGTTTAGGTAAAGACAACTTGGCTTTGGTGGTAGTGCGTAACTTGTTAGACAATATAGGTTATACGAAATTATCTGAAAGTAGTATGAATGTGAGCAACTGTCATTTTGATACTAAATACTCCTTGGTAAATTTGTAATACGGTTGTTGTTTATGGCAGATTTTCGATAAACATTCTGGGGGACTTTTGAGGATGAACCTGTTTTTGATGCTCCCGAGATTCTTTTGCTCCTGCCGTCCTGGTTAACATTTAAAAGACTTCAGTGATGTATATATTTCATATGCAGTTAAATGGCAGTTCCGGTGAATTGGGAGCGAAACTTTTGACAGTTTCGTGTACCAAGACAACCCTGCCAAAATTTAAAAGATACCTGTACTAGTTTGTATACTTCAACTACATATTGAATAGGAAAATAGGCATCTCTTAACGCCTCTGCTGATTTTATCTTTTAGCCCCACATCTTGACGAAATGTGTCATTTGTATTCGCCTGCGGCCAGCAGTTGCTTTTGGTTTTGTTTTCGCTTTGTATGTAGTAGTAACCTGATGCAAATGAATTTCAATATGTACAAGTGATTATCGCTAGTACTCCATCAGTACAGTGAGTATTCTATGAGATATGCTACCTAGTCGAAATTGTTTCTTTCTTTATCCTTCTCATCTGTCGGGGTTTGTTTGGGGATAACAACTCCCCTAAAGTATACCTACCTCTACAGTGTAATATCTGTTATAACAATCTGATTGGTTCATATTCTTGTAAACTAATCAGATTGTTACTTTAGAAATTTACTTCTACGGAGCTACTCTCTTTTTCGGTGGTCAATCAAATTGGTATAGTTTATGCTTGCCATCATGTTTTGTCATTAAACGAGTTGGATCCAATGTCACAGAGTAAGAGCATCTCCAATGTTATTATCTAGTTTTTTATGTGACATGTTTAAACAAAAAGAACTTTTATATGTGGCAAAAAAAAAATTTTTTTTTTAAAAAGATAAGAGAGTCCTCTTTCTAAATGTGTTTCAATGCAAGATTTTTTTAGAATATTTTTTTAGATGTGGCATTGTTTTATAATTTATTATAGAAAAGTAAAAAATTAAGATTACTCCTACTGTAATTGATGATGATGGTAAAAAATAAAAATAAAAACTGACGGTAAATGACATGGATGAAAAGACATTCTAGAGATGTCTTTTCAAATTAAATGTCACATCATCTCCACCTTAGCATTAAAGGTAAGATATATCATCTCTACCTCATCATTAAAGGTAAGATATATCATTTCCACCCCAGCATTAAAGGTAAGATATATCATTTTTACCTCAGCATTAAAGGTAAGATTTTTTTTTGGAAAATTTATATTTCCTATGTATCTAACATTTTTTATTAGATAGATTGATTGCATTGGAGAAGTTTTGTAAGTGACTGCATTATTCTAAAGTAGACTTGATAGTTATTGCAAATTACATCAATCACTGATATGGCATGATCTTAAACCGCAAAGTACATCAATTACTGCATTTAGGGACATGGCAATGGCGTAATCTTAGACCGCGTTGTACGCCAATTACATAGACGTTACCTCAATTATAATGGTTCTTCTTTCACCGTGTAATACAACATGGAAGAAATTTCATCTTGGATTTTCTCGTGACTCAAGTTGGATGGAATTTTCACTTGTGATTATAATGGAAATTTTTTTTTTTAATCTTCGTGCTATTTAGAAAGTATCAATTTAACACTCATATTTTAAGGTTTGCAAGCGTAACTATCGTGCTAGTAATTGAGATTAAACTTATATCGGTAACTCTCTTTAAACTTGCTGACGTGGATTTTGTAAAATGTAAATGAAATAAATTTTGTAAGGACATTTCAACTTACCTACAGCATGGGTTTTTTTTTTTTTTGTATTGCGGTCCCTAATTCGACTCAATTGAAGACCCTAATTCCCACTGGTGTAATAGTATTACCGAAACTCAATTGTGTCTGATTAGACATGCCCAAAATGGTTACGGTTCCAGTTCCGGTTCGTAACCGACGGTTCCACAAACCGTGATAAGGCAAACCGAAACCGAACCGTGGAGTTCCGGTTCCGGTTTTCCGGTTTTGTTTTTTAAATTTTTAAATTTTTTTTTAAAAAAAATTTGTTTAATTTTTTATTTTAAAAAAAACTATTATAAATTGTAAAAAAAGGTGTTGTGTGTGTGTGTGTGTATATATATATATATTTTTTTTTTGAAATTTTGCAAGAGTTATAAATTGTAAAAACTTTAAGAATTTTAATTATCAAAAGTTATAAATTAAAAATTATAAGAACTTTAGTTATGAAAAATTACAAATTGTAATTTTACAATTTAAAATTTAAGAATTAAAAATTTAAAAGTGTTAAACATTTTACAATTTAAGAATTAAGGACTTAAAATTTTTAATCTTTGTAATAGTCTTGAAAAAATAGAGTTTGTAATATTGAATTTAGATTTGAGAAAAACTTTTGCAAAATAAAATAGTTTTTCTTAAATTCAACAATAGTTTTGTAATGATTACAAAAAATTTAAGAACTTAAAAAACTTACAATAAAAATTTAGGAACTCAAAATACAAAAAAATAAATAAAAAAAATAGGGGCGGTACCCTGACCAATTTTATTAATAATAATAAAAAATTACAAGGAGGGGAACAACTAGCATTGCCTTATTATAAAGGAGGACAAATGAGCCTTACCTCAAAATTCAAATATACAATAAATTTCTAAATTCTAAATTTTTATGGTTTGAAACAGTTGGAACCTGTGATTTTTACAGTTTAGAACCGACGGTTCAGAACCGTTGGTTCACGGTTCCTAAAAGACGCAAACCGAAACCGAAACCGACTGTTCACGGTTCATTACAGTTTACGGTTTGAACGGTTTCTAGCCGGTTCGATTCCGATTTTAAAAACCGAATGAGCATGTCTATGCCTGATTCCCATTTTTTGTCACTCTCTCTCTCACTTTTACAATCAACCATTACAAAATAAATAAATAAATACTCTCTCCGTCCTTAAATTATTGTCATGCTTTTCTTTTTTATCCGTCCCTAAATAATTATTTTATTTAAAAATTTTCTTTTTAGGATATCACTTTTACTATTTTACCCTTACTGTTTCTCTCTTTTTTTAATTATGGGCCATATATACATAGACATTAAAAAAAATTACAATACTATATTAATATTAATAATTTAATTAATTATTTTTTTTAATATATAAGTCAAGTCAAATATAACAATAATTTAGAGACGGAAGGAGTAATTTTTTTTTTTTTGGCCAAATTATACCAATTATATGGAAACTCAATAATAGAGGTTGTATTTGGAAATAGTAATACTACTAGACTAGATGGAATGAATGACACCTAATCTAAGATTATGATGGATGGAATATTTACACGTGATTTCATTTAGATGGCGTACTAGGTTGGTTTGTGCGGGAAACAGTCAAAAGAATGGCGTTTTCGTGTAACGGCTCTCTGACGTGTAATTTCATTTACTTTACTTTATTGAGTGGCTTTTACAAAATCAAATCAAATGGACTTCAGTGCCCCGGGGGTGGGGTGGGGTCACGTATGTTTAATTATTTTCTGAGACTCGTAGTCGAGTTGAGTGATTTTATATATACTTTGCTTTCAGCTATTCTTGAGTGATTTTTATTTATGGGTATATATTCTAGAACTACAAGATTTCATATATACTTTGCTTTCAGTAATTCTTGAGTGATTTTTATTCATGAGTATATATTTTAGAACTTGTAGTTTTTTTTATTAGCACAATGACAAAGAATTGCATATTAACCATATGAAATATGGAATCTCGTCTAATAAACATTCTGAATTGCAAGTAATGGCTAGTTATTTGTGTAAATCATGTTCTGTGCAAGCAAAGGAAAAAATAGAGAAGTTGAGCCGTTTCGGGAAAAAAAAAAACAGCTCATATGGAAAAATATGCTCCAGTGGGCTGCTAGTGTGAAAAAATAAATAAATAAAACAAGAAAGAAAGGAAGAAGAGGAGAATATAGCAGCAGCAGCAATCCAAAAAGGAGAAAGCACCTGAGTCAAGTAAAATGTATAGTTCAGTTTCATTAAAATTAAAGTCATAGCTACTCTTAATTGGTGATTTATGCTGATGGATGAGTTGAAAATTATTCATGTGATTAGTTGTGCACTTTCTTTGACATTTTAACTCATCATAAATCCCTTATATACTACCTTTTTACCCCTAGCCCCGTTACAACTCACGAAAGCCCTTTTGATTGGTGCATATGAACTGATCATATTTAGTAATGAAGATTTGATCAATTTGCAAGCATATGGTGATGTCATTCTGTTGTGTGATTTGAGGGCTTCATGTTTCATATCCCTCCTAAAATACTTTTGTGTAATTTGAGTGATCCCGTTATGTAGTTGAGACTTGCATTTGTTGAGGTTGAAAGATAATTTTGGAGACATATGAATCAATTTACATTGAAAAATTATAAAATGTCCATCACTTTGATTGAATTTTGAGTTTCAATATGATAAATTGATAATGCACATTTGATGTCTAGTAGTGGAGCAATGTCAGTTTTGTAGTTGTTTGGGATAGCAAAGTAAATGTCTATGCAGCTTCAAGATGCTTAAGGGCAAGCATTATTTAAGTGTGGGGGAATTTTGATGAGAATAAATAAGTGTGGTATTTGATATTGGTTTTGTGCGTTAATTTGAGCAAATATTACCCTTTTACTTTGTTTGTTGTGTTTTGGATGAATGCAGGTGCTGGAGTGACTTAGGCAGAAAAGTAAACATTGCTGAAGTAGAATTCGTCGAATGCTAAATGAACATGCAGCAGCAGAATACGTCGAATGGGTACGCGGAGATGGCTGACATGAATTTTCAAGCTCAAACATTAAAATATTTTAGGATTTAAGTTTTAGTGAGCTGAAGACTCATTTTAATATTTTGTTAATTTTAATTATGTTAGGATTTTATTTTATTCCTTTTTTAGCACTCTTAAGAGTAGTTGATTAAGGCCCTAGTCTTTAGGAACATGGGGTAGTTGCTAGGATCATGAGTTAGTGACAGTTGTGGGGAGAGAATTCTTCCAGATTTTTCCTTATAAGTAAAGGGGAAAATCCTCAAAGGAGGAGGGAGAATTAGACAACATTTTGAAGAACATACACGCACTGAAAGAAATCTGAAGCAGCTCTTCTTCCTTTCTTCTTGATTAACAACACTTGCTGGATTTATTTTTTCTCTTTTGGTATTTGTAAGTAATCTTTAAATATGTTTAGTAGCTAATTTCTTTTATCTGGTCAATGAACAAATAATTCTCAACATGTTGCTACTGTGAGATCTAAGTGGGGTTAATTCTCGTTTAATTGCAAGTATATTTTATTCGTTCTCTGCTCTTCATGTTGCATGAATATTGTGACCTATGATTGTTGTGATTAGTTAATGTTTGTGGCCAGGATTTTAATTAGCGCAATTGTCTATTGCTAGTTGAAATCGCTCATCCGTAATTATCTTCAAGTTTTAACGAAGTGGCAAGTAACACACCTTTTAGGCATCACAAGCATAATCGGACCGTGTTGCGGGAGCGAATAATCTAGATTAAATGATACTGCTTCCGTATGCACTGTTTAGAATCGAGTCTCTCTTTTCTTAATGCTGTCAAAACACAAAATCCTACGAGTGTCTCGGGGGTTGTCTTTTGATTAGAGTGGTAAATAACTAGCTTCTCTTAATTATCGATATTGTAAGGAGAGATTGGGTGTTAGGCGGTTGTCGACAACTATAACCGGTTTATTTGTGATTAAATGAGACATTTTTGTATCGATGATTAGTAGTGAATTGTGGGATTGCACTTAGTTCATTGGCTGGAATTTTCTCATCTTGAAATCAAGCATAATTTTCGTTTTGTTTACATTAAATATTTTAATTTCAGCTTTCATTTAATTCATTGTTAGCAATTAGTTAGATAAAAATCTTAGCTCCATATTTTAATTTGCTTTATAAAAGTTCTTAAAGACGTAAATACAGCGTTCCCTGTGAATACGATCTCGACTTACCCTATACACATTTATTGGGAAGTAGGAAATTTACTTTTGACGGTTTGACACCCGTCAAAATTCAACAAAACTAATTATTAGTTATAAATTTCATAAAATTAATTATTAGTTATAAATTCCAAATAATTGTATGCAGATTATATAACTGGATAATGTTTGGTAACATCAAGAATGTACTTATGTATTCAAATTTCTAGTATATTGTTTAGTAAGAAACAAAATAATTTGAAACGAAAAGATAAAATTACGAGAATTGACAAAATTACCAAAAGTGCACGTGTCAAGTATTTATTATAACTTTCCATGATAAATATTTTTACTCATTTATTTTTTTCAAGGAAAGATGATAAGCATTTATGCATTAACAATATTAAAATTATAAAAATTGCATTTTTCATTCAGTTAAATTTTGATGAAACGAATTATCTAACATCAATAAAGTAAAAAAAAAAATGTAATAAATTAGAAAAATTAATTTTTATTTTGAAAATACTCAAATAAAAATAACTTAATCTGAAGCTAACAATTATTTCACAAAAAATAAATTACAAATTGAAGAGTGCAACGGAAGGGCGATCAGAGACAGAATGAAATTATAGATATAATTCAAGCATGTGACATCTATATCTATATATATTTATAAAACCTAATAAGTCTAAATAAGGAAATATCCCGCCAAAATTGCCATACCAAAAATAGAAAGTCTTCTTAATATGCCTAAAATTAATTAAACATTTTAAAATTTTCTCGAAAATACAAAATCATAAATATAGTATAATAACACAATCTTTAAATATAAAATAAATCACTTCTCTCAAATTGCACCTAGGAAATTGCACACCTATGAGTTGGACAAAGTGACATTGGAAAAAGTGGCAGACAAAGTCCGCCACTCACTCTCTCCCCCCTTCTCTCTCTCTCTCTCTCTCTCTCTCTCTCTCTCTCTCTCTCTCTCTCTCTCCTCCTTCCTTCCTTCCGTATTGTTTTTCATTTGACAATATTTTCAATTAAACCGTTGTCAATGAAAACAATATCTTTTAATTTTTTCTTTTTTTCAAATTTATGTAATTTTAAATTGAAATATTAATTATTAATTATGTAAATTTCGAATATACGAAATATTAATCATTAATTTTTGAAACAAAGAGGAAAAACAAAATACAAAGAATAAACTAAGGAAAATTAAATTATACTCTATAGAGATGTTATAGAGTATTACAATAATAAAAACAAAGAGGAAAATTAAAATAGAACATTTTTTCTTTTTTGTCAATTTATGTAATTACCTAAAATTATACAATGACAACCAAGTCTTATAATTATTTTATAAATTTCACTATAATTATTTTTCTTTTTTTTCAATTCATGTAATATAATTTAAGGAAAATTAAAGTATACTATTCATAAATAATTTAATTAAAAAATATGTGATAAAGAGGGAAAACCAAGAAATAAAACAAAAAATTTTGTGTATAAGAAATTTTTTCAGAAACTATAATATTACTGATATATTGTTGTATTTATATTTAATTAGTTGCTTTCAAAATTACTTTACCTCCATTTATTCTTTTTATTTTGATTTTTCTCTTTATTTTGCTAGAGTGTTATTTAGTTGAAAAAGATATATGTTCGTGCGTTTAACGCACGGGTGTAAAACTAGTTATAGAATAATACAATTGTCTTTTTACAAAAGCTCCAAACATCATGAAACCAAATACCATCGGGATCAAGAGTCATCAAATTTTAGTAATTCAATTCTTATTTTTAAATTATTTTTGGCCAACTAAACGTTATTAGTTAATTCTATAAAATTAATTTTATTTACATGTACCAATCGAGATAAAAAGCACAACACACACACACACCAAGTGTAGCCAAACAAACAAAACACTTGCTAAAAGGTGTGATTTTAATAGTAATTTAACATTATTTAAATAATTATAATTTTTGTACCCCTAAAAAATGTTTTTTTTTTAATTTTATGTAAAGCAGATAATCTCAGATAATGATCATAATATACAATTTAGAAAGACAAAATTTAGATAAGATCGTCTTACGGTAAGACGATCTCATATGACTAATGTAGTGAATTGATCAAAATAATTACGTCTTACAATAAGACGGTATCATTTTAAAAAATGCAAAAGAATCTTACAAAAATATATTTTCAGGAGAATATTTATTTCTATAAATGTTAAATCTTTATGTTCAAAAGTGAATTTTCCTTATTCATAACTATAAATAAAAAAGTAGATACTCAATTTAGGACGGTGAAAGGAAGATAATTGTGTACCTGTTGTTATGGTGTAAATAGTACGGTAGTAATACATATACATGGGGCCGAGAGGGAGGGTGCATGTTTTTACTGTATTATTCTTCATTATTATTTAGTTACTAGTTGTATTTTAATTAGTACACATTTAAATTTTGTATAATAGTTATACTACTGAGTATTTTTTTTAACATGTTTATAAGAGAAAAATAATTAAAACTATTATGAAAAGTTATAGCTTAGATTTGGAAATAAGACTATTAATTCTTAGGAATAAACTCAAAAAGAAAAAACGCCAATATTTTTTTAAGACTGATCTTTGAAGAAAACAGAGACAGAATTTTAAAGTACATCTAAATGACATAGAAATTGAGAACGACAACAACAACAACAGAAAGCTTTGCAACGATGGAAGCGGTTCAATGTGAACTCAACCCAACTCCCTCCATCTACTGTGTGTGTGTCTGTGTGAGTTGTGTACTACAACGGTTGTTTTGACTGCTTCTTTACATATTGATACAAGTTGGACCGAAGGCAATCAATGACTTGCACTGCAGACTAGTGTGGAAATTAAAACATGCTCATAGGAGAGGAAGGAAGGAAGGAGCATCTCGAACTCAAATCGATCGCTCGGGCACTGTGAACGACGATAGAATCCACGAACAATATGTTAATTCACAAGTTCGAATCTGTGATAAAAAGTAACAGATTTAATTTAAGTCCAAAAATAACTTGTTACTTAAAGAGGAGTGTATTACTACTTCTGTGTACTCTCAAGTACGGAATTAATCAATCATTCCAAAATACTAGTAGTGTTCTTTCTATATAACCGTTATAGACCCCTACTAATATTCTTTTTCTTACTACGCCCATCCTTCTTCAACGACCCACGTGCCCCACTTTCTAACTTTTTAAACCCCATTTTCCCACCATCCCCACACTCCGCTCTCTCTCTCTCTCTCACACACACAGCCCTCAATAACTCTGTAGATTTCATCAACTGATCTTTACCCAGAAACAAAAGTTCATTCCACACAACTCGATTCTCCATTCCCAATGACCATGAATCCAAGAAAGCTTCTTGTTTTCATAAATCTCTTCATCCTCGTCAAATTCTCACAACACCCATCTGTAGCATCTTCCCAAAACATTACCTTCGACTTCCCCTCCTTAACTCTCCGCAACTTCACCCTTCTCGGCGACTCCTACTTCCGCAACGGCGTCGTCGGCCTCACCCGTGAATCCGGCGTCCCCTCCTCTAGCTCCGGCACCGTCATCTACAACTCCCCAGTTCCATTCTCCACTCCAAATTCCAATTCATCCACCGCTTCTTTCTCCACAAGATTCTCTTTCTCCATTAATAACGTCAATCCCACCTCGTTTGGCGACGGGTTAACCTTTTTCCTTTCCCCGGATGAGCAAATCCTCGGTAGCCCTGGTGGATACTTGGGTCTTGTTAATTCCTCTCAATTAACCAAGAACAAGTTTGTTGCAATCGAATTCGATACCCGACTTGATTTGCCCTTCAATGACCCGAATGGTAATCACGTCGGGTTGGATATTGATAGTCTGAATTCAATCAAGACTGCTGATGCAATGTCTTGTGGAATTGATTTCAAGAGTGGGGATTTAATTACGGCTTGGATTGATTACAAGAGTAAGGAAAAGAATTTGACAGTGTTCTTGAGTTACTCCAGTTCCAAGCCTGAGGAGCCGCTCTTGATGGTCAACGTTGACTTATCCGATTACCTGAAGGAGGTTATGTATTTGGGGTTTTCAGCTTCTACTGAGGGGAGCACTGAGATCCATTTGATAGAGAATTGGAGTTTTTCGGTTTTTGGGATCCGACCCGTTCGACCAAGAAACAAGCCTCACAATGTGTCTGATAATACCGTCGTAAAGCCTCCTCCGATTTCGGTACCAGCTGATTCTAGCAATAGACATCAAAAGAAGGCTGGATTGGCACTTGGGATATCCGGACCGATCTTCTTCTGTGCTGTTCTTGTTGTTTTTGGCTATGTTTCTGTTAAAAAGTGGAGGGGAGTTAGGAGTGAGAAGTTCTTCAAAACAGAACTTGTGACTGGGCCAAGACAGTTTAGTTATAGAGAGCTAAGATCAGCCACTAAAGGGTTTCATTCTAGCCGGGTCGTAGGCCACGGAGCATTTGGTACTGTTTACAAGGCATTTATATCGTCTTCGGGTAGTGTCGCTGCGGTTAAGAGATCAAAGCATGCCCATGAAGGTAAATCTGAATTTCTCGCTGAGTTATCGATTATTGCTTGTTTAAGACACAAAAACTTACTTCAGCTCCAAGGGTGGTGTGTTGAAAAGGGTGAATTGTTGCTTGTGTATGAGTTTATGCCTAATGGAAGTCTTGATCAGGTTCTTTACCAAGATTCAGAACAATTGGATAGTCTAAAATGGGATCATAGGTATAACATTGCGCTCGGGTTAGCTTCTGCTTTGACCTACTTGCATCAAGAATGTGAGCAGCAAGTGATTCATAGAGACATAAAGACTAGCAATGTAATGCTCGATGCAAATTTTAATGCAAGGCTTGGGGATTTCGGGCTGGCTAGGCTTATGGATCATGACAAGAGTCCTGTTTCGACTCTAACTGCTGGGACAATGGGATATCTTGCTCCTGAGTATCTTCAGTATGGGAAAGCTACTGACAAAACCGATGTTTTTAGCTACGGTGTGGTTATACTTGAAGTGGCTTGTGGGAGAAGGCCGATTGAGAAGGAATTGGAAGGTCAAAAGATGGTCAATTTGGTGGACTGGGTTTGGGGGTTGCATTCTCAAGGGAGGATCATAAAGGCTGCGGATAAAAGATTGGGAGGGGAATTTAAAGAGGAGCAAATGAGGAAGCTTTTGCTTGTGGGGTTGAGCTGTGTTAACCCAGATAGTGCAAAGAGGCCGTCGATGAGGAGGGTTTTTCAGATACTTACCAACGAGAGCGAGGTTGTGGTTGTGCCTAAGACGAAACCGACTCTCAGTTTTTCTAGTAGTTTGCCTTGGAGCCTTGAGAATATTGTTTCTGATGATGATCAAAGCTTGAGTTCTGAACGCGGGTTTGGTATCAGAATTGACTGAAGTAAGCTTTCATGTTTCGTTATGACACGGGAATTGTTTCAATGTATAATTCTTTCATTTTTTGTTTTCATTTAGTTGGTCGTTGTAAACTTGTGGTTTAGCCATTGGAAAGAGTGGAGAGTTCAATGGCCTGAGTTCAAAGCAATTCCATTGAACTGTTTTGGTTTTCAACTGCTATATTGCACACTGAATTTGCTCTCTTGATTTTCGCTGTCACAATATGTTTTTGTTGTTAGATTTTCGCTGTCACGATATGTTTTTGTTGTTTACTATAGAACTAAAGCTCCAAAATTTTGCCAGTCAAATGCATGTTTTTGTTTTTATTTTTTCATGTTTTCAACTGTCAGAACCAGAACAATCAGACACTAAAACAAGAATTAAAAGTTAGTATATGATCTAAACTCGAACCTCCCAAAAAATTTCTACTGGATTCTAAATCGTCATTAAATGCAAATGCTATTGATTCATGTTTCATGTTTGTAACATATCATGGCCCAAAAACAAGGTCAAAGAATTTGAAACTTAAGTTAGTACAACATAAGAAGAGGTCGTTATCATCATAGTACTCGTGTCCAACCAATTCGTGAGGTTTTAACTTCCATGCCGCCATTGTTAGTTAACTTTCCAAAGCATAAATAATACCTATGCTACCTTATTAGCCTTGGATTTTCACCAAATCAAGTCGAAATTCTGGTACTTGTTCCGTTACACTTTGCTTAGCATACCATACATATCAGTGCAGTGACCGAGCTGTGAACCTGAGAAACAATCCGAAAACTCCAACAGAAAAGCAGATTGAAATACTGAGAAATTAGAAGATAAATTGCAAAAGAAATGTTTGAAAACTATTGGGAATCAGGAGTTCTTCCCATGGACATGCTCTGAGGGTAACAGAATAGGGTGAGTTTGTGGTAAGAGTAGGATGACAGAAGAAGGGAGAGCACACTCCCTCAAAAGTAAAGATTTTTCTTCAACCATTTTGCGGGTTGTGCTCTCTCTCTTCTGTCAACGTACCATCGACTCCCCAGCCCTGTCTCAATCTCACCGCCCATGGCTTCCACGACTAGTACTCTCGGACACTTTTTACTGCAATACAAAGTAGATAAAGATATTAGAAAGAGTCACCACGCATGTGAGTGTGTGCGCATGTGTGTGTTTTCATAGTTCATACTTTGTAGACATGGTTGTTGTGTTCAAGTGTATGACACTAGAAACAAGAGATTTTTCGAACAAGGGTCAATCAAATATGAAATAGTTTGTCACAGGGAAAGAAACCAAAATGAAAACTTACCTTCGCCAATTTGAATATCCCAAAAAATGATAATCCTTGAAACACTGCCAATACATATAAATGTATGAAAACTCAGTCTGTGAGTGAATGTGTGTGTGTGTGTGTGTGAGAGAGAGAGAGAGAGAGAGAGAGAAACGTATAAGCAAGTGTTGATGTAATGGAGAGAGAGAGAGAGAGGAGAGAAACGTATAAGCAAGTGTTGATGCAATGGAACAGTGACAATGAAATAGAAAGATTTCTATGCTAGCCAATTTATAGGGAGTAAGACTCCAGCAGCAGTAACGCATGGGAATTAATTTTGGGCTGTTTCTTTAATTTATTAATATTATTTTATTGAAATGGAAATAAGAGAATGAATTGTGAGAAGAAATGGTTAATGCTGTGTTTGCTAAGAATTGGCAAATAAATTAAACATCATTTTCATGATAGTATTAATTATAATTACTATCACTGTTGTTCATAGTTTGGTTAATTTAATTGACCAAGTAGAAATAAAAATGGCAAAATATCTATAATGGCTCTTATCAGTTTGATGAACAACTTTGTAACTTGTGATAAATGTAGTGCTTAGCTACTTCTAGTCCGATGTTGACTTCTGATATTGGACCTTTCCTAAACCAGAAAGCTCTCTCTCTCTCTCTCTCTCTCTCTCTCTCTCTAATGAGGGGTAGAATTGGCACTTTGTATAGGAGATTGTTATTGGAGGATTACTAATGATTTGAGCCTTAAAGAATTGGGTTTAATTATGTTTTTCTTCTTTTGTCAAACCTTTTCTTCAATATATACTCATCCTTTGAGGTTGAGGTTGTTATCTGATTTTCGCTTGATTCAATTTTCCGAATCAACATCCATGTAGAAAAAGAAAAGAAAAGAAAAGAAAAGAAAATTTTCTCTGTTAGATGCTTTCAAACTTGTAAAGGATAAACATGTAGGAAGAGATACTAAGCTAGCAGCAGGAGTCAAATTAAAAAAAATATTGTCTATTATTGTAGCCAATATCTTTTTAAGTGTCACGAACCAACCAACCGCGGTCTCTAATCTCTATATAACCCAAAAGCCTAGCTAGTTTATTAAGAGGTACTACCGACCGAGCTGTTATATATGGTTCAAAATTTTTACTTTCCACCCGAATTCCTCAACGTTGCTGCGTCAAATTAACCACCCGGCCCTCTACCTACTCCCGTCCGGGCACTGCAGAGTACTTGGGGAAGAGCCAAACAAATGATCATAGGATAGGATCAACTTTGATCGATACATGAGATTATGCCTCCAACCAACCCAAGGCCAAGGGACTAACTTATTAGATGGTGATGGTGCTATCAACGTGCCATATGTTGTCCAAAGATTTGTTTTCCTCTTCTATTCAAATTAAGTAGGATCGTTCACATTAGGCCGGCCTGCTGCTAAGGCATGCAAATTCAAAACAACACTAGCTAGGTCTAGGTGTGATCAGAAAAGGACCGAGCATGCATGCATGAGAGTCAGTAAATGGATAATAGTTAAGGGCCCTCCCTCCCTACCTTCTCGATTCAGAGAATAATATATAATCTTTATGATAGAGTAAGAGATTTCTTAAAGTCATAACACAAGTTCTTATACAGTAAAAAAAAATAAACTCGCACACAAATTCAAAAAATATATAAGTAGTCAAGAATTCAATCTTCCTATATACATATGATCTCGATCGCATGTTCAAATTTCCTGGTGAAGAAATTAAAATCAGGAATTTATCATGCATTCTCTTGCTTACCAAGAGACTCGAACGTGCAAGTAAATCCAAAGGCCAAGATGGTCTTTTATTCTTGAATTTGAGAGGATCCATATTTATGAATTCAAATCTGCCAACCCACCCTAGCTAGGAACAAATAGCATCATTATCATATGCCTAATAACTCATCTTAGTAAAATATTTTGCCTTGGAAGGGGCCTTTGTCAATAATTTCAATGTTTAAAATAAAAACCGTAAATAACAGAAACAAAAGACAAGCGAGTAGAAAAGATTGGGCCTGGATTCTTGAGAGTAATTAAACCCAATATAGATTTTTTTTTTTTAAAAAAAAATAAAATACTAAAAAACAATCTTGACCAAGTCAAAACAAAAGCCCTAAAATAAAAGAAAACCTCCGAATCCCACTTCCCCACTCACCTCATACCATTAACTGACTTAACTGCCATGACCTTCCCTCACTCCCTCTCCCTCCTTTATATCCAACTCTCTTGACTTTCCCATTTTCGCTCTTACCATTGCCATTTCTCGAAGAAGATTTCAGTAAAATCTTCAAACACCCACAAATGGCTTCCTTGAAAACAGTCCTGAACATTGCTCTAATCTCCTGCCTTTTCTCGATTTCGATCGCTGCTCTTTCCAAGTCTTTGCATCAGTTTCAGGTTGGTGGTGACAGAGGCTGGGGTACACCACCTCACAACCAGACTGTCACTTACAATGACTGGGCTGGCAAAAACAGGTTCCATATTGGAGATACCCTTTGTAAGTTCACCTCTGATTCTCTCTTGAATTTGACAGTGAAATTTAAGTTTTGACCACTAAGTTATCATTGCAGAGTTTTCTTTGAAATTGTAACTTTCTTGGCTATGTTCTTCTGTTTCAGATTTCAAATATCAGAAGGACTCGGTGCTTGTAGTGGACTCGAGGGGATACGAAAACTGCATTACGTCAAACCCGATTGCCAAATTTGAAGATGGGAACACTGTTTTCAAATTTGACCGCTCTGGTTTCTTCTACTTCATCAGTGGAGAACCGGGTCACTGCAAATCTGGCCAAAAACTGATCATCCGTGTGATGCACCCTTTTGAACTTGAGCCACCAGAATCTGCTCCAGTGCCTCAGCCAGGGCGTGATCCTGACACGAGAGGTAAACCAGGTGGCAGCAATGGCTGGGATTCTGATGATTTGGGTCCTCCTAGATATAACACGGCTTCTAAACTTGCTGTTGCATCTTACTCAATGACTGCTCTTGGAGGGGCTTGGATGATTCTCAATATGTAGGAATTGACGTAGAATAGGAGTATTTTTATTCCGTAGTTGATGCTTCGTTTTGAATCTTGATGATTGTTTATTTAACGTCCGTATTGTAGTTGATTTAATGATTTTACTGATTTGGCTTATACTGCAGTCCCAAAATCTCTGTTTTTCTTTCGAGTTTATTACTAAAATTTGGACTATAAATGAGTCCAGTCGAGTTAAACACTTGAATGTTCAAACCTGTTTGATAATGCCATCAAGCTTAAAAAATTGTTCAAGCAAAAGCTTGATTACTTCTCAAGTCAATCTCAAATGAGCTTTAATAGAGCTAAAGCTGGAGTAGCTTGATTTTTAAATAGAAAATTTTATCAGCGAGATTACCGAGCAAAACATGATAATCTAACAAGCTAGAAAATATGTTCAAGCCAAACATAATAATCTAACGAGCTTGAAAATGTTCAAGCCAAACAAAACAATCTAACTGGCTTGAAAATTTGTTCAAGTTTGACTTGATAACCTAAACTACCCAGTCTCAAACGAGACTTTATCAATTCAAGTACGTGTCAAACTCAAGTAGCTAGGTTCTTTATGTAGTCCTAATCACGAAAGTTTAGCCAGCTAAAATCTGGGCTAGAAACTGATCTACGGCATAATTAGATTCATTAAAATGAAATGTCTAAACCCAATCTTTTATATATAACTCTATTCAACCTTTTAGCTGTTCCTAACATTGCATATACATCTGCAAAAGTGAAAATACAAAACACTACGAAATGTTTGAGCCCAAAAAGAATATAGAAGGTTTGTAATCTATTTGCCCGCTTGAGCTTCAGCAAGAAACAAAAGAGTCTACAAGCTCTTCCCTTGGCAAATGACTGCTACCTGATTGGGCCTTTATTGCCTCTTCAACTGTGTCACTTTTGTCGGGAGAATCTCCTCGCATTTCTACCTCGACTTTGGTTTCTAACAATTTGGTCTTCCAATTGAGAATAACCGCAACGGCTTGATCAGCAAACAGAAGTTTTGAAACGGGCGAAGCACAAATTTCCTTGTAAGCCTCGTAACTGGCAACACAGGTGCGTCCACCTTCCAAAAGCTTTGAAAGAGGGTGCACAACAGAGATAGGATCATTGTTCTTTTCCAAGGTTTCCATCGTCTTTAGAAACTCAGAGACAAATTTTGGTTTGATAAACTGAACAAATACTGCAGTTTCATCCAAGTTGCGGACCGATGTCACAGAAGTTAGACCAAAAGCTTTACACAGACATTCTCGTATGTCCCTGGCCTTGAGATTGGATGGGAATCCCCAAAGTAGAACAATATTTGGAAACGAAATATTTGAGTTTCTGATTTTGGTACTATTAGAATTGGGCGATACTGTAACTAGTTTACCAGTCCTCATATCAACAATTTCTCCACTAGCCCAGCTGAGATAAAGAAGATTTATGTGCTTCTGAAGCTTTTCTTCATTGGCCAAATTTGGAGGCGCTGATTGAAGTTTGAAATCAATACCTAGATGACTGCATGCCTGGGCAAACACACACCCCGTCATAAAAGCATCATAACCAGCTTCATGTTTAGCTCCAGAGTTCCAGGTTGAGGACCTACATACAAATGGAGACATAATCTTAGTCGCAGCAGGGATCATCAAAAGATAAAGATTGAAAACAAATTACAACAGAACCTGTCGGCATGTCCCAAACAGAGTTTGATTCTGAAGGGTAAAGGACAATATGTAATTTCAAAGGAGTTTATTTTTTATACAATGTCACCATTAAAAAAAAGTACACAAGCACCCAAAAAAACATCAGGGCTGAATGAAATGATTTAAAAACTCACTTGATATGTATCAGATATTGTAGAATTAAAATTCTACGTATTTTTCAGATCTTAAGGAAGTTTATTAATGCCTTCTAAATCAATTTTGATATCAGCCAATCAAATGACTCGAAATGAAAGCCTCGTCAATTGAGCATCAAAAATCAGAATTTCTTTAAAAACTTTAGAATATATGTAAAATGTGATAAGGAAATAATGAGTAAATCATTTCCGGGTGTTTGATATCAAATCGATTAAGATTTAAGGCCGCTTGTGTAAATAATATTTTACACAGACGGTGTGTAGAATTTTACTCATTTCAATATTATGAATTAAAACATAAAAGTGAGCTATATGTTGGCACTTTTCAACTCACATTATGTTCGACAAAGAATGTGGTTACATGAACGTAAGATATGATTCAAAAGCAACAAATATTTGAAAGGGAAAAGGCTTAAAGAAGCAACCAAAAGAATATGAAACTTCACTGGTAAATCAATGAATTTCAAACCTTGGAGAAGATTAAAGGAAAGCGTACCTCATATCATCCACTTGGACCTCCACTTTAATACATGGTTTATTAGCCAAACCAGAGCTTTTCACACCTAAAGCAATTTGTGGACACAAGGCGGCAAATGCTTCGGATAATCTTGTGCCAGTTTTCCTTAACATCAAGTGGCATGTTGTATTTGCATTTAAGAGTATCTTAGTGTCAATCATGTATGGGAAGTACTTGTGAAGGTACGGCACGTATTCCTCGACCGTCATAGGAAGTGAACCCAAGAACTTACTGTATATGTGTGCAAGATCTGTATTACAAACAAGTATTTGAGCAACAGATACCATGAATGTAGCTATATTCATAAATCTTGGAAATTCGTACCCAGAAAGCAATTATGCCCAACAATCAACTTCTGTTCTGATGAAAGGAGGTCAATTACATGCCGAAAGCCAACGGCAGCTACAATCTGCATATCTGCTACTTTGCAAAGGCTTTCCTTCACTTCTTTCTGCATATAACCAAAACTAATAATCAGAAGGTCAACAAGAAAGAAATATAAGAAAATAGTATTTCCTCCATTCCAATTTGAGTCTATTTTGGGGAAAAAAATTTGTCCCAAAATGAGTGTCCCTTTTTCTATAAAGTTACTAAGTTCACCTTTCTTGTCTTTCATGTCCTAATATGTACCCTCAATACCAACGTGCGGACACTAAGGGCATATCATGTATATGTATTACTAAACAGGCCTAGAAATCAAGGTTCTTAATTTTTGCAAAAAACTAAAGCTGGACACTCATTTTGGTAAGAAAGGAGTAATAGTAATTGCCTTCTCATAAGATGCAGAAAATCACACAAGTTACTCAGAATTTTTTTATACTTCTTTGTTTCCCCAAAACCATCATGCTCCAAAGATAAAATAAAGAAATTGGATGATTCACAAGAAACATTGTTGCCAGCTATCCTTGTGTAATATTAATACAACATGATCTACCTGATACATTAAGGCAGAAATCTGGTAATCCCGGCCTCTTTTGGAATGAGAATATTGTATACGGAAAGAATTTCATTTAATAATCACTGGTGAGTTCAAAATGTAGCCAAATGTGACAATACAGTTATGGACTTTCAGTAACAACCACCAAAAACAAATCAACCCTTGCGCAAAAATAAGCACAATCAACTCTTTCCTAAGGCTTTAAACTTGCACCTTACCATGAGCAAGTCCCTGTCCTTCTCAGAGTCTGTATAGACAATTAAATGTTGCAAACATGAATTTTCATCTTTCAGCCGAAAGTAAGATAGATCTCTGAAATGTTTTTCAGTAACCTGCATAATTCCAGATATTAGCAACCATAAAAAGTATACAAGTGCTAAAGCTGTAAATCGTCAAGAATAAACAGTTAGCTCGAACAAGCGTCAAATGGAACTCTAAAGTTACAAGATCCTCAAACAAGAATAAAGAAAAAAGAGGTGCATCTTTAATCAAAGCATACTTCACATGAACATAAAGGGTGATCTGATTTACTAAAAGTGATACAGATTCTAGGTTCATTACAATCTCACATAGTCAAATGGGAAAATAAAAGTGCTGAACAGGTGGACGCATACAACGTAGAGTGCAACCGTTAGGAAGTGCGAGCGTATCAATCTCAACCACATTAGAAATAGGGAAGGAAAAGACCAAAATTAACATGGACATCCGTAATAAAGAAAGATACGAATGAGTGTTGTGTGTGTGATGACCTTCTTTAGACCGAATCAAATGGCGGAAAAGGATTCATGTAGCCGACCGCAAGTGATTGAGAAAAAGGCTGAGTTGAGTTGATTAGAACATCTATATTACAATACACATCGGTTCGTACGTCATGGCCAAGATTTACCCATCTACTAAAATCCTATAGCCACGATCTAATCCCAGAGTCCACATGTGTGAAGGTAGTTGTTGCACAACGACCACTCTAAGTCTTCCACTTCAGCCCGAATTGCCTCTATTTTGCACAATTGTCTCTCTATCTTTGGAGTCTCAACAACAACACTAAAAACCATATTAGCTAACCCTTCTTAATACCTCGAACATATTGTATGTTAATGTGACAACTGTATGTTAGGAGTATTTGTCAAGCACTAAAGACGATAAATCATTTCTAATGTCAAAGCTACGTTTTTTTCAACCCACGGTTTATAATTGGTTAGGGCATTAGTTACTGCAAAAGCAAATATAAATGAAAAGATAGCTATAGAAGGCTTAAAACATTGAAGAACATTGATTCTGTCAAAGGCTGCCACGTCTATGACCCAGCTTTAAGTATCATCTTATCGTCAAAAGTAAGACTTCCATCAAATATACGTCAACAGGTATCAAGTTTAGCACAATCCAAGAGTTCTCTATCATATCTGTACAAATCTCAAAACTCTTTCCTAAGATGTAACATTAAAGTTATTTATTTGTATGCATATCTCTGCATATGACATACTTCACTATTACATAGACTGATGTCGTCTTACATAACCACAATAAGTATGCAAACAAGAATTCTGATATAACACAAACATGAGTTTATACAAGGAGTTTATAATAGAAGATTTGTTCATAATATTGTCCAAGACAACATATAAAAATATTACCGACTTAATCAACCTTAGCTGGTGGGAGTTGAACCCATTCAGTTTAAGGGCTGGTCGCATATTGAGGAAAATAGCTTCGAATTTCTGATTGGAGTCATTTGAGCCTTCCTGACCTTCAGATACTCCATTTCCAACCCGTGACAACCCATCCCGCCATTCACTGATTCTTTTCTTCATTCTTACAGTGAAGAGAACATCTGCCACTTTATCCAGTGACTTATCTGTAACTTCTCTCCTTTCACACACCGACTCCGACAATTCAGCTTCATATGCCGAATATACGCGCCTCATTGCTGCAAGTTCTTGTGTTCTGGATAAATAAGATATTCCTGAGATTATCCAAGATTGCAAGATCTCAAATGAAGGTAATAGAGAGGAAGCATAATGATGTATCATGATACAAACTCTACAAAGAGAAATACATCAAACTCAGAAAGCCGTAAACATGAAATTACCGAATACCACTGGCAATTTAAAATATGACTTACTCTATCTTGTATATCTAACAATTTAGTTATCTTGGATAGAGTCTGAACATAATGTACGTCAAAGACCCATATTTTTACTAAAGTTCTTCTCCCTAGTAACCAGGTTTAATTAATCCTAAAATCAGTTGTCCAAAAGACTCCTAGCATGAGTTCCCATGCCTTCAATTAGATGCTTCCATACATCAAACATATGAATCAACCATACATTAAAAGTTCCTATTGCATGAAGCCAAGAGAGAAATAGTTACACAAGGAAGTGAACTACCTTCATTTATACACACATTGAAATCAAACTGGTACTTCGCCAAGAAATCAATTGAGCTAGTCTGCCACAGGAACTCGTAGGATGGGCCATCGCCAGTAACTTCTTGGCGTGGAAACACATAAAAGTTGTACCTGTCAAATGAAATCATATTGCAAGGTTAAATGCTCGTAACGTCGAGCAGTTCAAATGTTCAATCTTTTTAACTTTTTTCCATCAACCAAATGGAGCACACACGTTTATCTAGACCCGAAATTATCAAACACGAAACAAACAACATTAAAACGAGTCTCATTTTGACTTTTCAAAGTCCGGTTAGATTATTATCAAGCTAGCTCAAATGAGAGATACGGAGAGAATAACTAACGGGTGAGCGATAAAGGATTGCTTGGAAGGGTCCCACCGGAAGGGGCAGACGCCGAACTGGACAACGGCGAACTTTTCGGCGGAGTCTTTAACTTTTAGATAACTAATATCGAACCGGTCAAACTCCGAGGAATCTCTCCAGGGAGCGCTAGTGATGCCGGTCATTTCCAGGTCGATGGCGACGAAGTCGGCGTCACGGACGTAGCGTCGTAGGTCGTAGAGAGACGATTCGAAGTTGGATTTGGTGACATTTTTGATGGCGAAGGTGGAAGATGATGAAGCTGAAGAGCAAAATTCGCGGTTGAAGAAGGAGGACAGATTTAGGGTTAGGGTTTTGGAGAGTGCCTGAACCAGACATAACTGTTTCTTCATTCTCTGTGTTGTTTCATGTCACTCTCTGTGACAACGATGATGACTCGCTTGGCATTAGCATTAGGGCTAACAAGCCAAACGCCGTGGTTCAGGATAGTGGTCAGCTAGGACTGCTGTTACTCGAGCCTTCGGCAATAGATTTTGGATTTGAATTTTTATGTATACAGAAAATATATACTACTCACTTCGTCTTTTAATTATTGTGTCGTTTGATTCGATACATCGATTACAAAAAAAAATAATTAATTTAATTATTAATATTGATATAATGTATAATTTTTGTTAATGTTTTGTGGTTCATAATTAAAGTAAGAAAAAAAATAAGAATAAAATAATAAAAATAATGTCCCTAAAAAGTTTTTAAACAAGACAATTATTCTAGAACAAACAAAAAAAAAAACAAAAATTTAGAAACAAAGGGAGTATATAAAAAAAAAAAAAATTCTACGATGCTCGCTTTCGAAGTATGCTAAAACCCAAAAAAGTAGCACAAACATTCACTTTTACCGTTGCATAATATATTTATTTATTTACTCCCTTCGTTCTAAATAAAAAATTTACTATACTAAAATATTTTAGGATGTTTCACCCAAAAAGTAAAAAATTATGTCTTACAATTTCTATAAAATTTTTAACTTTACCCCTTACATGTGGTACAAATATATTAACTATGCTAAAAAAAAATTGTAATTATGATCAATTTCAAGACTACTTATATATCTCTTAATTATTAGATTTTTCAAACGTGAACTTTTGAGTGGAACGGAGGAAGTACTATTTTGTCCACTATGATAAAAATAAAATAAAAAATTCTATTGTAGTTACTAAATCTAAAGAAGTTTTTATTTACATTTCAGTTAACTAGTTGTTTCGAAGGCAATGTGAAAAATAAATATAAGGTGATGCTAAAAGATGATTTTGGAGTGAAAATTAATGGCGACATGTCTTCTATGATCCTACAAATATAACACAAATACCAACGGAAAAAGTGGTACTTATATTAGGTATGTCCTCAATTTTCTATATTACATGTCCAAAACGGCCAAATAAATGTCAAGTCAACTCAAGTGTTAAAAAAATCTATTAGAGTTAGATTTTGAGACTACAGATGAAAGAGAAATTCTAGTATGAGCGAAGTAAAAAAATAATAATAACAATATACGGTAAAAGTAGAAGTCGGCACCAAAGTACGATGGATTAAAATGATGTTAGGCCAATGACAAAATTGATACTACAAACTTTAAAATACGAAATTTAGTAAATATTGATTGGTTGTGTAGTTTACTAGCCGTGCACAAAGGGCGAAATAAAATATCTAAGTTCATAACTGTAACGTCTTTTAGTGGTCCACATAAATGATGAAATTTGATAAACTACATTCACATGTTTCAGATGAGTTCACCGACTTCGTGTGGGTTACTCATCATGACTTGGCTGGATCTGGGAGCGTTACTAAGGGAATTTTAGGCAAATTCTTTTGTGTGTTTTCCCTAGATTGGCCTAAAAAAAAATTATGCAAGTCATGTCATTAAAAAATAAGACTTATAATTATGATCAATCAATAAGAATTGTTTATTGATTATTAGAATATATTAAGTATAAGAGGATTGCTATTAACACCGTCAAAACCTCCTAGTACACCCATTTACTAATAATATCCCCTCCAATATTTCTGGCTTCAAATCTTCTATTCCGCTTCCTATCACACTCCGTGTCCCACTTAATACTAGCCTTACATGTGTCCTTGTTATTTTAACTGGTCTTTTTTTTTACAATTTTTATAAAAAAGTGTGTAAGGCTGAGATTTAATATGACAGAGAATGTGAAAGAGAGTGGAATAGAAGATTTGAATTCAATATTTCTAACCCCCAAAAATCTAAGTACATCCCACCTATTTTCCTATTTTACCACTCCTACATCTATATCTATATATCTATATCTATATCTATATATATATAATGACAACAGTGCTTATAAAAGAAAACATCCCGCTAAAATGTACTTGTCAAAAATAGAAGCTAAAAAATGTCGAGGATCCATTATCCAACGGTGGAGATAGACAATTTAATGGGAGCTACTGCAGATGTGCAGCCTTTGGGAAATCAAACGGCCAAAGGATTTCAATTACACTGAAGAGAGTCTCTTCATATTTTGGTTGTGGCCTAGAAATTGGCTCCCATTAAAGATTTGACCGAAAAACTATTGTTTTCTTCTATATCCCTTCTTCCTCTAAACTAAATCATTTTTGCAGTTTAGTGAGTCTCTGCTATTTAATCCCCTATAATATATTACTCCCTGAATCACCATTTTTCACCAATTTCCCGTTAACTATGCGATGAACCACTGCATGAAACATGGATTCGTTTGAAATGTTTGGGGTTGGGTCGGCTCAATGGTTTTGATTACTAAGGAGATTTGGTAGTCAGTATTAAGGCCGGATAGGATTAATAAGCCAAAATGTCGGATGTTTGGTACGCAATAGGCGGTCGGGACTATTAGCACGAGTTATTCGGATAAGGTCCTTATCCCCTCCCTAATAATACCAAGAGAGAGGGTGATATTATTAGCACCCTCACTAAAAAAACACGTGATTAACATTTTTAATTCCAAAATTACTTTTTATATATAAGTAGGGATTAATAGCGAGGGCGCTAATAACACCGAAATTAATAATAATATTTATCCTTGCCTAACTACCAAACAACCCCTAAACGTATTATTTTCCCATTCCAAAATATATAAGAGTTCATTTATAGTTCCTTATTAAAATTAGATAATTAAGTTTTAGGTTATTTTAGTTGTACATATACATTAATGACCTTAATGTTCATCTTAATGTATCGAACACTAGAACATGATAGTTACCAACGGTGAATTTAGTAAAATTATATAAAAGTGAACATTCATATAAGAACATCTTAAAAAAAATAAACACATGAAAAAGTAAAATTTATATATGTTGAGAAAGGAAAAGCATTAGAATTTGTCATATATATATATATATAAGCAATAGAAAATACTCCCGTATAATTTTTAGGGTATTGTTTCTAAAAGAGCATGGAGTAAAGAACAATGCAACCCTTGAGTTTCAATGCATTGGACTTGACTATTGCAAATATTAATGTCCATAAATAATTATATAACATCATCATAATTCGAATACATAACTGAGAATATAAAGACACATTAGTATGTGAATAGCTAGATAAACTCGACATGTGAAACTAATAATTGAAACATCTAGCAAATTCTAATTTCCAAGAATAACATTAAATTACATTATTTTTATGTTTGACTGTATAATTAATGAAAGTATTTACCTTTACATGACATATTATTTTAACCAAACACAGTTAATTTTTTAAAAATTAAATCAGTCAAATAGAACAACTCTAATTTACTTGGATAAAATGGAGAAAAAACACATTGAACATAAGTATTTTGGGCAAATAAAAAACCCCTCCAATACTTTTATTAAAATATGTGTTTTCCCGTTCCAGAAAAAAGCATGGAGACAACTGTAATCAAGGCAATTGTCTCCGGTTAATATTTTATTAACAATTTTACATGTATTATCGCTCAAATAAGAATTATCAAAGCACATTTTCTAAGCAGATGTCTTTATTGAATACATAAAGTCAGTTTAGTACGTGAACAACTACATTAAATCATTGCCCAAATTAATATTATCAATTCATATTTCCTAAGCAGATATCTTTACACCGGATGTTTTGTTCTAAGCTATGATAAATAATAACTTTGATTAATTATATTTTTAAGAAATTCTTAACATTTAAATTTTTTTATTTTTTAATTTAATATTTAGTCACGGACAGTTGTATGCCATTTTGTCCAGAATCACCAATCATAAGGGCTTTCAATTTTTGATATGTAATAGTGATTAACTTTGCTAGGTTTACAACTCTTTCTACAACTATTGTTACAACTAAGTCTTAATGAAGGGCAAAGTTATCTTTTTCTAATACACCTTTGCCTTTCATCAAAACTTAGTTGTAGCAATAGTTGTAGAAATAGTTGTAAGACTACCATTTTTCAATAGTAATAGTAGTAGTAATTGTATACGTGTCAACAACCAATGTTGTATCAATGAATTATTTCGAAATTTATAATAATTTTTTTATTGATGTGATTCTCTATTATTAATTTTACATATTTTAATACTTATGTTTTAATTATTTATTTAATTTTCATACATTGAACTCATAATCTTTACATTATAATTATTTGTTTAACCTGTTAACAATTAACTTATTTTGCTGAAAATGTAAGCTCCTTTTTTTTGGTGTTTGATTTTTTAATCAAATTGTCATATATAAATTATTTTTGCAAAATATACTAAGTTTCTAAAGTATAGTGTTGAGGGTTTTTATAAAAAAACTTGTTATATCCCACATCAATTTCCCGGCCCTTTGTATGATATCACAAACGTTATGACATTATCTGTTCATTAAAATAATTTTTATTTATTAAATTTATGTTCTTATCTTTACATTTTAATTATTTGTTTAATTTTCATATATTGCATATTATACATCGAACTCATAATTTTTACATTATAATTATTTATTTATTTATTTTCTTAACATTAAACTTTTTAATTATTTTATTTAGATCAATAAAATCCCCGTGCATCGCACGAGTGCCATACTAGTTTTTCCTAAAATCAACCCACTTTACCTTCATATCCACCCCTCACTTCCCTCCTTCCTCCTCCCAGCAATGATGCCCGCCTTGCCCCCCATCCTTCACCGCAATGACACCATCCTCCTCTTCACCTTCTTCCCTCTCCAAATTAACCTACCACTAACAAAAAAACCTCTTCAAATACTAATTTAAGTCCTAACCTTAATTCCAATTCGTTACAAAACTGCACAAATTGCAGAACTCCTAACCGAGCACCCCTACTATGAGTGTTCGGCACCCCTTGCAGAACCGCTTGAGTTGCGTTTGGTGGAGGCTGTCGAACATCCAAAATACCTTCTTCTTTTTTTCAAACCTAAAAAATGAAAAATACATAAGAGCATTTATGTCAAAATTTATAATGACATTTTTGTAAAAATGAGTGGGGTTGTACTTAGAGGTATTGGAGGTGTTAACAGCAACACTCTTAAGTATAATTACATACACATTAAACAAACTCGAAAAACTTCATTAGATGTTATAAACATATGTCCTTAAGGGGTGGCCCAGTGGTAGAGCTGAAGAGTGTGAGGTCTCAGGTTCGATCCCTTCCCACGCCCCCTTAGGACATCAAAAAAAAATGTTATAAACATATATGTATATCCCAAAAAACAAAAGAAAATTTTCAAACATTTTCAGTTATTTCATACATAAACACATACATATATATATATATATATATATATGGGAGTATTTAATGATTACTTTTTTTTTTAACCATCAATAGTTACTCTCATTATCAACCATTGGATCAAAAATCAAAAGTTGTGATTTAATTCATATATATATATATATATATATATATATATGTTATAGTTTGTGCGGTTCGTAATTTTCTTTTAATACGCATATGTTGTTGACTTTAACCTTGCTGAAAATACTCTCTTTAACCCAAATTGTGCGATCTTTTTGTTGCTTTTTAGTAAAAATTAAGAAGGTCGAACTTCAAACTAACTATTTTAGTAGTGTATGTTTTTAGTAGTGTATGTACATGATGTTCTTATCACATTATAATAGTAGTATTACAAGTGTACATTCCTACATGTTAGATAATTAAAGTGAGTTTGGCAATTTTATACTCGTAAAAAGGACATGAAACAATAAAATTTGATTTAAAAACAAACACTTTAATTTAAAACTGAGGGAGTATTAAATATTCTAATCCATAACTAGTAACCGCAAAAGATCAATGAACTGTAGTTAACTTGTGTTTGTTCCCTTTTTTGGAGTATTTATTTATTTAGAAGGTTATACTATATATCGACCAAAAATCTTGGTATTGATTTTGGGTGCATTTATTTTATCCTTACTTTTTACATACCATATTATTTCGCCCCTTAACTAATACTACTAACTAGATCCATGGTGGCACCCGTCTCCATATTCATGTATGTGGATTTCAAATCATAATGCATCAACCCACCCCCTCTGACTCTCTGAGCGAGCGATCCTCCTCTGCTTCTCTTAATGAGCATCACCCTCCTCTGCGTCGTGTGAGTTGACTTGAAATGGCTTTCTCCAAAAGCCACAGGCTAAGGACCATCTCTGTCAAGAAATTTATCAGATTAACTGAACAAATTCATACCAAAGTCAGGTTTCCGAGACCAACTTCAACAGAGCTCGTAGTAACTAGCATATTCCAAGCTGTTTGGCCCGCTCAACACTCAACAGCACAGAAGCTTGATTTTCACGTCAGTTGTCAAGAACGTATCAAGCGAGCTGCAAAGGCTCCATCAAGTGAATGCTTGACTGGGCTAGAGGAATAAAACCCCTGTTCCGTAATAAACTCCCTCGACACAAATCTGTCTGCAGAATCTATGCTGAATTCCTGTGTAAAGAAAATCATGAGTAAGAAAATGATTTTAATAATAATTTTTAGGTCCCTTGACTTTGATCAAATTTTTTGTTTGGTTCTACCGCTTTAAAACCTATTCAACTCGTCCTACATCTTGCATTTTCTTGTTAGATTCCCCCCAACCCCCGTTAACATTAGAATCTCCGTCTATTTCGTACTTGAAATCTCTACCTACATTTTATTACAAAAACACCATGAATTAAAAAGACTAAATTGCACTTGATCCGTCTCTCTTCACTCTATTCTTATCGTTACCATGGAAGCCAGCGGCGATGATGGTGGGTGGCACTGACTGCGAAGAAAGCCACAAACTCAGGCCGATGCAAAGAGGGCGTGTGTGGCTGCAAAGGGGACAGAGAAACAGGCGAAGCCATTATATTAGTCATGATCGAACCTACATAAAGAAGCCCTGAATTATGAATCTAAGACTCTAAAAAAGAATTTGAGTTGAAGATGAAGGGGACAGTGTACATTTCCGTCCTGTGCTAAGATTTGAGTTATTCGATTTGATTTTTGGAGGCCCAATTTGAGCTTCAATTCTCGACCATTTCTGCTCCAATTCAACTTCTTTTCAATTTTCTTTCCTATTCCAATCAAAACCAACTCAAGATTTAAAAAGAAAGATTGAACAAACCGGTAGTGGAAGGTGAAAAGATTGCAGCATTGTTGAAAAGGAACTTGATTTTTCAAGATTGCTGAGTTTGAAACAACAAAAACCACCACCAACCACCCCACAATCGCCTCCGCCACCACTACCGAGAAACCCCTAAGCACCTCCCTCCGCGATGATATAGACGAAACAACCAAAACCCTTGAAAACCCATAATTGGTACACCAAGAAGACGACAAATCACCCACCAGTTGTTCAAAACAACTTTTTCTTATTCTAGTCGTTGGATAAATTGCATACAATTACAACCAAATTGTATTAAACCCAAGATTTTTCAGCTTTAGAGATCACAAGGAATCTGAGGAGATGGGAAAAGGGGGGGAAATGTTGCGTACTTTGCATTTGAAGGAAACGTTTGAGTGTTGTATGTCATGAGAGAAGGCGTACTGGGTGATTGTTTCCATAATTTAGGAATTGAGTTTGCCCGGTTAGTGGAAGTTGAAATTGTTGATTTTGATTGTCCCGTCGCGGCGACGGAGAACTTGACTGACGAATTCATGGAAATCGGGCAGACTTAGGTGTGTTGGAGGAGGAGGAGGAGGCTTTCATGGCTATCTACCCAGATGAAGAGAGGAGAGAGAGAAAGAGAGAATATATTTTTTGTCTAACCCGAAAAAGGGAATGACAAAAATACCCTTGTTAAAAAGTCACATAACTATACGTGAAGATAATAGTTAAGGGTATTTTTGCCAATTTTCATGCCCTTAAACATTCACTGTTACGGTAAGGGTACTTTTGTCATTTTTGAAAAAATAGACGGAGATTCTAACGTTAACGGGTGAGAGGGGAATCTAACAAGAAAATGCAACATTTAGGACCATATGAATAGGTTTTAAAGCGGCAGGACCAAACAAAAAATTTGGTCAAAGTCAAGGGACCAAAAAATTATTTAAATCTAAGAAAATAAATAAATGTGATACTGTGGCGCCATTTGATTTGCACAATGGTTTAAATGGTAAAGTGTGGGCAAATTTTGTGAAACAATAAATAAGGCATTAACAGATTAAGCACGATGGCGCTTACTGGATGCCTGACGAGAAATGCAGCCACCCTTTCTTCGTTCTCTTCGGGATCAATTGAACATGTACTATACACTAGTACTCCACCAGGTTTTACCAACCTATAAATGAATTAAAATTATAGAGAAAAAAAACCATCTTTTCTAAAAAAATAATGATAAAAACAACAGAAATTGCAACAAAAAATAATCTCAATATAAATTGGTCTCACGTGGAAGCTGCATCAAAAAGTTCATCTTGCAAGTTCTTCAGTTGTTCCATATCCTCTGACCGCCTATTCCAGCGTAAGTCTGCTCTCTTTGATAAATACATAGAAGAAATATATTGTTCAAGGAACCTTTCTAGTTTCAATGTTGAGGGGGTAAATCGTTAAGTGCTGAGAGAGAAAGAGAGAGAGAGAGAGAGAGAGAAACTGTTAAAAATTTCAAGTATTCTTCTACAAGTACCTTGGAGAGAACACCTAGTCCAGAACAAGGAGCATCCAGCAAAACTTTATCAAATGTCACACAATTTTTGTCCTGAGGAAAGACGGAAAACCAAGGAGGGAGAAAGAGAGAGGGTCAGATCCAGTTTGTTCCAAGAAATTTCTCCCACTTCCATAGCAACAATTACTTACGTAAAATACACGAAGATCAGCGTGAACAGTAGTGATAACGTTTCCAAGTTGGTGCACTTTGGCTGTGTCTTTAAGGATCCTTAAACGGCCTTCGTTTATGTCAATGGCAGACACCTTACCTGGAACCAATATGGCATGTCCCACATTATTCAAATTACTAAACAACAATATATCAAGTAAATAATAAATGTCAACACATCATTGTTCAAAGTTAGTTAGTCTCAAATGTTTGTTTCTTCCATAGAAGGGGGCATTTCACTACTATGTTTAGGCAAGATCCTCAAGTATTACATGATAGATTTTGAATCTTCCCACAGTTAAAGCATGATATACATTATTGGGCCTTCTGTCTAACAACTCAAGTCATTAGATGAGATGGTAACTTAGTATCAGAGTTTTGGTTTGAAAAGTCTTGGGTTGGAGTCATCCCAATTGCAAACACTTCCCCCCATAATTATTAGTTGGTGAAAATGATTTAGGGGATGGCTTGGGTGCCCACAAGACTAAGGCTTGGGATTTTGTGCCTGAGGATTGAGATAATGGCTGAGGTTGGAAGGAGGGTCTGACAGAACGGGTGGTTGAAAAGTCACCCCGACCTGCACTTATGTTCCTCATCAACTATCTCGTCTTCAAGCTTCTCCCTGACTCTTTGGGTCACCAATTATGAAATTTTTGCACAAATACTCAGCCCAGAATAGGTTAGGAAACCTTTGCTGGTATGGAAAAGTGAGAACTAAAAGAATAGCACCTCAAGAAGGACAAAGTTTGGGAAGGTCTTCTGAAAGGGCAAGACGAACCAAGTGCTCCGAAAAATGACCTGAAGTTGGTATTAGTCAAACTTTGAGGCTTGCACATATTCTTTAATTACAGAAGAAGGAGAAGGGCCAAGGAGTTTTTGGACATTAGGACTATTTAATATAAGGAAGTAGAAGACTTGGAGAAGATTTCATATGGATAGCGATCGGGCATTTTTATGAGTGAAATTTTGGCATCATCTAGAACATAAAAAGTTTCATAAAGATGATCTATATTTTTGTAAAGTAGTACCCTTAAAAGGAGTAGAACTACTAGAATTAGAAGTAAGCCTATACTTTTCCAAATTCATTGAGAAATGAGATGAAACTGTTGCAAGGATAGAGAGTCATTGCTGTTAAAAGATAATTTGTAATTTGGAAAGTCTTTGAATGTCTCCTAGAGTTCCATAGTCAAGTCAAAAATAGGACTTTATGTTTTCCCAAAATGAATATGCATTTCTCAGGATGAATTTTATCTGCTATAAAAACTCAGTAGATGAGTTTGAAGTAAGGAAATATCAATAAAAAGCAATAGCAGCAGCTTTGCAGTCTATTCCAAAATTCTACAGCCATATTATTCAACAATTTTGGTAACAGAGCAGAGGTTAATCCAAAATGGCTGCAAACCCAAACTCCATTTTCTCATATACCACAAGCCAAATTCCAATCTTCAATGGTGAACATTATGACTACTGGAGTTCTCAAATGGAGACCATATTTCTTTCACAAGATCTATGATGGGACATGATTGAAGAAGGCTAAGAAGAACGTCTGGATCATGTCGATGCTTCATGGACCGAAGCAAAAGAGAAGGAATACAGGGAGAATGTGAAGAAAAATGCTACTGCCCTAAGGATTATCCAACAAGGAGTAAGCAAAGCCATTTATCCGAGGATCTTCGGTGTCAAGAAAGTAAAAGATGCACGGGAAACTCTAAAAACAGAGTTTCAAGGAGCTGAAAAAGTGATTGCATTAAGTTGCAATCCTTGTGGAGTGAATTTGACAACTTGTCCATGAAAGAAAATTTCTCTAGAGTTGCTGAAATCATCAATCAAATTAAAAGCTGTGGAGATGTAGTTCCGGAAAAGAAAGTGGTCGAGAAGATACTGAGAAGCCTTCCACAAAAGTTCGAACATATTGTGGCTGTCATTACAGAAACTAAAGATCTTGCAGTTCTCACTCAATATCAACTCATGGGATCTTAGAAGCTCATGAACAAAGAGTAAGCAAATACAACAATCAACCCTTGGAACAGGTTTTTCAAGCAAAGATGAATGTTTCAAAGGAAACCCGAGGAAGAGGAGGCACATCTCATGGACAATTTTCTAGCAGAGGCCGTGGAAGAAATTCTCAAAGTAGAGGAAGAGGAAGAGGACGAGGAAGAAGTGATTTTTCTTGGAAACAAAAATCAGGTAATTCTAATTATGAATGCCTTATTTGCAAAAAAACTAGTCATGAATCTAGATTGCTGGTTCAAGTGTCCAAGATGTAAAATTCCTAACCATTCTGATAGAGACTATTGGTTTAAAGAAAAGGGAGAAAATAGTGAGAAGGAAAAGGCTATTCATTTTTCTGCAGAAGATGATGAAAATAAGCTGTTCTTTTCTATTGCAAATAGTGGGAAATCTGGTGAGACTTGGTATCTTGACAGTGGTTGCAGCAATCACTTGTCTGGAAATCAAATAGAATTTATTGAGTTGGATAAAAGTTACTCTTCTCAGGTTGAACTTGGTGATGGAAAGCAAGTAAAGATTGAAGGGAAAGGAGTCATTGCAGTTCACAAAGAAAAAGGTAACAAAAAATTCATTCATGATGTCCATTACTCACCTAACATTACTCAAAATCTCTTAAGTGTCGAACAAATGATGAGAAGGGGATATAAGTTGGTTTTTGATGATGATCCCCAATAATCTTTTTCCACTCAATATGAAATCATATGCTGCTTTTGGAAGTGAAGTTTCTAATGATACTAATCTATGGCACTTGAGATATGGTCATTTGAATCTTAATGGCCTGCAATTGTTGAAGCAGAAAAATATGGTTGTTGGACTTCCAGAAATTAAAAAGAATTATGAAGTTTGTGAAGGTTGTATTTATGGGAAGATACATCGTCTCCCTTTTCCAAAAACAGCTTGGAGAGCTCACGTACCACTTGAGCTTGTGCATACAGACATTTGCGGACCAACGAGAACTCCTTCATTAGGTAACAAAAGGTATTTTCTTTTATTTGTTGATGATTTTACAAGAATGACTTGGGCGTATATCATCGACCAGAAATCTGAAGCTTTCACCAAGTTCATGCATTTCAAAGCTTTTATTGAAAAACAAAGTGGATACAAGTTGAAGTGCCTTAGAACAGATCATGGAGGGGAGTTCATTTACAACCCTTTTCTGAACTATTGCAAAGATCAAGGGATCCAGAGACAGCTTACAATCAGGCATACACCACAACAAAACGGTGTTGCAGAAAGGAAAAACCGAACAATCGTAGAAATGGCCGGAAGCATGTTGAAAGGCAAAGGACTTCCAAATAAATTTTGGGCCGAAGCTGTGAATATTGCTGTGCACTTTCTAAATCGGTCGCCTACAAAAGTTGTACAAAATAAGACACCATTTGAAGCGTGGCATGGGAGGAAACCAGTTGTAAGTCAATTTAAAGTCTTTGGTTGCATAGCTTATGCTCTTATTCCTTCCCAAAACAGAGAGAAATTTGACGGCAAAGGTGAAAAACTCATTTTCATTGGATATAGTGATGAGTCAAAAGGTTATCGTCCTTTTAATCCAATAACAAATGAGTTGGTGCTCTCGAGAGATGTTGTTTTTGATGAAAATGCAGAATGGAAATGGGAGACGAAGCTATGGAGCAAGTACCTATTGCACCTCTTGAACTGAAGCAATCTTCTCAAATTGCTGAATCTTCTCAAGCTGCTGCTGGTCCGTCAAATAGTAAAGCTCATGAAAGTGAATCAGATTCAGACTCAGAAAATCGTCCAAGAAAATATCATTCTCTCGCAGAAATTTATGAATCTTGCAATGTTGCATTTTTTGCTAGTGAACCAAAATGCTTTGAAGAGGCAGTACAAGAAGAAGTTTGGAGAAAGGCTATGGATGAAGAAATGAAGAGCATTGAGAAAAATCAAACTTGGCAACTAGTAGATCTTCCAAAAGGAAAAGAAGCTATAGGATTGAAATGGGTCTTCAAGACCAAATTTAATGAAGATGGAAGCGTACAAAAGTACAAGGCGCACTTGGTTGCAAAGGGGTATTCTCAATGACCTGAAGTGGATTTCAAGGAGACTTTTGCACCAGTTGCAAGGATGGAGACGATCAAAACAGTTCTTGCTCTTGCTGCTCAACTGGAGTTGCAAGTTTTTCAGCTTGATATTAAATCAGCTTTTTTACATGGAGAGTTAGAAGACGAGGTTTATGTTAAACAGCCTCAAGGTTTTGAAGTTGATGCGGGAGCGTCAAGGGAAGTCATGAACAAAACCGTAGACTCAATGCTGGTTGATAAAAATGGGTTTACGCTGCCACTTGAAGCCTTGATAATGCTAATTGGGAAGATATATAAGTTTGGGAGGCAATTGAATAGCACGTGCATGGCAAAGAAGGAAGAAAACACTTTCTGGTTAAGAAGCGATCGCCCCGCCAACTTATTTGCGAACCAACTTTCTGGCGACGAAGCGATCGCATCGTTTCGGGCCTAAGCGATCGCTTCGCTTCCAGTCCTTCGAAAAATTGGTTTTGTTCCTAGTTTCCTGCTGTGATTATGTAATATTTGCCTAGGTTGATTAGGATTGTATTTCCTAGTTCTTAGTAGATAAGTAAATAGACTTCTTTTAAGTTTAGGATTCATTATTCTTTCTAGATTAGGATTTACTTTGTAAAGACTATATAAAGGGTTAGAATTAGTGTTGTATTTAAGATTTCAGTTTTGATTCTCAAGGAGAAATACAAAGAACAAAGTTTTGTTCAGATTTTGTCTATTATTTTTCTTAGGTCTAGGAAGTAATATTCAAAGGGCTCTTTACGTTAGGTGAGTGAAGTCTAACCGGTGAACCCAAACGGGATCTTTACGTTAGGTGAGTGAAGCCTAACCGGTGACCCGTCATCTATCCTTTTTGTTTTCGCTGCAATTTTCATCATTGTTTCCATTAACTTCGTCCATAATTCCATAAGCAACAACTTCAGCGTTTGTTACGCATCAAATTGGTATCAAAGCTTAGGACTTTCACGAATTCCATCTTCGTGAACGATCATGGCGAATGAAGAAACATGTCCTCGTGGATTGACGTTAGATCAAGTTACAAATCTGCGACAAGATCGTGAAATACAAAAACTTCAACGACGTATGGATCGAGTATTACAACTATTGGAAGGACGAAGAAAAGATGATGATGACCGAGGCTTGAAACATGATATTCCCGAATTCGATGGTTCCATGGATCCGGATGGCTATGTTAATTGGGTTCGTAGAACGGAGCGAGTATTCGAGTACAAGGGGTATAGCGATCGAAAGAAGTTCAAAGTTTTCATCCTCAAACTTACAAGGTACGCTTCTATTTGGTATGAAAATCTGAAATCCCAACGAAGATGCGAGGGAAAGTCCAAAATTGAATCTTGGGAGAAATTAAAAAAGTATCTTGACCGTAGATTCTTACCAAGCACCTATCGACAAGATAATTTTTCCAAACCCATTCAAACAAAATTCGGTCTTGTACCTTTGTCTTTTGTCTCTCAAGGAGGGTTATGAAGATTTAGTGCTATTAAAAAAGAGAGAACAAGAGTTGATAGAAAAAGAGAGGATAAGAAAAGAGAATATTGAAAAGGAGAGGGTAGCGAGAGAAAGAATTGAAAAGGAGAGGGTTGAAAGAGAAATAATTGAGAGAGAAAGGATAGAGCAAGAGAGAATCGAAAAAGAAAAAATTCAGAGAGAGGAGAGAGAAAAGGAAATTGAGAGAGAGATGATTGAAAGGGAGAAAGCTAATAGAGAAAAAGTTGAGAGGGAGCAATGTGAAAAAAAAAAGGAAGAGGAGAGGAAGCTCAAGACGGTTCGAGAAGAATTGAAGTTGTTACATACATACGAGGACCCGTTTGACTTCAAAGTTCCTACACGGTTTGCATCTTGGTTCCTTACACGACTTATCGATAATCACTTTTTTGCAACACAATGGGCGGATTGGATGAACCTCGTTTCAAGGGCGAATCATCGAGTTGGTCATAAAGATTCGAGGATGAAGTCTTTTCTAGGGAAGGGGAATGATACGATCCTAAGGCCAAAGATTTGTTTTGCACAAGTAGAGAGGATTATTCGTCAAGCTTGGAGGACATGGGATGGGCTTGGTCTCAACAAAACTGTGCTTGAAGAATTGAGGACAATTCTTTTCGAAGAAGGGGAGAATGATGCGGGAGCGTCAAGGGAAGTCATGAACAAAACCGTACACTCAATGCTGGTTGATAAAAATGGGTTTACGCTGCCACTTGAAGCCTTGATAATGCTAATTGGGAAGATATATAAGCTTGGGAGGCAATTGAATAGCACGTGCATGGCAAAGAAGGAAGAAAACACTTTCTGGTTAAGAAGCGATCGTCTTGATTAAGGAGAAGCGATTGCCCCGCCAACTTATTTGCGAACCAACTTTCTGGCGACGAAGCGATCGCCTCGTTTCGGGCCTAAGCGATCGCTTCGCTTCCAGTCCTTCGAAAAATTGGTTTTGTTCCTAGTTTCCTGCTGTGATTATGTAATATTTGCCTAGGTTGATTAGGATTGTATTTCCTAGTTCTTAGTAGATAAGTAAATAGACTTCTTTTAAGTTTAGGATTCATTATTCTTTCTAGATTAGGATTTACTTTGTAAAGACTATATAAAGGGTTAGAATTAGTGTTGTATTTAAGATTTCAGTTTTGATTCTCAAGGAGAAATACAAAGAACAAAGTTTTGTTCAGATTTTGTCTATTATTTTCCTTAGGTCTAGGAAGTAATATTCAAATGGCTCTTTACGTTAGGTGAGTGAAGTCTAACCGGTGAACCCAAACGGGATCTTTACGTTAGGTGAGTGAAGCCTAACCAGTGACCCGTCATCTATCCTTTTTGTTTTCGCTGCAATTTTCATCATTGTTTCCATTAACTTCGTCCATAATTCCATAAGCAACAACTTCAGCGTTTGTTACGCATCAGAAGTGGAAGGAAAATAGGAAAAAGTTTACAGGTTGCACAAGGCTCTTTACGGTTTGAAACAAGCACCGAGAGCTTGGGATAACAGGATTGATGCATATTTTCTGAAAAATGGACTTATTAAAAGTCCATCAGAACCATCCCTCTATGTGAAGACAAAAGGAGGTGATTTCATGATGGTTTGCATTTATGTTGATGATTTGATTTATGCAGGAACAAATGAAGAAATGTTGCAATTGTTCAAAGAAACAAAGATGAAAGAATACGAGATGACTGATCTTGGGTTAATGAAATATTTTCTTGGTATACAAGTGAAGCAAGCCAAAGGGGAGATTTTTATCTCACAAGAAAAATATGTGATTGATTTGCTTAAGAAGTTTCAAATGGAGAATTGCAAGTCTGTAGCAACTCCTATGGGGTTGAATGAAAAATTGCAACATGATGATGTAGCAGAAAAAGCAGATCCAAGTGTTTACAGAAGTCTTGTTGGTTCATTAATTTATCTCACAAATACAAGACCGGATATTATGCATTCTGTTAGTTTGATTTCCAGGTTCATGAATGAACCAGGCAAGATACATTTTGCAGCAGCCAAGAGGATTCTCCGTTATCTTCAAGGAACAAAGAAGCTTGGGATCAAATATGTGAAAGAAGGAAGTTGCAACTTAGTTGGTTTTACCGATAGTGATTGGACTGGAAGTTTGGATGATAGGAAGAGTACTTCAGCCTACATTTTTTGCTTGGGATCTAAGGCAATTTCGTGGAGCTCAAAGAAGCAAACTTCAGTAGCATTGTCATCTGCAGAAGCTGAGTATATTGCAGCAAATGAGGCTGCACGTGAAGCAGTATGGTTGAGAAGAATTTTGATTGACTTGGACCAAAAGGTCGGAGAACCTACTCCTATTTTCTGTGATAACAAGTCAGCAATTTCTATGACCAAGAATCCAGTTTTTCATGGGAGATCGAAGCACATCGAGTTGTGTCACAACTACATTCATGATATGGTTCAAAAGAAGGAAATCATCCTGGAGTTTATCAAAACTTCAGAACAGCCAGCAGATGTTCTTACCAAAGCAGTGTCGTTGGAGAAACTTCAAAATTTCAAGGATGTGATGAAAATTACAAATTACGAGGGGGTGTTAAAAGATAATTTGTAATTTGGAAAGTCTTTGAATGTCTCCTAGAGTTCCATAGTCAAGTCGAAAATAGGACTTTATGTTTTCCCAAGATGAATATGCATTTCTCAGGATGTATTTTATCTGCTATAAAAACTCAGTATGTAGATGAGTTTGAAGTAAGGAAATATCAATAAAAAGCAATAGCAGCAGCTTTGCAGTCTATTCCAAAATTCTACAGCCATATTTTTCAACAATTGCATTGTGTAAGCATGAAATACAAGATGAATAAAATCATTATAGAACTGTCAGGAAAGTTTGACTCATGTCATATCCACAAGAACCCAAAATTCAAGTCCAATGCCCTCTCCTTGCAAACCATTCCTTTCATCATCCTCTTTACCACCTTAATAACAAGTAGTTGTATTCCTCGTCCACAAAGAAAGCCCTGTCCAGCATCCTCCTCTTGGATGTCACGTGTTCAGTCCCTTGTCTAGCCATATGATGCAAATTTTTCCCCTCTTTAAGATTTTGACCACCATCCTCATTAGCTAACTAAGCATGTCTAGAAAATAAAGGACCCCACTATCCTACAGGGAACCCTCCAATTTTTTTAGTGCTGCTAAAGCTGCTATCAATTGGCAGAATGCTACACAAGCATTCGCTTTGATCTCTCAAAAGGAAGCAGAAAAGATTTCCTTTGAGAACACTTAGTGATATTGGGCGACAACATAAACACCAAAGCGCAAGCCCTTCCCACGAAGATCGCACAAGCTGATACTTAGTTTGGTTTGTATGCACCATGCGATGCATGTCAAATATCTCTATCCACCTGGGTGTAGGGGTGGCACATGAGATAAATTCTGGGATACTATCACTAACAAATCAACTTTCCTTTTTTACTATCTTCTACTTTTATGTAGGAAATTATAAGAAAACATGATACAAAATATTCAGATTTGAACCGCCGAGTAAAAGAAACTCCAATAATAAATAGAAGAAGATGACAGTGACAATCTAAACAGGTAAGACTACACATAAAACAAAGCAATCACTAAGCAGCTACATTAGGCCGCTGTTTGTTCAAATATACCTTGACCTTTTAAACAGGATGCCATGAAAAGGGTCTTTCCTCCAGGAGCAGCACAACAATCAACAATGCTTTCACCGGGTTGTGGATCAACAATAGAAACTACCAAACCTGCACCAAAGTAAAATCAGTTTCAGTGTAGAAACAATGTGAGACAAGAAAATTTCACTTCCATACTTTAAGATGAGTGCATATGAATCCATAAAAAAATCCGTAACCTGCACTCTCATCCTGAACGGAACATAAGCCTTTCTTTAGTAGTCCAGCTTGTAAGACAATCTGAAAGCAGGAAATGAAAAAAATAAGAATTCTTGAAACACTTGAATGACTAGACACAAAGATCCTACAGCAAAAATGCTAACATCAAATTAAGTGCAAGCTTTAAGGCTGTTTCTTATAGGAAGCACTCAAATTTAATATGTGTAAGTTATTTAGATCCAATTAGACTTCTATAAACCCATCCCTCCTACTTAAGAACAAGTGGAAAAATTTGGTCTTCCAACAATTATTGATAGGATAACTGAAGTGATAACTCAGGTGAAAGACATGACGTCAATATAAAAGTGTGAGATAGATCAACGACGTACCTGCATCCCAGTTCTGATACGAACAAAATCCTCCAAGTGTGGAGAGAGCTTATAGGGTACCTGAAATCAAAGAAAATAAACAAAATATGTGACGCGTAAAATAAATTTACTCCTCCGTAAGGTCAGTATGCTGTAATTGATGTGTTGAAGGATGTGCTTGCTAACTGAGTGTGTGCAAGAGAGAGAGAGAGATTTCCCGAAAAAGAATCCAAAAATATGAATCAACATTTTCTGATAAGTATACCAATTAACTCTTTATGGATATGAATAGATGAATGATGCACCTTTAACATTTCAAGTTGCAACACAAGATCAGCTCTTGTAAAACCTTTCGCTCGGTTTGCCCTGACATACGCATCAGACTTCGTTAAACATGATAACTTGATTGTTTGATCTCCTTTGTGAAAGAAGAAAAATCTATTAAAACCTCAGACTGTAGCTCGGATCACTGTTATTCCACGTCATCAGCTTAATAGCTTCTTCCCGTCCAAGATACTTTGTCCAACGTCTCACCATCCACTAGAAAGCATAAATAAATGGAGGTCAGACAGGATAGAGTGACAGAGAAGCCATAAAAAGCTAATTACCAATAGAGTGGCAGTTCCAAACTTACAACTGGATGAGAATGTAGAGTGGCAAGCGCACGTGATTGTGCACGATCATCACCCTCCATTTTGGGCACTGGAAGGGAGTTATTTTCCTGCAGATCCAAATGTAAAGGCATCATAAAACAGTTTTTTATTAGAAGAAAAATAGAAAAGAAAAGGAGGGTAAACCTTGAGCAAAACTAGCTTCCTGAGAATCCCATTGACCATGTTGCCAGCACCAGGCCTAAGGGCAACCTTTGCAAGCCTTACATTCTGCAGTTATTATGTATGTCTAGATTTTTTACACAATATTATGCACAGCTATGTTTAGTAATAAAAGATAACACATGAAGAAACTTACAAAAATTAAAATTTACCTCATCTACAACAGCATATGAAGGCATCTTTAGCTTCAGAATTTCATAAACACCAATTCGAAGAATCTGGAATAATAAATAAATAAATGGAAGTTTTGAAGTTGGTAACTGAGAAAAATTCACCTAGCGAGTATCAACAACCAAAGACACAAAAGCACCCTCATTAAACAAGCAAGTTAAAAAATAATATAATTTCACTCATTCAACTTGCAGTTCGCTCCACTAACTGGACAACACCCATAATTCAGAAAGAAATGATTCGGACACAAGAAAGCCAATGAATTTTGTTTAAAGTGAAAAACCAAATCCATTTTAATGTTACATAGTAGCAATGACAGCAAACTTGATCAAGCTATCAGGATCTTTCTGTTTCCAACACTCTTTTAGTTGGCAAGAGGTACACATTACATTTAGCTAAAAGTCACAGCTCTAGGGAAGTAAAGCAGTGTCTTCATAGTGATAACATTTCATTCTACTTTTTGATAAATGGTCGCAGAAATACTGAAACGAAATGAACATAACCACTATACCTGTAAAAGAAGAGGTTCCAAACCACTAAAGGTGTTCTCATCATGGCACAGTTGAAGAATCATATAATCAAGATATCTTCTCCACCGGATGGTGCCTCCAACGATGTCTGTCACCTATAATCAAAAAGGTTCTAAAGCCAGAAATGAATTTTTATAGCATTGCATTTAATTATTTCCAATCAAAACTGATTTAACTCTTCCAATCATTTAGTACAGTTTTGTTTCTCCAGTCCTTTTGATGAATAAGGGTAATGTGGGAGTCTTATGTTCAATAGAATAGCTCGGTTTGGGTTGATTCTTCCCAGAGAAGTGGGAAGAATTTATGGGAGGAGAATAGGAGATTGAAATAAATTCCCTAAAAACTACTGAAACATTTAGTAAAAGGTAAGGAATAATGCCAGATCTGAAGCCCCTACATGCCCATAAGAAAAGTTAGAAAAATGAGAATGGAAGTAAGAGAGAGACCAATCTGAGATCTCTATCCTCCAAATCACGGGTGCGAAACCCTAGAGTTCTTTCAACGTATCCCATCTCATTATCACCTGAACCCTTCCCTTTTTCATTTAAAAGATCAGCAAAAGCACCACCGAGCTCTATTCGCATCAACCTCACTGCAGACACTGTATGAGCCCAAAAACAGAATTGCATTAAGACACCAACCAATTAAATCAAATTCCTCAGCCACTAAAGTTAAGTCATTCTTACACTTTAAGCATATTTCACTAACCCCTCCACTCCTCTCAAATAGTTATGTTCTAAAGATTAAGCTTGCATTCCAATTAAGTTCTAACATTACCCATCATAGATGAAAGAAACAAATTGAATACGACAAAAGTGTTGGTTCTAATGCCCTCAAAGATTTTGATTTTTCAAAATGGACTACTCTTTAAGTCGAAAGGAGGGAGTAGTAAAGAAACATGTTTCAGAAACAAAGACAGGTAAAACAGCCAAAAGGAGCCGTTGGAATACAGAAATTCCAGTAAAAAAGATCAAAACTTGAGTAGCTTACCAGCTCTATGAGGTGAAACCTCTACAATTAGCTTCTGGGTTTTTGGCACGGGACTCAAAGCACCTACACATGATGAGCATAATCAGGATCAAACAACACAAAATATTCAATGAATTCACTATATTTACATTAGTCTACTGTCATTTCTTAATGTGCACTTGAAATGTATACATATATACATATACATATATATATACATATACATATATATATATATATATATATATATATATATATATAGGCAAAAGATAACACGTGCACAAAGGGCACATGTTAAGCACCTATTTATAGTATCCTTTGACTTACTTCAAAACTACCTTCAGTGGCATTGAAACTTGAGAGTAGGGAGTTATTAAGACAAATCTTATTATATTTAGGTTCTTAAAATGTGTCATTGTGGGATGTAGTCCCTCCGTTCCAGACAAAGAGTCAACTATATTATTTTGAAATATTTTACCAAAAGAGTCCATTTTCAAAAATTGATGCTTACAATCTTTATAATTTTATAACTTTACCCACTAAATTTGGTATAAACATATTAACCATACTTAAACATTTTTTGTAATTATGATAAATTCTAATGATATTTATATATCCCTTAGTTATTAGACTTTTCAAACGTGGACTCCTTGGGTAAAACGGGTGAGTATTAGGCAAACTCATATCTAATGATATTTATATATCCCTTGGTTAGTAGACTTTTCAAACGTGGACTCGGTGGGTAGAACGGTTAGTAGACTTTTCAAACGTGGACTCGGTGGGTAGAACGGGTGAGTATTAGCCAAACTCATATACTCCTATATAATATTAATATTATTTAAAAATTAACTTCCTTAACCAAATGAACACCTGTTTGGATGCGCATGGAGTAGGAAAATTGAGTAAAAGTCAAACTTTAATTTAATTTTCGCGAGAAACAAAAACCAGACACTCTACTGCCAAAAATAAATAGACAGGAGTAATTCATTCATAAGCGAGAGAAAGTACCTGTTGTGCGAGTGGAAATCTTCGGGTTTGGGTCTCGAATTCGTTTAGCGAACTTGAATGGTTTGGAAGACGAATCTTTATATTTCTGAGCAGAGCAAAATACTTGAACAGGGTGTAGGCAAGAAATTGACATTTAAAAATTGATGGCTATATTAGGGTTCTTAAAGCAAGAGGGAAAATGTTTGTGTTAGTCTTAAAGGCTGTGTTTGTGTTGATTCTTCGCCACCTGAACTGAAGAGCATTGACAAGGGGAGAGCTTGAGCTTGAGCTCGTAGGGATGTGATAGTGATAACCGTTGAATTGGTAACTTGCATAAACTCCCCCCATGGTTTTGGGTTAACTTCAAATTCTTCCCCTACATTTTCCCAAACTAGGACAAAACCCAAACTCAAGGGTAAGGAAGTAGAACAATACTCCCTCGGTCTCGCCGAGTCCACGTTTGAAAGTCTAATAATTAAAGAATATAAAAGTATTATTAGAATTGATCATAATTACAAAATTACATAAACATAATTAATGTATTTTGTAACACGTAGAGAGTAAATTTAAAAAATTATAAAAATTGTAAGCATAATTTTTTAAAGTGAAAAACATCTCAAAATAAAATAATTGATTATTTGCCTAGAACGATGGGAGTATTAGTAATTTGAACTGTTTTGCCTATTTAGCTTCCTTCAAAAATTAATGTTTATGTAAAGAGTATCATTTCACATATGCGGATAAAAGTGATTTGATAATTATTGTGTCATTTTTACGTATCTACACACAAAGGCCGATATAAGAATCTTCTCGGGACATTATCAAAAAAAAAAGATTGACATTTTCAATATTAAAATGAATTGAGTCGAGTTGAACACTTTAATATTGAAATTTGCTGACCCTAACTTTGTTCACTCTCGAACAAATCTCAAACAAGCTTCTAAGAGAGTCGAGTTCAAGTAACTTCGTATTTTCAATAAAAAAACAAATTGTGTTATACATGTATCGAATTAAGCTTAATCATCCAACAAACTTAAAATTGTATTTGAGATTTGATGATTATCTTATGAACCAATCTCAAATATTTTTTTATCACACTAGAAATGAGTCGACTTCGAATAACTCTATTCATTGTTCAACCTTAATTGTCTTCCACACCCAATTAAATAAAAGAGTAATGCTATGGGTACCTAAAGAGTACCAAATTTTTTGCACCAAATGATGTATCAGTTTATGTAGCAGCTAATGTGATGCATTAATTATTATTTTTAATTTTGTTTTTTGTACCATATCAACTGCCACATCAGCTGACACATCATTTGGTAAAAAAAATTGGTACTCTTTAGGTACCCATAGCATTACTCTAAATAAAAAGGAGGCAGTTTGGAGACCTTTCCACCCAACAAGGATGGCAACGCAATCACCCTGGAAATGAAGGATGTTTTTGCAAACAAGAATTTCTATTTATTTTCTTTAGTATTCTTTCTGACGCCTAATTTAATCAGATTTGGACCGACCCGACTCTTCCCACCGAAAACGCAAAACTCTGTCAGTGCGATAGTGGAGAACAGTGAGCATTTTTCACAATCAGTCCGACGCCTTCAATGGCTTCTTGCGCCGTCGATGTGCCGGTTTTTGCAGACACCAACTTGGGTACCCACTTCGCCACGTCCGTCTCTCCGGACATTACTGCCGGAAAGTTCAAAAGTATGTATGGGATTTTCTCTGTTCATCGTAATTTATATCTTTCTCTCAAATTATTCAATGAATAGCGCTAACCATTGTAATTCTTGTTAATGTGTTCGTTAATCTATGTAATTTTGTTGTGTAAGTGACAAAGTATAGCTAAAGTTGGTCTTTGCTTGTGAAATGGGCCAAAATGGCACAGGGTGAGTCTCTCCGAGTTATTGAATGTGTGTGTGTGTCCCTGGAATTGAAATTTGAGTGAGACCCTTTTTGTAATACCCCAATCCCTCATCCCTCATCCGTTAGATGTGTGATCCCGCATAGATGTGTGGAATTTGTGCGTCGCCACCTACTACACTAGGCACCAACATCATCCATGGACTTTTGGGTGGACTTGTAGTGGGCTTGACTCAGGTGCGTATTGCGTAACGTGTAATATTGACCCAGGTGCGTATTGCGTAATGTGTAATACCCCATCCCACCAGTGCATAATACGGAAGAATGAACGGTGTATTTATGTTCATTCCCTAGTTGTCCTTTTGTTTCTGTTGTCACTGGGATGCAATACAAATGGGTAAAACTAATTTGACATTGTCACTTGAAGCCTTAATAATGCAAAATGGGAGGAAACAAGAATTTGGAAGGTACACGGATGTCACCTACACTACAAGGGAAGATGGTTAAAAGGCATGTGCATGGCATGTGCAAGGCTTGGAGAAGGTCAAAACCGTGTTGTTGTGTCTCAAAGTTCCCTAAGGAAACCGTGTTTTGGTTCCCTAGACTGAACTGTGTTTTGTTGTCTTTTTTGTTTCCTAATTTGGTCAAAGTTGTTTAGTTTAATTAGGACTCTTTAGTTTCCTGAGTTAAGTAGGTATTTAAGTGTCCTAGTTTAATTAGAATTCCTAAATTATTCATGTAATAGTTTTTTAGTTGAATTAGGGAAGTATTTAAAGTTTTCTTGTAGGAAATAGGAATAGGCCGATTTCTTTATTCTTTTTAGACTAGGAATTCCGATTTTCTTTGTTCTTTTTAGACTAGGATTTCTTTTGTAAAGCCTATATAAGGGCCTAGAATTAGAGTTGTAAAATTAAGATTTGTGTTATATGAAAAGTAATTTCAAGAACAAAGTTTTGTTCTAAACCGATTATTACATTTCTTAGGTTTAGGAAGGTATAATCAAACAGGGTCTTTACGTTAGGTGAGTGAAGTCTAACCGGTGACCCGTAATCTATCCAACTTACCATTGTTACTCCACTATTCGATCTCATCTCCACAAACTCACGGCCTCCATCACATCATACCCTAGCTCATGGATTCTCCATCAAAATACCATAGCTCACGGTTTTCCATATTAAAGTACCATTGCTCACGGATTTCCACATCAAAGTACCCTAATTCACGGATTCAAGACTACTCCTTTCAACTCACGGAATCAAGATTGTATTTTTCTTAACTCAAGGATTTCAAGATTGTGTTTTTATAACCCACGGATTCAAGATTTAATCTTTGGTGGCTTATACGTATCAGCTTTCGAGTCTCTTCAATGGTTATTTACTTGGTATTTCAGTTGAATTACAATATAACTTCTTTTTTCCTTTTCGGAGCCTTAATGGTAACGCATTCTATCTGGAATATTTGGTAAATTGATTAGTTACTTGATGGTGTTTTTCACACAATTTACATCTTACTTTTTTCCAAATGCGGTATCAGTAAATAACTTCTTCATTATATGCCTTCTATTTCCCTGTTCTCGCTTTTGTTGTGGTCCATCTTAGGTTTACTTAATACACTTCCCCTTTTGGGCTCTTAGTCTCTACAATAACAGTAACGACAAAAACATCCAGGATCTGTTCTCCTTGCAAGATTTAGGGACTTTGATTTTTGGTTTTTGACTTTCTCTTTGGCCCCAACAGCTCCTCTTTATCTCTCTTTCACTCTCTCATTTTTTCTTCAATCATTACAAAACAAAAATCCAAAATCCAACCTCTAAATCCTCATGCCAAACACACTCTTAAACATATTATCACTATCACCAGGGCTATTTATATATATCCACAATGATCATCAAAAAGAAGAACCGAAAGTAGTCCCCATCAACAATCAAGATCACACTTATCCAGTTCCTAATTATATTGGAATTGCCTCACTGCATCTTATATGAACACAACTGACAAAAACAAAGATTAGTTTGATTCTTTGATCTCATAAATATATTCCATCTTCTGAAAGAAACACTAAGGGCTTGTTTGGAATGGTGGAATCTGACTAGAATGGAATGGATTCCATGCTAGCCCACTAATGCGTTCGGTAGGCCAACCAAGAATGGAAAGCCCAATCCCTGTGAATGTTCATTAAAGGAGAAAGCTAGAATGGACTTTCCACCTCTTGTACCATGGATTGGTCTTTCCTTGGTACCCTAGAAACCGAATTATTATTTTTTCATAAATGACATTCCATTCCCTCAACCTTTCATGTTTGGAGCCCAACAATAGAATGAGAAAGACAATTCCATTCTATCTTCATTTCCGTTCTAGCATCAAATTCATTCCATTACAGCTTTGATACATTCTTGGGTCAAATGTGGCCTAAAAGGACTTCCCATTCTAGCGGTCTGACTTATCTATTTTGTTTTATCTTCTATGTTCTGCTTGTTCTATGTTATATGAAAGTAATCAGTATCAACTTGTTTTTGTAGGCGATCTTGAAAGCGTGCATTCCAATTATTTCCCTGAAATTGGAAATATCACAGTACGTAGATTGATGGTATGTTGTGGAACTTGTAATCCCTCCCCCCTACCCCCCTTTCCTTCCAGCTCAGCCCCTAGCCCGGTCATAGTGTATCGCTTCTTCCAACTCCCCCAAACAAAAATGTGTTTGAAAATTTCATTGTGTTTGCTCAAAATAGGTGAAGCGGAGATCGTGTTTCTATCACCTGCCTGAATCACTGCCCATAAAGCATGTTTTCCAGGGTCTGAAAGGGCCATGGTTTATAAACTTGGAAGCATATCCTCGTGAGAGTTCTGAATGTGATTTACCCAAATGTGTAGCTGAAGAAGTTTGGGACCATATTTCTGATGGAAGTAATGCCGCTGATGATGACTATTTTGCGGGCACTAAAAAGAATGACAGAAAGTGGAAAAGAAAGAAAAGGAAGATAAAAAGATTTTACTGCCTGAAATTTGTCCTACAAGAGCTTCTAAGATCTATTAATCTTCCAAAGAGAAATAAGAGAAGGAAGAAGTTAGCAAAAACTTGCTTCCTGAACTCCCCTGTAAAAGGACTCGAAAAGAAACATCTTGATAGAAAGGAAAATGAGGATGTCCAAGAGTGGAACCCTTGCTCATTGGTGGAGGCATCTAGCCAAACATTGTCAGAACCAGTTTCAGTCTCCGGCATCATCAAGAAATACTTTTCTGGCTATGATGAAGTTACTTCGAGAACTGAAGAGCAGTTCAAGTCTAGAACAGACAAGGGTTGGTCAAACCTACCAATTGGTATAATACCTCAGTCTGCTGAAAAAACACCTCCAACAATGGTAATTATTCCATTTCCCGCAAAGGCAAGTTCTGGGCCCTCGAGAGATAAGCGTAGAAGGATGGAAGTTGGTAAACATCTTGTTATGGCCTCAAATAATCTTGGAATGTCTGCTAGTAAGCGAAAACCTACAATATCTGTTCACCGATACAGAGAGAGAACAGTATCCCTTCTCAGATCTTCTTCCCTCGTCAGAAGTCTAGTATTTGAGATCAGTGATGAGGATGAATGAAAAACTTTTAATGGGAGCGTATATTCTTGGTTATTTCGAGATGCCAAATCTAAAATTTTGTTCTTTATTTTTAGTTATGTTCATATCCATAGGCTAACTGCCTCATGGGAGGAAATCTCCTTGCACTTTTGTTTGCTCGGAGTGATAAGAATGAGGTTATTCTGGTACATTAGTAATTTTAGTTCTTGTGGTATGATCCTTAAGAATGGAAGCATGCGTGGGGCTAAAAATATATGTGATAATTTTCTTCAACACATTTTGTAAAATTTATTTAATATCACTTGCAACTTGTTTGTCATTGTATCGTAGAAAATTATCAATGAGCAGTAGATTTCCGCATGGCACAAACATAAATTGCGTTTGCACCATAGTCACGTTTTAACTACGAGATTTTTCAGTACATTGTATATCACAAACAAGTAAAATAGATAATTAAGTGAGATGTTTTGATTAATTGCGGAGCAGAAATAATGTTGGTAAATTTGTAATTGGGTTAATTACATTACAAGTCTTTCGATTATAGCCGATTTCACTAGTAGATCTTTAACAAAGTTTTTTTAAATTTCAATCCTAAGAGTTTCAAAAAGTTACGCGGTTAATTCTTTTGATAGATATCGTTAGAAAAATTTCGTTAAGTGGCTTATGTGCTTCTCTCGTGCATTTAAGTAAGGGCTAAAATGAAATTTTACATGTCCCTCTTTATCAACTTCACCTTCAACCTCTATCTTCTCTTCAAAGTTTGTACTACTATTATAGAAGCTCTTAAAACCATCAGATAATGTGTGAATATAATTAAAATTGTAAATCTTACACATGAGAGCTAAAGATAAAATTCAGTTGACACCAAACCAATATTACAACCCAGCATCTTCATAAGCCACCGAATCAAAATCAACATCTTTAGCCTCCCACACAAGTATGTACAAACACGAGATTTATTTTGCTTCACTTTAAAGCATCATTCAATTACCCTTTCCTGCTACAACTATTTACAACTTTGAAGAGGTTGCGTTTACACGAAATTGGGCCGAAGAGGTTGCGTTTACACGAGATTGGGTCGAAGAGGTTGCATAAGTTTTGGGGTTACATTTGATGTTGGGTGTAGAGAAGACAGGGGTGGCGTCCCAGTGATGGAAGGTATTGAGAAGGTCTTGGAAGGTTGATTTTAGGGAGAGGTGAGAGATTAGTTGGAGGGGGATGATGTATGAGGTGGCTGAGAGGACTAAACTTTGAAGAAAAAATAGAGGTTGAAGATGAAGTGCTGGGTAGTACAAACTTTGAAGAGAAGGTAGAAGTTGAAGATGAAGTTGGTAAGAGAGACATGTAAAATTTCATTTTAGCCCTTACTTAAATGCACGCGAGAGGTACATAACCCACTTAACGGAAATTTTCTAATGACATTCATCAAAAAGACTAATCGCGTGACTTTTAAAACTCTTAGGACTAAAATTTAAAAAACTTTTGTTAAAGGACCTACTGGTAAAATTGATTATAATTGAGGGACTTGTAATGTCTTTAACCCTTTGTAATTTTAAAAGTTTGGGTGTTTGCTTCTTAAGAAAGGAATCATCTGCTTTTATTGTTAGTTAACCTTTTTCCTTGTTACCAACTTAAAGGAAAGCTTTTGGAGGAATCAGTTTTTTCCAAAGTAACAAGAAAAGCATAGACCAATGAATTATTTGGCTGCAAAAGGCTCAAATTCTGAATATTGTGCTGATGAATATATCTGATGTGACTAATTATATTAAATTATCAACTTTTTGCAGGTTGTCATAAATAAAACCATTATGAGTTTATTTTCAGTTAAAAAAACACTAAAAAAGAATAAAATATCATAGACACTAAATGCAGCTCCCCTTATATGCTAAACACATCCCCTCACCTGCGAAATTACTAACTTGTTCTTATTTTTTATATGTAGAAAATATTCAATATAAAACTCTCACTTTCATTTGCTTCGAATGTGTATGTTTTCAGCATATTTTGTGTAAAATTTCTTAGTGCTTCGTTTATCGAATGACAAAGATAATTGTGAAAATATGTTCTACTCCGTGGGCCCAAAATGATGTTTGGATAATGGAGATATTAATGCCTAAAGTAAGTGTATTGAAATTGGATAATTGGGTTTGTCCCACATTAAAAATAAAACAAAAACAATACTAATTTATATACAAACTCCTTTCTTTTGTGTTTAGTGTTTGGGGTGGACTAAGTTTAGCGCCTCCCTAAAATATATACTATTAAATTCCTCCCCAAAAAAAATGACTTTTCTTGTTCTATATCCCCTTTTGCTTTTTCACGAACTGTTAATTTCAATATGAATATTTTTATGTTCTACAACACCATGAAAGAACAAGGATGTCAATTAAGCATCAATTCTTTCAATTGCTTGCCTGCGACACTAAGCAAATTAGGTATCCATCAACATGTTTAAAGAGAGCCATTGTTAAATTTTTTAATGAAAGTTAACGATTTCAATTTAATTTTGAGTAAGATTATAAGGACGAAAGTTAAATTTGTAAATATAAAAGTACAATGGTCCAATTGACAATCCCAAATAGTATAATGGTTGTTCGCTTTCTGTTGCAATCTCGATTTTTATTCATTTTTTACTATTTTATGTTTGTAAGTAAGCAAAATAAGTTCATTAAGTTAAGCAACAAATAAATAAATTTAAGGTGACAGTGATGCAGTGTGCTTCTATAGACTCAAATTTATTAATTTTACTTAATTGAAAAAAAGTCAAGGTAAGAATCTTAAATCCTTACAAAACTTCTATATAAGAATCTTAAATCATTAATCAATGTGAAGATTTAGAATTTGAATTGGATGAAAAATTTGAGTTCTACGGAATTCAAATTGTTCTTCCAATTTCAATTCCGAACTTTGAAATTAGGCATCCAAACATAGCCTAAGTTCAAATACAATTCTTCTAGGATTCTCCTCTTTCTATCTTTTTCTTATTTATTTATTAATGTAAGCCACTAACCTAAGGCTTTTATCATTTATTTATTTTTAAATTGTTGGTAGATAATCAGTAATCAGATAGGATAATTATGTTGTTAAAATAAATTTCCTATCAAATTAATCTAAACTTAGAAATTTTATATATAATTGGTCAAAAATCTCAATATCCGCAACAAAATATATTGTAGAAAAATTAATTGCATACTTTTGTCAAAAAATAAAATAAAAAATGGAGTTAGTCTGATTGTTTTTTTGTTAACATTGATTGATCTTAAGTTAAGGTTATTAATAGAAGCCACTAATTTAAGATCTTCATCATTAATAGTAGTTTTTAAAAATTTTGGTGAGAAAGCACTAATCAGGTAAGATAATCATGCTATTGATGTAATTTTCTATCAAATTTATAAACATCAAACTTAGTAAATCCATAGATAACGATTGGTCAAAAATCTAAATTTTCACAACGAAATTTAGTGTAGAAAGTTTTAGTTACAATTTTATTTAGAGTTAATTAATTGAGTAACTCTTTTTGTTATCATTAATCGATCTTAAATTTTGGTTATGCTATGTTATTTTAGTTGTTCAACATTTCTTTTCGGCTGGCTATGAGGTGTGTGAAGACTTCAACCTTTCAACCGATTCATTTAGATGTATGCCCATTTGGTATATACTAAAATATAAAAATAATTCTTTTATTCCGTTCATACGACAAGTATTTTGCTAGTAACTTTTTATACAAATTTAAGATATATTTTTGGGTCGATAAGCTAGTTTGTTCGAATTGCTTTCCAGCACTCAACTTATCTATTTTTTTGAGTGAGTCCAAACACCCTCAACTCTTGATTTGTATGTTTTTAAAGCATAGTGATTGGAATACAGTATGCGAACAAGCTCTTGTTCATTGGTACTGACACCTTGATACAAGGAGCGATTTATTAACGGGATGTTCCGGATTAACTCCGGTCATGTACAACTTCTTTACGGCCAATGAAATACCTTATACCGCGAGATATCACCAATTAATCTCACTACTAGAAACACGCGTATTGGTGACGGAATATTAGCGACGAAACCACAAAATTGGCGACAAAAACCGTAGGTAAATTAGCGGGCTTTTAAATTAGTGACGGAATTAATTTCCATCGCTAAATGAATGTGTATTCGAATAATATTCCTTTCTTTCGTCGCGCAAAAACGAGGTAAAAACGCGAAAATATTAGAGACGGGGGTCCGTCGCTAAATAATGTCTTCCGTCACTAATTAGCGACGGAGATTCCTTCACCAATTAGCGTTTAAAATTAGCGACGAAATTTCCATCGCTAATATTCCTTGTGTTTTCCACGGTCAACCCCCATTTCCCCTTCCCCAGGGCCCCCTTCTCCTCTTCCTAGAACCCCCTTCCCAAAAACGCGAAAACGAACCTCTTTCCCTCTCTCTCTCGATCTCTCTCTCTCTCTCTCTCTCTATCTATCTATCTATCTCTCTCCCTCTCTATCTCCGACAACAAAGAACCAAAGAACCACCACCGCTGACTTTCTACTCTCTCTCTCTCTCTCTCTCTCTCTCTCTCTCTCTCTCTCTCTCTCTCTCTCTCTCTCTCTCTCTCTCTCTCTCTCTCACCCTCACCTGCGCGCCAGTAAGTCTCCTTCTACCCCTATTTTCCCATTTTAATTTAATTTTTTTGTTTAATTTTTATTAATTCATTTCCTAATTTTGCTTTGTTTGTCCCACAGTGAACAAGGTAGTCGCTGCCCCATTGCCGCCCGCCCCCTCTCTCTCTCTCTCTCATTAACAGGCAAGTCCCTAAATTTTTTGTTTATTTTCTGTATTTTTTTAATTTTTTTGTTATATTGTATACTATTTATGTGTTATTTTGTTAATATGCTTTAATGAATTGTATGAAATTGCAAAAGTTGTAATCTTCTAATAATTTTGGTGTATTTTTTAAATTTAAAAAAATCTATTTTTAAATTTTTTGCTATTTGTGTAGTTATTTAATTGCAAATGTGTTAATTTTGTAATTTCCTATATGTTTTAGTATATTTTTTAAAATTTTCAGAAACCTTCTTTTTTATAGTTATTTATGTATTATTTTATAAATTTATGAAATCTTTTATTTTTTAATTGTATAAAATTGCAAAACTATTTTATAAATTTTATTTTGTGCTGTTATTTATGTATATTTAAAATTTTCAGAAATCTATTTTTTTATGGTTGAATGAAATTGCCAAAATTGTTAATGTGTTGTTTTCGAGTTTTGTTGAATGATGTATTGATGCATGAATTTATTTTTATTTTATTTTTTTAATGATATTGATGTAGTGTATATATGGTGTATGTTAAAAGTTGTTGGGAAGCCATGTTAATGCTATGAAATCTCTGAAAGTAGTTTTATTCAAAGTATAATTAAATTTGGAGTAAGAAAGATAAGAGGGGGGTTAAGTGTAAATATTTAAAATCTATAGAGGGTGTTAGTGTATATAGTCAATGTTTATTAAATTTAGAGAGTTGCTATTTACACCAAAGGATTCACTGAGTACACCTCACCCCAATATTTTCCATCACTCAAAAAACTAAGTATACCCCCTTAATTTCCTATTATACCCTTACAATATTTTCTCTAAAATTAACCCATCCTACTAAGTACACCCCACCCTCCTTCTTCCTCCACCCCTATAGCCCAGTACACCCCACCTCACCCTCCTTCTTCCTCCCACCCACCCCCCTTACTCCTTTTTTTTAACACCCCTTTCTCCTCCTTCCGAGCACTACCACCACCACTTGCCCCTTCCTCTCGTTTGTTTTTTAACACCCCTTCCTCCCTCCTTTCCCGCCTCCGCCTCCGCCTCCTCCCCACCACCACGAAGCCCGTCTCCCTCCCTCCTCCTCGCTTCCTCCCTCCCACACCCGCCAAGCCCACCCCCTTCATCCCTCCTTTCGTGTCTCCCCTCCCTCCTCCCCCCACCACTAGTGCAACCTACCTCCCCTCCCTCTTTCCTCCCTCCCTCCTTTCCCGCCTCCCACACCAGTCAAGCCCACCAGTGCAACCTGAATCCAAAATTGAGCATTTTTTAAAGTTATTCGGAACCTTACGGAACACCCATAGTTGTGTTCGACACCCTTACCGAACACTAACAGTGGTGTTGTCACCCTTATCGAGCACCACAAAGGGCATTTAAGTCAAGATTTATAATAACATTTTTGTAATATTTGTAGTGGGGTGTACTCAGTAAAATTTTGGGTGTAAATAGCAACTCTCTTAAATTTATTGCTCTATATATGTTACAGTGGTGTTCGGCACCCTTATCGAGCACCACAAAGGGCATTTAAGTTTAGATTTATAATGACATTTTTATAAAATTTGCAGTGGGGTGTACTCAGTAAAATTTTGAGTGTAAATGGCAACTCTCTTAAATTTATTGCTCTATATATGTTAAAAGTAGTTGGGAAGCTATGTTGATGTTATGAAATCCAAGGTAGTAGTTTAAAATTATTATTTATTTAATTTATTGCTCTATATATGTTAAAAGTAGTTGGAAAGTCATGTTAATGCTATGAAATTCATGGTAGTAGTTTAATTCAAAATATAATTAGATTTGGGGTAAGAAATATAAGAGGGGGGTTAAGTATAAACATTTAGAATCTATGTGAGGTGTTAATGTATATATTTAATGTTGATTAAATTTATTGCTCTATGCATGTTAAAAGTTGTTGGCAAGCCATGCTAATACTATGAAATTCATGGTATTAGTTTAAAATTATTATTTATTTAATTTATTGTCCTATGTTAAAAGTAGTTAGAAAGCCATGTTAATGCTATGAAATTCATTGTAGTAGCTTAATTCAAAGTTTAATTAGATTTGGGGTAAAAAATATAAATGGGGAGTTAAGTGTAAACGCTTAGAATCTATAGTGGGTGTTAGTGTATATGTTCAATGTTTATTAAATTTGTTGCTTTATATATGTTAAAAGTAGTTGAGAAGTTATGTTGATCCTATAAAATTCATGGTAGTAGTTTAAAATTATTGTTTATTCAATTTATTATCCAATACATATTAAAAGTAGTTAGGAAGCTATGTTGATGCTATGAAATTCATGGTAGTACTTTAATTCAAAGTCTAATTAGATTTGGATTAAGAAAAGGGGGTTAAGTGTAAATACTTAAAATCTATAGGGGGTGTAGTATATATTTTCAATGTTTATTCAGTTTATTATTCTATATATGTTAAAAGTAGTTGGGAAGCCATGTTGATACTATGAAATTCATGGTAGTAGTTTAATTCAAAGTATAATTAGATTTGGGTTAAAAAAGATAATGGGGGTCAAACACTTAAAATTTATACATCTATTTCATTTCTTATTTTTTAAAAATATAAAAAACTAATAGTAATACGTACTGATTGTAGGTGCGTACATATGGTCCTCATGTGCAATTCCCTGATGTGTTTGTGAGTACATACGCACATCAGGCAGGATGGATCCGGTCAGTTGGGTTGATACTCGGGCAGGTTGCGTATGTAAGTATTAAAATTATTATTTACTATTAAATTGATATAATGGTATTTTAATATTTGTCTTCTTTTTTATGACATGTTGAGTACGAGAGGAGTATCAGGACGCAGTTGACTAAGGGTCTGTTGGAAATGACCGATCCTAACGGGAATGAGTGGAGCCAACCATTTTGATAGCAGATCACCTCCATAGAACGGGCGAAGAGGGGCGATAGGGTATACATGATGGGCGCACATGGGAGATCCTCGCACGTGTCAACCATGGCTTCGCGTGCTTCTGGATCAACAGCACGAACTGAGGCCCAGCCGAATGTTGACCATGAGTTGAGATGACTTTTCATTTTTATTTCTCTCAATTCTCAATTCTCAAGCCTCTAAGTAATGAATTGAGATGACTTTTCATTTGTAAGTCATTAGTTTATAACTATACTTACTTATAATAGGTTTTACAATATGTATTACTCTTCTTATATATATATATATATACATATATATATATAAAGTTGGTGAGGAGGCCTATGATTGTGCCACCTCACCTTTCTTTCTATTTCTCTCAATTCTCAAGCCTCCAAGTAATGAATTGAGATGACTTTTCATTTCTAAGTCATTAGCTTAGCTTATAACTATACCTACTAATAATAGGTTTTACAATATGTATTACTCTTCTTCTAATTATAATATGAGAAAAATTTTGAACAAAATAATGTTGTCAATGAGATTTGAACCCACACCCTATTAATTAAATATGAATATACACCTTAAACCAACTCAACCAATTATATTATATATATGTAGGAATTTTAAAAATATATTAAATTATTCTATAAATTTTGTTATAATATATATAACGCCCGCATTATTTGCATCATCTATTTACACTTTATTCATACACCTCTTTGAGTATCATTCTCATTTCATGTGCATTTTTCATTCAAACATACTTGTATTTGAGTTGATTGCACACTTCTTATATGCATTGATATGTGGTTGAATCTTCGTAATCACTTGTACTTGTATTGGGTTGCATTCATAGCTTCATTTTATGTGGTTTTGATTGTGTTTCGGATGTTTCTTGGACTTGGTTTGAGATTGGGAACACCTTAGAATCATTTGGAAACTTTTAGGGATCATTTAATTTTGAACACTTTGGAAAGTCCCATGCTCGCCCTAGTGCACCCTGGTCCCGCCCTAGCGAGCAACAATCTCAAGTCTGAAATTCAAAAAGTTCTGGGAGCTACGCGCCTTAGCGCGCCATTTTCTATGCCCTAGCGCGCCCCTTGAAGACAGCTTACGTGATTTTTTGATATTTTGACTTTTTGACCACATCCAAGGGTTGAAAATGAACCACGAACCAAGGCTTATAAACCAGACTTTTTCTCCTCTTAGAAACCATTAGAGAATCTAAAAACAAGTTCATTTCACCTCTTCAACCTTGGAAGCTAGAGAGAGAGTAGAGAGAGTGTGAGCAAGAAAATGTTGTATCTTTGTCATTCGGAGTCGGATTGGCGATCTGTCTTCACCATCATAAAGCTCTTGGCTAGGTGAACACAATCCCTGGGTTGCATGTTGGTTTCCTAGGCTTTAATCACAAATAGGTAAACTACTACCCCTTTTCTTCCTCAATTATGTCTTAGTTGACATCCTAGACTTGTAAAATGATGAAACCATGTTGAAATCACCATGTTTAAGTATGTTTAGCTATGTTGACTTTAAAATTTCATGGTTGATTTGTTGCATGTGTTGTGAGACTTGTTTTTATATGTTAGATATACAAAGTATGGTTATCAATTGTTAAGTTTACGGCATAATTGATTCGTGTAAACTCGAACTCATTAGAAACCAAAAATGACTTTAACGGAGTTCGTTAGGATTTCATAATCAATGAGACCACGTGTGTAATTTGGGATTTCTTAGATGATTCGAGAGATTCGTTGGGTTATTTGGATACACAAGTTGTGTTTGTTGATATTACGTTAATTGTCGTAGTTTTTCATGTGTTGGTTAATTTGGTGCTGTGGGATTATTATGATATACATGGGACATTCGTATTGTTATTGAATGTTGTTGTTGTTGTGGTTATACTTCCTATTTTGGAGTATGACCTGTTTATTTTAAATGTCGAGTAAATATTTTACTTGTGCATTTAGTTTAAGTCCATAGCATATTTGTTTGGCGGTGTATTGAAGCTTGATTATTGCGGGAGCCGAGGCTATGTAATAGTCAAAGGCCAATACATCGGGTCGTGCTTTACCGTTGGCCACGGTAGGGGAATAACGCCAAGTGTTGTAGGCAAAAACCGCAACGTTGGTAAGCTATTATACCGTGGTGATCTTTTCGGGTTGTAAGGACCAGGAGCACCGGTTTGTTGTGAATACAGAAAATGGTTCACAGGTTCTTGTTGATCTTTGTTTTGAGCTCTTGGTTTTGGTTATGGTTTAAGCACGTCAACAACGGCTTCAAATTCTTGATTTTGGTTTATTGATCGAGCACGTCAACAACGGCTTCGATATTTGGTATTGTATTGGTTAGTTAGTTGGAAGTATTGGTTTGGTCGGAGGTGTACCTCGACGCCGTATCCCTTTAAACATGTTTAAGTACAGCTCTTATGTGCTTCCTATACAAGTGAATGTTGGTCATGACTTCCAACTGGTATGGGACGGTTGGCGATCGTTGAGCCTCTTGTGTAGTATGAGGTTATATGATTACATGTTATACTTGTTATATGCCTTGTCTTGTAAATAATTTATGATGCGATAACATGTTATAACTGTTCATATTATTGTCTTGCATCTAGCATGCCACATTGTTGCACTAGTAGCTTATTGAGTTTCGATTCATCTCGTTTCGTGTTTATTTGTTTTCCTTAGATCACGGTCCGACGAGAAATCCTTAGCAAGTTTGTGCAGTTTCGGCGAGCTTGTTTGATTATTCTTTTAGGTAGATGCTCTTTGAGCCTTATATTTCTTTTGGTGACGCCGAGGGATACATGTTATGTAAACGATATATTGTTGGGTGGTTGTCATGTTTGCTACTTGTTTATATTCTTTTGTTGTGCCGGCAAGGTTGCCGTACTTTTGTAATTATTAACTTTTATTTTCGCACACTCTGATATAGTCTATGTTTATCCCGAGCTCGCTAGCTCGTGGTGGTTGTTGGCTAGCTAATGTGTTGTTTCTCCGGCTTGTTGTAATGCCATTGTGGTTTTGTTTTTATTTTAAAGGTTTTGTCTTATTTTGAAAGAAAACTTGCACGTGCATTACAAGGTTTTCACATGACTTTACTTTTGCATATAAAAAGTAATTTTTGAAATGCTCGTTTTGCGTTCTTGTTCTCGTGCACCGGACGGGGTTCTACATAGGATTTTGGGTCGGGTCATGACAATATAAATCAACCAATTTTTATTTTTATAAATGTTACTCGCTCTCTCTATGTCAAATTATGGGTCTCATATTCTTATTCAAGACGTCCTAAAATAATATCTATAATATGTGATACATATCAACAAAAATCTAAATAATTTCATCAATTATTTTTTATATTTTTGTAAAAAAAAAAAATTCACACCGATAGTGTATCAAAAAATATGTAAATATAATATCCAATAAAACATTTTCTAATCATTGAATGATTTTCAAAAATTATTTAAAAAAAAATAATTATATTCAATCCTTATATAGTTCTCCTTTGTTCAGAAAAATGTTATAATATTTTCAATATGTCCTAAAGTCGATATTTTATTTTTAATATTGTAAATTTTTTTCAAATATTTGTCTAAAATATCTTTTATAGTGCAAGATGAAAAAAAAAAAAAAACTAACAATTTGATATCATTAAAGGATACTTTTTTTTTACCAAATCATTAAAGAATACTTAAAAAATGTATAGAAACGAAAATACATATATTGACTACTAATAAAAAACACTTATTCTAAAATAAAAATATTATAATAAATAACCATCAATTTGCATATATTGATAATACTTAACTTTGATAACAAACGCCTATATTCAATAACGATAATTTTTTTTTCAAAATATTTCTAAAATATATCAATTAATATCAAAATCAAATTAAACCCATGCGAAACACGGGCTCTATAACTAATATATATACTAAAATAGAAATTCAATCTGGATAGAGAAAGTAAGAACAATATGTGTATAGAGTTCATGTGTTAGTTTAGTAACTGGATTTGCTTAGTTACAACTCCTTTTAGTTAAATAGTAACAAAAATTCTAACTCCATCCAAGAATACTCAACAAAATACTGACTCGATCAAAAGCTCAAAAAAATATAAAAAATAATGAAAGCAGAAATTGATATTAGATCAAAAACATAAAAATTAAAGGAAGTTGACAAATTCACTTCATTGTCACCGATGAACGGTAGATATAGGCAAAGAAGTTGTTAGGGTTATGAAAAGTGAAATTCTTGAGCATTTGAGGTTATGGTGGCGGAAGCCATTTGAACTAGATCGCAACTATGGTGGATGTTAGCAATTGATTTCTTCTCTTCATTTTTTTATCCGAGTTCCCGATTGAGTGTGGAGGCTGTGTGAATGTACTTTTTGAGCATTTTAGCTAACTATTTTTTAAAGTTAGCAAGAAATTCTTGCTGACAGTAACAGTAATATTCACGAAGAATTTTCATTAGTATTTTTAGACGAGCTTAAATTTTTCGTCATTTTGTCAAAAACCAACCCTTACCTTTTTTTTCCTTTTAGATGGACTGCTGCTTCAAGAAAATAATGGAGTATTTGGCCAAAATAATTAAGGTTGCTTGTTGTCGAAAAAGAAGGAGTCTATTTTATCGCAGGTAAATAACCTCTCCTCTAAAAAAGGATTGTAGTCCAGCTTTTACTGTACCTCGTACATAACCCACCGCCACGACGGCACTGTTCATTTCTAACTGGGAGTGTTTCTTAACGACATCAATTTCGTCCATCAATAGTTAGTTGACCAAACTGCCCTCAGAATTGCTATCCATATATTTTACCCCACTCCTAATTAAATTATTATTATTCTTCATGCGAAAAATATTTTCCTTCCAAGCAATAAACTTTTTAGATAAATAATGACAGGAATAAATCAAAATATACATTGAATATTACAAAATCTCATTATGTAATGAAGTTCATTGATTACATTTTTACTTTATCCTATACATGTATCGGCCTCTAAAAGTACTCCCTCGTTCTTAAATTATTATCCTGTTTGATTTTTTCTGAGTCAAACTGTCTATTTTTAAAAATAAAAAAATAATTTAACGTGTATTTTTTTTTCAAAAGTACGAAACACGTAATACATTTGTGCTACTACGAATTGCGTATTTTATGATATAAAAAAAATAAATGTCAAATTATATTTGAAAAATAGTCAGTTTAACTAAAAAAAAACACTCAAACATGACAATAATTTAAAAACAAAAAAAGTAGAAAATGTTAATTTTAGATATTTTGTTATAGTGTCATCGTTATTTAAATGATTCACATGGCATAAAATCCCATCGTAGTTTCTAAGAACTACATTAATTGGAATTAAGCTCTTGTATGTTGAAATATATGGACTTTAGTATTCCCCTAACATTAAATAAGTTAAAATATTAATGATAATTTTTCTATTTTCAAAGAATATAATACATAAATATTTCAAGAGATTAGTCTCTTTAAATAGTTAGAAAGTGTAAGTTATATGCTTAATTTATATTAGGAAACAAAGTTAAATTAGGGCATAAAAATTAGATTAAATTAGTTTGTGTCCCCCTCCCCCTCCCTACTGCAACAAACGTACGACTTCACACATCAAAATTTGTTGAGACGTAACAACTGAAAGTTCTTATAATTAGGATGTAATTAAATTATTTTTGACTCTAATTGATCAATTAATTTTAACAATAATCAAATCAATTTTAAATCAAAAGCAAATCGTTTATGTGAGAAAATTAAATAAATGTATAAAACACAATTAAAGTATTTTTGCCCCTCTCTTTCATCTATCTCACGTACAATATCTCCCTCAGCCCTATTATATTGACAATTCTCCAAATATAATATTTTAATTTAGTTTACTTGGCAGAACTAAATACATAGTTTTACCTATATGGCTCTATTTTTTTTTTCTATTGGCAATTTTTTTTTACATATTTTTGTAATTTTTTTTGAAATTGTTTCAAATATACTTTATTACTTATAATAATGTATAAAATAAATAATTAATATCTTATGACCCATCCAAAAATGTCCCACATATCACATGGGTATAATTATTTTTTTATAAATAGTAAGAAAATGTTTAAATCTCATCTTTACTTAAAAATACTCAAACTTTAGCTACAAGGAGTCTGAGTGTAGCTAAATTTTCTCTCCAAGTTATTCACTTAGGTTGTATTCTTGTGACAAGCACTAGGAAACACCCCTCATCGGAGGTGAATTGATCATCAGAGATGGATTAAGTAGAGATGCATAAAATCTGATCCGAACAAAAAATAAATAAAAAATCCCAACCTTGTTTTTTAGGTGAACAATTGCAACCTTTATAATCACAATTTTGAATTTCAATTTGAAAATCAAAATTTTCAAAATCCTTAAGGGAATTTATTATCCAGGGGTAGTTTCGTAATTCAATACAAAAATCAATGCTAGAGTCCTCCCTTCTCACCACCCTCACTGTTCTCTTTCCCTCTCTCTCTCTCTCTCTCTCTCTCTCATGTATATGTACGACACTCTTAGCTTCCGCTGAGTAATTCTCTTCCCTCTCTCTCTTACTTTATCTCTCTCTCAAAGTTTCGCTCTTCGATCAATTCCCCAATTCGAAGCAAAACCCTTCTTCGGAAAACCCCCGAACCCTAATCATTCCCAACTATTTGCTCAAATCATCGACCCTCGTAATCTCAATTCTCCACCATCCGATCTGTATCACTTCAAATTCATCGTCTCCATTTTTCGAAACTGTAATCGTACGATCACTGTCTCGTCGTTGGTCGTTTTTCTGACGCTGAAAGCGATCGATTACACTCTCTGGTATTCCTTTCAGGCAATGCTCTCATCAGGTTGATTCAAACATGAAGTTAAAGAGAAGGAGGGCTTTAGAAGTGGTTAGTTTATCTGCTAATTGTTTGTTTATTATGGTTTGATTGGTTTAGGGTTTATTTGGATAGTGGTAATTTTTTGTTGTACTTAGGCACTGTACTATATATCATCTGCCATGGCTGCGAATAGTTATCGGTGATTGGAGACCATATATCTAGGGTTTATTTGGCAAAAGGTCGGATATTTATTGACTTTTGTACTTGTTTGTTAATTTTTCTTGGTAAAAGCTGAATCTTTGGTGGTGTTGGTGTTTGGGAAGTCAAATTGAAGGTTATTTCAATCATGGATTCTTACTTATCAAATATCTTTTTTTCAATCATGGATCGTTCTGCAAAAATCTCAATTTAAAGGCAGTATTTTTTAAATGATTGTGAATGACTTGCTTGTGATAGGTGTTTTCTCTCTTTTACGCCCCCCAACCAAAAGAAAAAAAAAATGAAGTCATATTTTTCTTTTGAGTTTGTCCCAGAAAAATTGTCTCCATTTCTAAAGTTAAGTTATAAAATTTTTTCAATTTCTGTCTCCATTGCGATTTTGGACTTTCTCTTTCTTTAGTCTCACCTGTTTTTTCTCTATCCCTCTTACTTTATCTTCAATCTTTACAAAAACAAAAAACAAACCACAAACAAAGTCACAAAAATCACGAAGCTTAGTGTCATACATTAAAAGATATAATTATGTTTAAAGGAAATATATAGAAGTAAAAGTATAATTTTTAAAAACATATATTTTCAAGTGTGAATTGCTCTCTCTCTCTCTCTCTCTTGGGAAGGTGGAAGTATTGTACATATAATCTCATATTTCTGTAGGCTCACTTTGTTGTTATTCTTTTGCCTGGTTTGACGGCAATGTCATTGTATTTCAAGGGTATCAGATGTCTGAGGAGGGTTTAGCATTGTGCTAAACCACTTATCTTTCATCTGCTCCCCCAGACTGGAGTTTGTAGTAATCTCCCTTGCTCCTCATCTCTCTCAAACCCCTCTTGTACCTTTGTAGCAACTAGCAAGTGAGTGAGAAGATCACAGTCTGAAGGCCATGGGCAGGCAGGTCCACCTGTACCTTCTAAAAAAAAGTGATGATTTTGTAAGGGTTTGTTCCCCCCTCTCCCCTCCCTATAGGTAACTAAAATAAAGTCCAAAAAGAGATACAATCCCAAAATTCTATTCCCTATACAAGGGAGCTGGAAGGTTTATGTATTACCCGTCCTGTAATTGCGCTTGTTGGCTTAGGATTACATAGTGCTTGTTCTTCACATCAATGCAGTTATGGTAAATTTGGAAATTACATTTTAGCAGTCCACTCAGGAACGTATATTAATTCCTTATAGGACATGTGGGAATGTAAATATGGACGTGTTCTAATGTTTTTGTCTTTGATTTTTTTGGGGTAGAGAGATTTTCAGCTTATAAACCTCAAAAGGGGAAGCAAGGTTCTCTTTTCCATAAAATCATCCTCATTTCAGCCTTTAGAGAAAAGAGAAATTCTGTGAGTCCCAATACCTTGGTGGAAGCAAATGATATTTTCAGATAGTAACTTCCCACCATCTCTCTTCCCCCTCCGTTACTCCATATCCAAGCATGCCCCAGTAACCTAGCAGAAGTTTATAGTGAGTCAGAGAAGATCACAGTCCGTAGGCCATGGGTAGGTGGTCTACCTGCTTCTCAATTCAACTCAGCCTTCCCAATGACTTGGGGTAGGCTACATGAATACTTTTCCGTCATTCGATTCGGTCTAAAGCATGGTCATCACACACACACACCACATTCATGGTGGTCCACCAGCACTTAAAAATAATTAAAAAATTATGTGATAATATTCATAAGGATTTGGTTTTCTATTCATATATATATATTTTTTTAAAAAAATGTAGAATCCTACCGTATTTCCTGTCAGCTATTTTAATGTAATTTTCCGTGTCCCCAAAGTCATAGGATTTAAATATTATGTATCTCGAATAAATTACTAAATTCCTTCAGTAGTTTGGTTATTTGTTTCAAATGTAACCAAGCTAGATATGTTTAATATCAAATATAGCAAAACCAAGATATGGTTAGAAAACATAGGGCTCCATCTGGCCCCAGAGGAGTGTCCACTTTGACTTGACACTCAAATCAAGGAGAACATTTGACTAAAATATAAATAGCTACAAGTATTATGCATTTTATTTTTACCCTTATAGTTAAGTTTGAAGAAAACCTACTTGAAGTCTGCAACTGATTGCATTTCCTTCAATTTAGCTTTTCCAATTTTCACTTTTTGGTTTTCAATAATTGTGAAAACATCATGAAGATGCTTTGACTTTTCAAGGCAGACATTTTTTCATGCATGGAGTGAGTATGGTTCATACTTCATATATCCATTTGGTTATATATATATATATGTGTGTGTGTGTGTGTGTGTGTGTGTGTGTGTGTATTCACACACATGTACAAGAAGCATTGAGAGTGGGATGTGTGTGCATGTTTTCATTTGTTTTTTGATAGTATAGTTATTGTTTTTTAAATTTTTTGTGGATGTTATTTTTAAGTTCAAAAAATTCTTTTTAATTTTGAAAAGTTAGAGAATTTATAATGTAGTAAAAAAGAAAATATGGGTATTGGGTAGTTTTGTTGAGAGAAAAAGTAGGAGAGGTCGCGAGAGTCGAAGAGGTAGGAGATTCCAAGAGACCAACTCTCCCCTCTCCCAATATAGATAGTGTAGATATATATAGGGCCGTGTCCTTGTGTGTTGAATTTGAAGTTCACCGTGTCTGACATTGTCCATGTTGACTCTCGTGTCCATGTCTTGAATTTGAAGTACTTAATGATTCTTGCATAGCCCATCCTCCCACGTGACTTGTTGGCTTAGGATTACGAGTGCTTGTTCTTCATGTCAATGCAGCTGGAATCTCTGTACATTTTAGCAGTCAACTCAGGAGAGGAGACTATTTTCTTCTAATACATGCATAAAATAAAATAGACTAGTTATCATGTTTCTGATGGACTCCGAGTCTGTCCTCTTGCACTTTCTCCTTGATCTATAAATCTTCTTTTATTGAAAAAATAGTAAAAATAAAAATTGGGGGAGAGACCCAGAGAGAGAGTTTCAGTTAACAAACCTCCAAGGGGAAACAAGGTTTTGTTGTCACTAAACTATCCTCATTTAAAGTGTACAAGTCTTCGTACCTAGATTGGAGCAGATGAAATTTTCAGGCAAGATTGGTGATGGAGAGAATAAATCCTGACCATGAATGTCTTCACACCAGAGGTTAGCTAGAAAAATGCTTCTTACATCTTGAGAATCGAGGAGGAAAATAAATCTATGGTCTGTATTTACTCAATTTGTCTAGCAATGATTTCCATAAGGTAGTCTCAATAGCCACACTGGGAATACAGGTATAGATCTTCTCTGATTTTTGAAGTTTCTGAAGCTTCTCATAATTATGCTCTTCTAATTCCTCGTTCCTAGGCATTTTACTTGGACTCTTGAGATAGAATTTGAAGCTTATATTATCAAAATGGGGAGAAAAGAAGAAAGGTGAAGCAACTAAACCTACATGTTTAGCAGGATTTTTGAACTTGAGTTTCCACTTTAAAAACGTCATCTACCTTTATGGTAGGGTTCGCATTCTCTCTGACCTTTGCTCAAGCCTACAATTTTCAGATCCTCCAGCTTATCCTTTTTCCCCCAATATAGAACAGGAACATAAGTGTGTTGGATATGTTAATATTCTTGATCTGAATATTATAGGGATCACAATTCTTTTTCCTAATTTCTGTCCCAATCTATGTGACAATGTGTGATTGGTTAAACTGTGGCCCCACAGGTAAATTAATGTGATTTCGAATTCATCACATGCTTTGCCACATAGATTAGGATGGAAAATTGGGACAAAAAGTTGGGATCCCTATCACTACTCTTTTTGATCTGATCCTGTAGAAGGAAAAACTTATTGATGTTCATGAAGCTCCACTATGTAACTGATTGGTATTAAGTGGTGAGGCTATCCAGTATGTAATTAGTGTGGGATTTCCCGATACTACGGAAGAGCAGGAAGAGCATGTGGAGTGAACCAGAAATCAAGTTCTGCATTAACGGGGTAGATGGGAGGCTCTAATAGACATGCTGCCCAAAATTTAATTAGTTTATACTGGAGTGGCACAACAGTTATATGAAGCTGTATGAAATTTGGCATGCAACTGATGTGGATTGCAACAGTTTATAGTAGTAGAGCCACTTCATATGTCAGTATTAGGTCATTTATTGTTCCATGTATGGCAGTGCCGCAGTATTTTCCAGAGCATTAATAGTGTCTTTTCATCGAGTGTCTTTGCTTCTGTCTCTCATAGTTTCTTATATTGGTTCAAATCCCCAAGAGGTTGCTGCATGCTAGACATCCGTGTTTAACACCAAAAAACTGCGGGGGTAGTTGCATTAATTTGGTACTATGTTCTTGGATACTATTCAGAATTTAAGAAAATTTTTCTTGGTGGACTTCTTGAGGATGTGACTGCAAGCATTGCAATATATGACTTGATTGAGATTGGAGTTACAAATTTGAAGATCGTAATTTCATTGAAAGTGCCAAATTCTCTATTCTCTTCATGAGTGATCATTGCTGGGGCTGACATATGTAAACGCAATTCTTAGTATGGGATACAATTCCAGATTTATATAGCTGCATGCTTCTTTGTTTTCAGTGTCAATGTGTCATCAATCCGACTTAACTGATTGGTTCTGCATAAAAGATCCAACCAACTTTAGTATTTGTTTATTCACTGATATAGGCGTTCTGTATATTGTGCTCTTCAATTTTCTGCACTTGTTTAGTGGTTGAAATATAATAACTTTCTTTTCTTTCAGCCTCCCAAAATTCGATCCTTCATCAATGGTGTAATTGCTACACCACTTGAAAATATTGAAGAACCTCTGAGAAGTTTTACTTGGGACTTTGACAAGGTGGCTTTCACAGTCCTTATGACCTAATGCCGTTACAAATTTGCTGCTATACAGTTGATTGATATTGAATTGTTGTTGGTGCAGGGTGATTTCCATCACTGGATTGATCTATTTAATCATTTTGATACCTTTTTTGAGAAGTACATAAAATCAAGGAAAGACTTGCAGGTTGAGGATGACTTTTTGGAGTCTGATCCTCCGTTTCCAAGAGAGGCCGTTCTACAGATTCTCCGAGTTGTGCGAATAATATTGGACAACTGCACAAATAAGCACTTCTATAGTTCATATGAGGTAACTGTCTAATGTATATACCTTGCTTTATGTGATAAGTTCCTCTCTTCTGTAGTTTCAGTGTCTTTCAAATCATGTACTATCCCCTCAATATTTTTGTTAAGCTGTTTGGCAGAAACTCACTGTGTAGGAAACCTGCAGTTTTTTTCTTTAGCCACATTTTCCTTTTATTGGCACTATTTACTTTTCTGTAACTCTGTTTATTGATTTTAGATTAATTTCATTGCAGCATCATCTTTCATCTCTGCTGACTTCCACTGATGCGGATGTGGTTGAGGCCTGCCTGCAAACTTTAGCAGCATTTTTAAAGAAAACCATTGGAAAGCACATCATACGAGATGCTTCTCTTAATTCAAAGCTATTTGCTTTTGCACAGGGATGGGGGGGAAAGGAGGAAGGCCTTGGGTTGATTGCATGTGCTATAGAGAATGGATCTGACCCGATTGCTCATGAGTTAGGGAGAACCCTACATTTTGAGTTTTATGCAGCAGATGAGTCTTCAAACGAACTCCCTGCGGCAGAACAGCCAACCCAAGGTTTAAGGATCATTCATTTGCCCAATATCAATGCTTCCCAAGAGTCTGATCTTGAGCTTTTGAGCAAGTTAGTTAGAGAGTTTAAAGTGCCCCCTAATTTAAGATTCTCTCTTTTGACAAGATTGCGGTTTGCTAGGGCTTTCAGCTCCTTAGCTGCCCGACAACAGTACACGTGCATTCGTCTTTATGCGTTTGTAGTTCTTGTTCAAGCTTGTGGTGATACTGATGATTTAGTCTCTTTCTTTAACACTGAGCCTGAGTTCATCAATGAATTGGTTACACTATTGAGCCATGAAGATGCAGTTCCTGAGAAAATACGGATTCTATGCTTGCTTTCCTTAGTTGCTCTTTGTCAAGATCGGTCACGGCAGCCAACTGTGTTGACAGCTGTAACATCTGGTGGGCACCGTGGCATCCTATCTAGTCTCATGCAGAAGGCCATTGATTCTGTTGTTACCAATTCAACAAAATGGTGTGTAGTTTTTGCCGAGGCTTTACTATCTCTTGTCACTGTTTTGGTCTCATCCTCATCAGGTTGTTCAGCCATGCGTGAAGCAGGTTTTATACCAACTCTTCTACCTCTTCTTAAAGATACAGATCCCCAACATTTGCACTTGGTCACTACTGCTGTACATGTTTTAGAAGCTTTTATGGATTACAGCAATCCAGCTGCTGCTTTGTTCAGAGATTTGGGAGGATTAGATGATACCATTTTTCGATTAAAGATAGAAGTTTCTCATGTTGAAAGTAATTCAAAGCAGCAAGGCACTTCAATTGAGTTAGACAGTTCAGAGTGTAGTAGTTCTCAAGTTGTAACTGGCACTTCTGAGCTTGATAGCATGCAGCCTCTTTATTCTGAAGCTCTGGTTTCGTACCATCGACGATCATTGATGAAAGCTTTACTGCGTGCTATATCTCTTGGAACCTATGCCCCGGGAGTTACTGCTCGTGTTTATGGATCAGAGGAGAGTCTGTTACCTCATTGCTTATGTGTGATTTTCAGAAAAGCCAAAGATTTTGGGGGTGGGGTGTTTTCACTTGCAGCGATTGTCATGAGCGATCTTATTCACAAGGATCCTACCTGCTTTTCTATCTTAGAAGCAGCTGGTCTTCCAGCTGCGTTCTTAGATGCTATTATGGATGGTATTCTTTGCTCTGCAGAAGCTATAACATGCATACCACAGTGCCTGGATGCACTGTGCCTGAGTAATAGTGGCCTCCAGGCTGTGAAAGATCGCAATGCACTGGGGTGCTTTGTGAAAATATTTACTTCTAGAACGTACCTGCGTGTCCTTACAGGTGATACGCCAGGATCTTTGTCAAGTGGTCTGGATGAGCTAATGCGCCATGCTTCTTCACTACGTGGGCCTGGGGTGGACATGCTGATTGAGATTTTGAAGGCCATTGAAAAGCTTGGGTCCAGGCCTGAAGCTTCTTCCTCGGTAGCCGACACACCAAGTGGTTCGGCTTCTGATCCTATGGAAACTGATGCCGAGGATAAGCATTTGACCCCTTCTGAGGATGGGCAACTGTGCAAGATTGAAAGTTCAGAACAACTCCCTGAGCAGTCTTCTGATTCTTCAGTGGTGAATGTTGAGTCCTTTCTTCCTGAGTGTATTAGCAATGCCGCTCGTTTGCTTGAAACAATTCTTCAGAATACTGACACATGCCGCATATTTGTTGAGAAGAAGGGAATCGAATCTGTTCTGCAATTATTTACTTTGCCGTTGATGCCTTTTTCAGTTTCTGTTGGCCAGAGCATATCTGCTGCATTTAAAAATTTCTCTGCCCATCATTCGGCGTCCCTTGCTAGGGCATTATGTTCTTTCTTGCGGGAGCATTTGAAATCAACAAATGAACTTCTTGTTTCTATTGGGGGTATACAACTTGCTCAGGTCGAGGCTGCCAAGCGATTGAAGCTGTTGAGGTCCCTTTCTAGTCTTGAAGGTATCTTGTCTCTTTCAAACTCTTTGTTAAAAGGGACTACTACGGTGGTGTCTGAATTGGGCACTTCAGATGCCGATGTTTTGAGAGAGCTGGGGATGGTTTATAGGGAAATACTTTGGCAAGTTTCATTGTGTTGTGATGCTAAGGTGGACGAGAAGCGGAACACAGAAGTAGAACCTGAAAATGCTGATGCTGCTTCTGCTGCTGGTGGTGGCGGTGGTGGTAATGCAGTTGGGAGAGAGAGTGATGATGATGTAAACCTTCCGGTGGTGAGATACATGAACCCTGTTTCTGTTAGGAACAGTTCGCAACCCCTGTGGGGTGTTGAGCGTGAGTTTCTTTCTGTGGTTCGTTCTGGTGAAGGGTTTAGTCGTCGTAGTCGGCATGGCTTGGCACGTATAAGGGGGGGAAGGACTGGCAGGCATCTGGAAGCTTTCCACATTGATTCTGAGGTTTCGATGAGTAATGCTGAGACTTCTTCCCATGATGTGAAGAAGAAAAGTCCCGAGGTTCTTGTTTTGGAGAACATAAACAAACTTGCTACCACTATGCGTTCTTTTTTTACTGCTCTTGTAAAAGGACTCACGCCGCCAAACCGTAGAAGATCTGAAACTGGAGCATTAAGTGCTTCTTCAAAGAGCATTGGAACTGCCTTGGCCAAGGTTTTTCTTGAGGCTTTTAGTTTTCAAGGGTACTCTACCTCTGCTGGGCTCGATATGTCGCTGTCAGTAAAGTGCCGATATCTTGGAAAGGTTGTGGATGACATGGTTGCGCTCACATTTGATAGTAGGCGACGTACCTGTTATACGGTGATGATTAACAACTTTTATGTAAATGGGACGTTTAAGGAGCTACTTACTACTTTTGAAGCTACAAGTCAGTTGTTGTGGACATTGCCTTTCTCTATTCCAGCAGCTGGTATTGATAATGAAAAGAGTGCTGAAGGAAGCAAATTGTCTCACAGCTCATGGCTACTTGACACATTGCAGAGCTATTGCCGTGTACTCGAATATTTTGTTAATTCTTCATTTCTTCTATCTCCAACCTCTGCATCTCAGACCCAGTTGCTTGTTCAGCCTGTTGCAGTTGGTTTGTCAATTGGGTTGTTTCCTGTTCCTAGGGACCCTGAAGTTTTTGTTCGTATGCTTCAGTCTCAGGTTCTGGATGTGATACTTCCTGTCTGGAATCACCCCATGTTTCCCAGTTGTAACCCGGGTTTTATCACAACAATTGTCTCACTTGTTACTCATGTATATTGTGGTGTTGGGGATGCAAAGCGAAGTCGCAATGGTGTGTCAGGAAGTACGAACCAACGGTTTATGCCGCCTCCACCTGATGAAGCTACTATTGCTACCATCGTAGAGATGGGCTTTACAAGGGCAAGAGCAGAGGAAGCATTGAGAAGGGTGGAAACAAATAGTGTTGAGATGGCTATGGAATGGTTGTTCAGTCATGCTGAAGATCCTGTTCAGGAGGATGACGAACTGGCTCGAGCACTTGCTTTGTCATTGGGAAGTTCATCAGAGACATCTAAAGTTGATAGCGCTGAAAAGTTAGCTGATGTCCCAACAGAAGAGGGACAAACAAAAGTGCCTCCTATCGATGACATCCTTGCTGCGGCAATGAAGTTGTTTCAGAGTAGTGACTCAATGGTTTTCCCTTTAACAGATTTGCTTGTCACCCTCTGCAGTCGGAATAAAGGAGAAGATCGTTTAAAAGTGATTTCTTATCTTATTCAGCAGCTAAAGCTTTGCCCGTTGGAATTCTCAAAGGATACAAGTGCATTGTGTATGACATCACATACTTTAGCATTGCTTCTCGCTGAAGATGGGAGTACACGAGAAGTTGCTGCACAGAACGGTATTGTCTCTGTAGCTATTGATATCTTGATGAACTTCAATGCTAGAACTGAGTCGGAAATTGAGCTTCTGGTTCCCAAATGTATCAGTGCTCTGCTTCTTATCTTGGATAATTTGTTGCAATCTAGGCCTAGGATTGCTTCTGATAGTACGGAGGTAACCCCAGCAGGCTCTTTGCCTGACCCGTCCGCAGAACATGCTTCATTGTCAGTTCCACAAGAAGGTACCGTAGAAAAATCAACTCCAGTGGCCTTGGAAAAAGAAACTGGCAGTATATTTGAGAATGTATTCGGGAAGTCTACTGGCTACTTGACTATTGAGGAGAGTGGAAGAGTTTTGACTGTTGCTTGTGATCTGATAAAACGGCATGTTCCAGCTATGGTCATGCAGGCAGTTTTACTATTATGTGCTCGAGTGACAAAAACACATGCGATGGCTCTGCAATTTCTTGAAAATGGAGGTATGAGTGCTCTTTTTAGTATTCCACGCGCTTGCTTCTTTCCTGGGTATGACACTGTAGCTTCTGCTATCATTCGTCATCTTATTGAAGATCCGCAGACGCTGCAAACAGCTATGGAGTTAGAGATACGACAAACTCTAAGTGGAAGCCGTCATGCCGGGCGTGTTCCTCCACGAGCTTTTTTGACATCTATGGCACCTGTTATATCTAGAGATCCTGATGTCTTTATGAAAGCAGTAGCCGCCGTTTGTCAGTTGGAATCATCAGGAGGGAGGACTACTGTTGTTTTGTCGAAGGAAAAAGAGAAAGAGAAAGATAAACCAAAAGCACCTGGTGTTGAACTTGTAGTATCTTCTAATGAATGTGTTCGAATTCCTGAAAGTAAGCCCCATGATACGCCAGTTAAGTGTTCCAAAGGTCAGAAAAGGATTCCTGCAAATCTTACTCAGGTTATTGATCAGCTGCTTGAAATTATATTGAAATATCATTCACCAAAAACAGAGGAAGACTGTGCCAGATATGCGAGTGCAATGGAGGTAGATGAACCTGCTGCCAAGGTCAAGGGCAAATCGAAGATTGATGAGACACGGAAAATCGAGTTAGATAGTCTTTCAGAAAAATCAGCAGGGGTAGCCAGGGTTACTTTTGTCTTGAAGTTACTGAGTGATATTCTTCTGATGTATGTACATGCTGTTGGAATAATACTGAAACGAGATCTGGAATTGTATCAACTCAGGGGATCTAATCAGCTAGAATTTTCTGGTCATGGTGGGATAGTGCATCATGTTTTGCATCAGCTTCTTCCCCCATCTACTGATAGAACTTCTGGCCGTGATGAATGGAGAGCCAAGTTGTCAGAAAAAGCTTCCTGGTTTTTGGTGGTCTTGTGTGGTCGTTCCAGTGAAGGACGTAGACGTGTAATTAATGAACTTGTGAAAGCCCTGTCTTCATTTTCGAACTTGGAAAGCAATTCGTCTAAGAACAGTTTATTGCCAGATAAAAAGGTCCTAGCTTTTGTTGACTTGGTGTATTCAATCTTGTCCAAAAATTCATCCTCTAGCAACTTACCCGGTTCTGGGTGCTCACCAGATATAGCTAAAGGTATGATAGATGGAGGAATGATCCAATGTCTATCCAGCATTCTTCGGGTGATGGATTTAGACCATCCTGATGCTCCTAAAGTTGTGAATCTCATACTTAAGGCTTTGGAGAGCCTAACACGGGCAGCAAATGCTAGTGAGCAACTCTCAAAATCTGATGCATTAAACAAGAAAAAGTCACTTGGTTCTGAGGCAAGGTCTGAAGGTCAAGTGATGACTACTTCAGTCACGCAGATAGTGGAACCCAATGAGAATATTAGTCAACACGAAACCACTGATGTTCAAGATGCTGAGCAACAGCTTCAAGAGGCATCTCAGGATGAAGGTGATCATCATTCAAATTTAAACCAGCCTGCAGAACAAGATATGAGAGTTGAGGTGGAGGAGACTGTGACGGCAAACCCACCTGTGCAGCTGGACATGGGTTTCATGGGTGAAGAAATGGAAGATGGTGGATTACAGAATGCTGACCAAATTGAGATGACTTTTCATGTTGAGAATAGGGGTGATGATGATATGGGTGATGAAGATGATGACATGGGAGATGATGGTGAGGATGACGAGGATGATGATGAGGGGGATGATGAGGATGAAGATATAGCAGAAGACGGTACTGCTTTGATGTCTTTGGCTGACACTGACGTGGAAGATCATGATGAAACTGGCTTGGGAGATGAATACAACGATGACATGGTTGATGAAGAGGATGATGATTACCATGAGAATCGGGTTATAGAGGTAAGGTGGAGGGAAGCCCTTGATGGGCTAGATCATTTGCAGGTCCTTGGGCAACCTGGATCTGACAGTGGACTTATTGACATTGCTGCGGAGCCCTTTGAAGGGGTGAATGTTGATGACCTTTTTGGTCTCCGCAGGCCTCTGGGCTTTGATCGCCGTCGTCAGACGAGTAGAAATTCCTTTGAGCGATCTGTTACAGAAGGAAACGGTCTCCAGCATCCTCTTCTATTGAGATCATCGCAGTCTGGGGATCTGGGTATGGCGTGGTCATCAGGTGGAAACTCGTCCCGGGATGTAGAAGCCCTGTCGGCTGGAAGCTTTGATATAGCCCATTTCTACATGTTTGATGCTCCTGTCCTTCCCTTTGATCATGCACCATCTAGTGTATTTAGTGACCGACTTGGCGCTGCAGCACCACCACCGCTGGCTGATTTTTCTATTGGTTTGGAGTCTCTGCGTGTGCCAGGACGAAGAGGACCAGGTGATGGTCGGTGGACTGATGATGGTCAGCCACAAGCAGGTGTTCAGGCTGCTGCTATTGCACAGGCAGTAGAAGAGCAGTTCATGTCTCAATTACGCAGTATTGCTCCCGTATCCAGTCCTGCTGAAAGGGAGTCACATAATTCAGGATTGCCGGAGAAGCATTCAGATGCTGCCCTAGCCAATGATGGTCAACTGGCAGAAGGCGCCAGTAGTGGTGCTCGACAGATTGAAGGTCAGCACGGTGAGAGTGGTTCTAATACCGTTCATGATGATATTAATGTTATGGGTGAAAGTGTTTCCTCTCAAGAACAAGTTAACCCAGCGGTGGTGGTGGAACAAGCAGGTGAAGACCAACAAGCACATGAACTCATTGATACTCCAGCGGTCAATACATCAAACAGTCACGATAACATGGATATTGGGGAAGGAATTGCAGTTGCGAATGAGCAGGTGGAGACAACTCCCGACTCTCCTACTGGCTCTCTGCGCTCTCAGGGTGATGTGCATTGTGTAAGGAATTCTGAAGTACATGCAAGTCTGGACAATGTACCGTTTCCTGGGGTGGGCCGTAATACAGCAGCTGCAACTGATAACCAGACCAGTAATGATGCACTGGGAACTTCGGGTATCAACATGCTTGCTTCTGGTGATTTTAATGCTTCTTCGGTTCAGGAAAGTGCTGATGTTGATATGAGTATTGCTGAGATGGAAGGAAATCGGACTGGGGACCTTCCGTCTGAAGTTGTTATAGAGGAGCCATCATCGAGGCAGGACCCTCGGATTGCTCAAGATGCTAGCCAGACTGATGAAACTGGGATGAATAGTGAAGCTCCTAATGCAAATGGTTTAGATCCAACCTTCTTGGAGGCACTTCCTGAAGATCTAAGGGCAGAAGTTCTAGCTTCACAGCAAGCTCAGTCTGCCCAGGCCCCAGCTTTTACTCCCCCTGTTGCAGAAGATATCGATCCAGAGTTTTTAGCTGCTCTTCCTCCAGATATTCAGGCAGAGGTTTTAGCCCAACAACGTGCCCAGAGAGTTGCACAGCAGGCTGAAGGACAACCTGTTGATATGGATAATGCTTCAATCATAGCTACTTTTCCTGCTGATTTGCGTGAAGAGGTTTGTGTTCCTTTTTTATTTTTCCATTCATCACTTGATTAATTGTCTGAAGTGCTAACGTTCTGTTCTGCTTGCTTTTAGGTGCTATTGACTTCTTCAGAAGCAGTTCTTTCAGCATTGCCTTCTCCTTTACTTGCTGAAGCGCAAATGCTAAGGGATAGAGCAATGAGTCACTATCAAGCTCGCAGCTTGTTTGGAAGTAGCCACAGGCTTAGTAATAGGAGGAATGGTTTGGGGTTTGATAGGCAGATGGTGATGGATAGAGGTGTTGGTGTTACAATAGGACGAAGGGCATCTTCTGCCCTTGCTGAGAGCTTGAAATTGAAGGAAGTAGAAGGGGAACCACTTTTGGATCCCAATGCTTTGAAAGCTTTAATCAGGCTCCTACGCCTAGCACAGGTACTTTCTAAATTTCATGAGCAAACCGTTGGCCTGGAACACGAATTTACAAGCTGAGTAGTTACAAACTCAACATGTGTGGACTGTGGATTGTTGAAACATAAATCACTTACTTTTATTAAGCATCTTTTACTGAAACATTAATATCACTAATATTATGAAAAGAAATTTCTATATATGGACTGCATGATTTTGAGAGATGAAAACTAATTTTCTCTTTGTTTTCTTTTATTTGTGGTTATATTATTAGCTTGCATTCAAACATTTTAAAACCCAATTGACAGGGCACTTAGCTGCTTCTGTATTGAGACTCTGCATTGCGGAATATATAATTTTCAGGATCTGAAAGTAAAGATCTGGCCTTGAGATTCTGGAGCTTCCTGGGCTGTTAGAATCTTGAACAAATTTGATTCCATATTTCCTTCATTATATTTGAAGTTATAATGCTCGGCTAAGATAGTGACTCCTTAACTTCTTGTTTTAGCCTCTTGGAAAAGGGCTTCTGCAAAGACTGCTGTTGAACTTGTGTGCGCACAGTCATACTAGGGCAATTCTTGTTCGTCTCCTACTCGACATGATCAAGCCTGAGACTGAAGGCTCAGTTGGTGGGCTGACAATTGTAAATTCCCAGAGGCTCTATGGGTGTCAGTCCAATGTTGTTTATGGTCGATCTCAATTACTGGACGGTAATATTTCTTTATACGTGAGCTTCTTTTGGCAACTATGTGTCTATGGTCGTGATCTTTACTACAAGTTTGTTGGTTTACAGGTCTTCCTCCTCTAGTGTCACGCCGCATCCTTGAGATTTTGACTTATTTGGCTACGAATCACTCTGCTGTTGCCAGTATCTTATTTTACTTTGATACTTCACTTGTTCCTGAGTCTTTGCACCCGAAACATTTGGAAACTAAGAAGGATAAAGGCAAGGAGAAAATTGTTGAACAAGGAGATTTAACGAACCCTGGTGGAATCTCTGGAGAGGATGACATTCCTTTACTTTTGTTTCTAAAGCTCTTGAATCAGCCACTTTTCTTACGCAGCATTGCTCATCTGGAGCAGGTATTGTCGGTCCTTGTGAATTATCTATCTTCAAGCTGCTTAAAAGTGCTAGCACCTTTTCAGTTTACTGGTTTCAGTGTCATATTCTTTATTTAATTATATGTTTATGGTGCAGGTCATGGGTCTGCTTCAAGTGATAGTGTATACTGCAGCTTCCAAATTAGAAATCCAGACTCGTTCTGATCAGGCAGTAGTCAGTTCCCATAATCTCTCTGGCAATGAAACTGCAAGTCATGTTCAGAAAGATTCTCCTCCCATTCCAGATGATAAAAGTGTCAGTGAAGGGTTATCCACATCAGATGGGCCTAGAAGCATCAAGATTAATGACATCTTTTTGCAGCTGCCTCAGTCTGATTTGCATAATCTGTGCAGCCTTCTTGGCCATGAGGGGTAATACTTAAGCTCAACTACTTAGTGCTGTCAAATAATATTTGTATCACCTGCCATTATTAAGATTTTCTTTTCATCTTTAATTACTTCCAGTTATGGTTTTAATCTGTCTTGTTGTTTAACATCTAATGATTTATCTCTAGGCTGTCAGACAAAGTTTACATGCTTGCTGGCGAGGTGTTGAAGAAGCTGGCCTTGGTTGCTGTGCCACATCGAAAATTCTTTATTTTAGAGCTTTCAGATTTAGCCCATAGTTTGAGCAGTTCAGCTGTTAGTGAGCTCGTCACATTGAGGAATACACATATGCTGGGTTTGAGTGCTGGATCAATGGCTGGTGCCGCTGTTCTTAGAGTACTTCAGACACTCAGCTCTCTTACTGCACCCAGTTCCGACGAAAATAAGGGTACTGACACTGATGGGGATGAGGAAGAGCACGTCACTATGTGGAAGTTAAATGTTGCCCTTGAGCCTTTGTGGCGAGAACTCAGTGATTGTATAAGCGTGACAGAGACACAGCTGGCACAGAGCTCCTTTTCTTCAGTAATGTCGAATACCAATGTTGGTGAGCATGCTCAGGGTTCTTCATCTCTGTCCCCTCCTCTTCCTCCTGGAACCCTGAGGCTCTTGCCTTTCATCGAGGCCTTCTTGGTTTTGTGTGAAAAATTGCAAGCCAACAATTCTCTTGTGCAGCAAGATAATGCCTATGCAACGGCAAGAGAAGTGAAAGAGTTCTCTGGGAGTTCAGCTCCATCATCTATGAAAACTGGAATGGATTCTCAGAGGAGGGTTGATGGTGCTGTCACATTTGCTAGGTTTGCGGAGAAGCATCGTCGGCTTCTAAATGCATTTGTAAGGCAAAATCCTGGCCTGTTGGAGAAATCACTTTCAATGATGCTGAAAGCACCACGATTAATCGACTTTGACAACAAAAGAGCTTACTTCCGCTCCAGAATCAGACAGCAGCATGAGCAGCATCTGTCGGGTCCACTGCGAATAAGTGTTCGTCGGGCATATGTTTTAGAAGATTCGTATAATCAGTTGCGGATGCGACCGAGTCAGGACCTGAAGGGACGTTTGAATGTTCATTTCCAAGGTGAAGAGGGTATTGATGCTGGTGGTTTGACAAGAGAATGGTATCAGTTACTTTCAAGGGTAATATTCGACAAAGGAGCTTTGCTTTTCACAACAGGGGGAAACAATGCGACCTTCCAACCGAACCCTAATTCTGTATACCAGACTGAGCATCTTTCTTACTTTAAGTTTGTGGGCCGCGTGGTAATTCCAATAATCAGTTTTGGTTTAAAGCTAAGATTTTGCGTTATTTTTAATAAACTTTAAAGTGTTAAATGCATGTCGTATTTTCCTTCTATAGGTTGCCAAAGCGCTATTCGATGGGCAATTGTTGGATGTTTATTTCACTCGGTCCTTCTACAAGCACATTCTTGGAGTGAAGGTTACTTATCATGATATAGAGGCTGTTGATCCTGACTACTACAAGAATTTGAAGTGGATGCTGGAGGTAAGTGGGTCTTGGTGGTTCAGTTTGCATCCTGCATTTATATCGATGTAGGTCTAATATTTCTTTCCTCCCTTTTCGTATATCAGAATGATGTAAGCGATATACCTGATCTGACATTTAGCATGGATGCGGATGAAGAAAAACACATCCTCTATGAGAAAACAGAGGTATCCTACATTATAATCCATGCATTGAGGTGCAAATGTCATCAAATTCTTTTACCACTCACAAGCAGTTTGTATTTTAAAAGAGCGCTGAAATTTGATCTCCTCGTTCCCTATGTGCCCTCACACTGAAGTTTCAAATGTAGGAGTTCGTATTTGCCTCGACTAATGCTTGAATTTAAATTGTGTGAAAAAAGGTTACTGATTATGAGCTCAAACCCGGAGGAAGAAATATAAGGGTCACGGAGGAAACTAAGCACGAGTACGTGGACCTTGTTGCTGAACATATTCTGACAAATGCAATCAGGCCTCAAATTAACTCGTTCTTAGATGGTTTCAATGAACTGATACCGCGTGAACTCATTTCCATCTTTAATGACAAAGAGCTTGAGCTACTAATCAGTGGGCTTCCGGAAATTGATTGTAAGTTGGTTTCCTTGTTATAGTACTTCTAGTTTCGTTGTGTGTAGATATATATGAATTAAATGATGCCATTTTGCTTGAAGTGGATGATCTGAAGGGCAACACCGAGTACACTGGGTACACCGTAGGATCTAGTGTTGTTCAGTGGTTCTGGGAAGTTGTGAAAGCCTTCAACAAGGAAGATAGAGCTAGACTGCTGCAATTTGTAACTGGTACATCAAAGGTAAGTTACTGCTGGCAGGAATTTATCAGTCCACTAATCTATTCTTGTATTTGGGTACTAAAGTAGATCCACCCTTGTAACTGTCTACATGGTTCTCAAATCTGAATAACAAATGTAGAAGTTCTGCAGAAATTCTATATTCCACCAAATTGTTGCCTAGGGAGCTTTTGTTGCTAATTCTTTTTGCTCAACCAATTCTTTCTTGATTTTCTTTTGTCAACTGTTAAACTACTTTTAGTGTGAGTTTTTATGAAAAACCTGCGCATGCGTTGAATAGGTTTTTTTTTAGTAAAAGTCAGTTTTCTGGCTGAAGTTGATCTAACTTCTCGATATCAATTTCCTTTCTTCTTATCCTTTTTTTATTTGTATTGTTATTGTTAGTTTCGTTGTGATAAAGGTTTTCTTACTCTTTCCTTTTCCTGAGCTTGTTGCACAAAATTGGTGTTCAGTTCAGTTCAATTATCAATTAATTCTAAGCCACCAAACGCCTGTATTCTTGGTTCTTAGGTTCCTTTGGAGGGTTTTAAAGCATTGCAAGGAATTTCTGGCCCACAGAGGTTTCAGATTCACAAGGCATATGGAGCTCCAGAGCGGCTTCCATCTGCTCATACCTGGTGAGTGTTTTTAGATTAGTAGATGTATGTAGTACTAGAAAACACTTGTACTGTATTCTCATAAGGGGATGCTTGCTTAGAATTTAAATGCCAGGCTTAAAGTTTTTCTCTCTTCTTCCAGCTTCAACCAATTAGACCTTCCCGAATATAATTCCAAGGAACAGCTTCAAGAGCGTTTACTACTGGCCATCCATGAAGCCAGTGAAGGTTTTGGATTTGGCTGAAATGACATCTTAGGTGATGCTTCAGTGCAAGCACTGCCAGCAGCCGGCCCTGCCATTGCGTGTACATGTAAGCTCAGCCCCTTTTTTTTTTTTGGTTGGGGGGGGGTATTGGGTGGGGGCCCTTCTAGTGTTGTATTGATGTTGAGGTGGGCGTTGCATCGTAGATTGATATGATATTCGCTTATGTGTTGTCCACAGAGAAATCAGAAATTGTGCACTCGTGTGTTCCATATGGATAGATAGACACATGCTCCCTCCGTCCCAAAAATAATAGCCCCACTTTGATTTTTTCTTTGGTCAATTTGATTAAACTTTAACAAAAGATTTATAAAAATTACTTATCCTTGTGAAATTGTAAAAGTTATTGATATTATTCATTTTATTTTATCAATTATTGAAATTTCTATCTAAGACATAATAAATGTATGGTGAATATTAGTTTGATATTAGGTCAACATTTCAACAAGGGGACTAATTCTTTTCGGGACAGAGGGAATTTCACCCTAGGAGGTCTAGTGTTTGGCGGTGTGTCTATAGATATTTTATTTGTTGTGCTCCATTTACTAGTTCTTATGACTTACAGAGTACGTATTTGGATGGTATATATGTGGACACATTATTATTTCTTTTGGATGAACTTAATTCCTCTTAAATTATTTTGCAGAGAAATGGCGACTGTGGTCTATTATTATTATTATTATTTTATGGGTTTGATGTCAAAGACCCAACAAGAAAGAGAGGCAACAGACAAGGAAAGAAGATGCCTATATAGCCAACATTAAGATAGTCCTTCCTTGTGCAATGAGAGCTAGCAGAGGCAGCTTCATCACTGCTGAAAGAGTATATGCCATGGAAGGATCCCTGTAGAGAATGGGAGGGATCAGTTTAAGCGGCAGTTACCTAGGTCTTGGTGCAGAGAAACTGGGGTTCTTTTTTGGGTTCTGCATTGCTAGTGGATTCAGTGAATATACATGATCAATTAGAGAATCTGTTAGGGCTTCTGTATATTCCATAGTCTTTGCATTCTTTTGTTTACATTTAGCAATATTCTTGATTGTTTCGTCTCCTCCTCCTCCTCATCGATTGGCCAATGCCTTTTGCATTATTGGTCCTTAAATATCTTCAGTATCTAATAGCCCTGTGCCTTGAACATTTCTGTTGATTATGCTATTGCCTCTCCTCCTCATCATCTCTCTGAATATTTCCTTTGTCGATTTGGTTGGTTGCTTATTTTTGAGGGATTTGGCTAACACGTGCTCCAAGGGTACATTTTAAAAACTTAGATATAGAAAGTTTGTCTTGTTGATCACCCTTTTTCACAAGCTAAGCTTTAATATTATTAGGATAGTTTTCGAGATAAAAATATAATGACACGTTTCTTTTTAACATTCATTCAAGATACTATCATAATAAAAGATGCTATTATCTCGTTGTCATTTTGTTCATTAAGGGTTTACACGAGTGAGTGAGTGACTTGCTGAAGGGTTTCTTTCTCTTTCTCTTCAGTATTTGGAACCTTATATACTAACATAACAAAAAACATACTACTACTAATTGTATTGTGGTTTGCGTGGCAGACAGAATAAAGCAAGCAAATTATACACCTACCTTTGTTAGTTGACTTCTTTTTCTTTAAAAAAATTTAATTATAATTACAATACAATAATTGATGTGTTTTTTCTTTAATGTTTTCCCACCGTCCCTGTTAATATTTTATAATAATTCCGCTTTTGTTTATTTTTACTCATCAAAATTTAATATCTTCATTTCCCAATTTTGCCATCTCTGTTTCTGTGTGACTTTATTTCACCTGCTTGAAATGTTTGTGCTATAATAATGCAAACGTAATTATTTATTTATTTGTATCGTGACTAGACTATTTTAATGAATTATATTCTAGTGGTGTAGTAGTAGTATAAAGCTGATTTCTTTTTTATTTATGGTTTATAAATTCTAACATTTTCGTGTACATGAAGAAGAAGAAGAAGAAGTAGGTAAAGGAAGTAGTAGACAAGCCAGCCGGTTTAGATGGATGAGATGAGATTTTAGGCCAACAAACAATTTTGATGGTACGAGTTTTGGTTATTTCAAGCATATCATGCATGTACAACGACAAAAGGTTAAGCTACTTCTAGTAATATGTGTTGGGTAATATTGATGGCAAAATTTTAGGAAAGAATGTTATAGATTTTTTTTTTTTGTAAGACAGATCTCTCTAACCCAACTCATCGTATATTGGTGGGATGAACTGTGAGAAAGTAACGTTCCGTCTTACAAACTAGAATCCGTAAGACGGTCTCGTAAGAGAACTATTCAACATTAATTGAGAAGACATTATTCATAGAGACACAATGCACTGACATATACTCCAACAACTAAAGGAAAATATTGAGGGCTTGGTTTGGTTACTGTTGTATGTGCTCTACCTTGTTTTCAAAAAGGAATTGTTATTTTTGGAACAATGTAACATTTCAGAGTTTCTATTGATCTATTGGCGAGAGATAATTGATTGGTGTTCATGATGCGTTTACTTCTAATGTGACTTTGTTGTGTTTTTCTTTGAATATTAATTTATTATTTTTTTTAAAGGCAAAAACAAAAGAAACTTTTTAAGTTAGTATAAATTTACTTTCTAGCCTCCCGGGGGTATCCGACAAAAGCACGGCTTGGGGAAAAGGAGGGGGGGGGGGGGGTGGTCCATTTCTTCTCTATATATCCACATTGATCGATAGAATAATACTCCTCAGTCCTTAAATTATTAGTTTGTTTGACGATATATGAATTAAAAAAATAATTAATTTGATTATTAATATTGGTATAATGTGTAGTTTTTTTATATATGACCCATAATTAAAGTAGGAAGAAAAAGTAAGGATAAAATGATAAAAGTGATATTTTAAAAAGAAAATTTTTAAACAAAATAATTATTTATAAACAGACAAAAAAAGAAAGCAAAACAATAATTTAGAGACGGAAAGAGTAAAACATAAAACTGCGTTCACCGCCTCTGGATTCAACATTTACGGCAATGCGTGCCTCCTCGTGTGACCTTATCTCTCTCTCTCTCTCTCTCTCTGTCCCGTTTGTTTGTGTTCACCTTTCCAAATTTCGTCCCGTCGGTGGAAATATTTTCATTCTTTTGTCATGTCTATTTCAGGATAAATAAATTTGATACTCCTTTTATTTTATTTTATAATATTTTATTTATATATTTTATTTTAAAAAAAAATTTAAATAATTTTTTGGCCCTTGACTTTGACATAATTTTTTGTTTGGTCCTATATCTTTAAAACATATTCATATGGTCCTACATCTTGCATATTCTTGTTAGATTTCCCCTCCCCCGTTAACGTTAGAATCTCCGTCTATTACCATATTAAAATGTCTAAATTACCCGTACTAACAAGTTCCTTAAGATTGATTTTTTTAAAAATATAAAATACAGGGGTCAATTTGTCAATTCAAAAATTAGGTTGTCTTCAACCTTTAGAACCCAAGTAAATCTCTCTCTTCAAATCCTCCATTACAAAAGAAACATCAATACCAGCACCAAGAATTGTGACACCAGCACCACCATCACCAAGAATTGTTGCTCCTTCATCATCAACTGCAGTGGAGAGAGTCTTAGAGAGAGAGAGAGAGAGAGAGAGAGAGAGAGAGATAGATAGATAGAGATCAAACCCAGAAATTAACCCCAACCCAATTTCAAACCCAAACATCAACCCTAACCCATTTTAATTGGTTGAATAGGTATAAGAGAAAAACCCGCAACAAACCCATCAATTCAAACACCCAAATTTCCACCAAAATTGAAAATTTTAATCAAAATTCATCAATTTGAAATAAACCCACCAGTTCAAACACCCAAATTTTCCAATAAAAAAAGAAAATTGCAATCGAATTACTTAAATTCATACACCCATGCGCTGTTTGTTAAAACTGAAAATTAAGATCTGAAAATTGATGTCTGAAAAAGTAGAGCTTAAAACATTAAGACATCATCTTTTGACTTAAAATTTTGGCTATTTTTAAGAGATACTTAATTTATTAAGTGATATAATATTGCATTATCAAACAATCTTATTTTTAATATCACTTAAAATTTTCCTAATTAAGCTCTTAATTGAGTTACCAAACAGGCCCGCATATACACCCTCAGCAACTGTCCCTACTTCAACTTGTTGCCTACGGCTAGTCTTGGCTTGCTGTTTACCAGGCTCCTCAACAAATCATCAACCATCTCGATCTAATCTGAACTCCTTGCTTTCTCACTACTGTACACTATACATTGGCATTCGACATTACTGAAGAAAATGAGCTCTGTGCCAACTGTGCCTCTGTCACGCTTATACAATCATTGAGTTCTCGCCACAAAGGCTCAAGGGCAACATTTAACTTCCACATAGTGACGTGCTCTTCCTCATCCCCATCAGTGTCAGTACCCTTATTTTCGTTGGAACCTGGTGCAGTAAGAGAGCTGAGTGTCTGAAGTACTTTAAGAACAACGACACCAGCCATTGATCCAGCACTCAAACCCAGTATGTGTGTATTCTTCAATGTGACGAGCTCATTAACAGCTGAACTGCTCAAACTATAGGCTAAATCTGAAAACTCTAAAATAAAGAATTTTTGATGTGGCACAGCAACCAAGGCTAGCTTCTTCAACACCCCGCCCCCGAAGAAGATATAAATAATGGTTACAGTGTGATATCCCACATCGGGTAGACATGGGACTTATGTGTGCCTTATAAGTGGTCATCTACTACCACTGGGCACCAACCTATCCATGAACTTTTGGGTGGCTTGTAGTGGGCCAGTTCGTGGGTTATGCGTGGCGGACCAGGCTTCGGGCTCAGGTCGTTACAATGGTATCAGAGCAGGTCCTGGCCAGAAATGTGTTGGAACACATTGTCCGGGGTGCCGATCCTTTGGGCCTCTTTTGGGTCTTGACGAGGATGTCAAGGATTCAAGTGGGGGAGACTGTGATATCCCACATTGGGTAGATGTGGGACTTGTGTATGCCTTATAAGTGGCCACCTACTACCACTGGACACCAACCTATCCATGAACTTTTGGGTGGCTTGTGGTGGGCCAGTTGACCCAGGTGCTTAGTGGGCTAGTGCGTGGGCTATGCGTGGCGGACCGGGCTTCGGGCTCGGTTCGCCATAAATGGTATCAGAGCGGGTCCACGTAAAAAATATGTTGGAACACATTGCCCGGGGTGCCGATCCTTTGGGTCTTAATGAGGACGTCAAGGATTCAAGTGGGGAAGATTGTGATATCCCACATCGGGTAGATGTGGGACTTGTGTGTGCCTTATAAGTGGCCACCTACTACCACTGGGCACCAACATATCCATGGACTTTTGGATGGCTTGTGGTGGGCCAGTTGACCTAGGTGCTTAGTGGGTCAGTGTGTGGGCTATGCGTGGCGGACTGGGCTTCGGGTTCGGGTCGTTACATACAGATATTGAGCTGGTGAATCGTCTATATCAAGTGCTCCAAAGCATCGACCTCGACACCACAACCCCTAGCACCGTCCGCCGCACCCTCGAAAATGACTTCAAAATTGATTTGACCGACCGGAAAGCTTATATTAGGCACCAAATTGACTTACTCACTTGGCTAATCTGAAGAAAACCCCCAAAATGACGAAGCCCAAGTGATGGAAAGAGGTCAGTGTTTTTCTTTTCTTCACTTATTTTAATGGGGGCTTGGTCGGAGGCTTAGATTTTTTTCTACAATTAGAAGATGGAGGTGTCTATCTACTTCAGCTTTCGTCTTCTTGCGAGTGAGAGGTGTCAGAATTTTGAGAGAGAATATGAGAGGGTTCAGTTGCAGAGAAGGAAAAGAAATTGGATAATTCAATACGGGTAAGGATATTTTGGGCATTTTGAAATGTAATAGACGGAGATTCTAACGCTAATGAGGGAGGGGAAATCTAACAAGAAAATGCAAAATGTAGGACCATATGAATAAGTTTTAAAATAATAGGACCAAACAAAAAATTATGTAAAAGTCAAGGGACCAAAAAATTAATTAAATCTTTAAAAAATTGTCTACAATCTCCATAAACATTTTTACTATACCCTCCATGTATCCTATCAACATGTTAACTTTGTTCAAACATTTTCGTAATTATGACCGACTTCATAACTACTTATATATTCTTTAATTATTAGACTTTTGTGGATTCATTGGATGGAACGGAGAGAGTATTACGAGCTCGAGCTTGTTATTATTATTATTATTATTATTATTATTATTATTATTATTATTATTATTATTATTATTATTATTATTATTATTATTATTATTATTATTATTATTATTATTATTATTATTATTATTATTATTATTATTGTTATTGTTATTATTATTGTTATTGTTATTATTATTGTTATTGTTATTATTGTTGTTATTATTGTTATTATTATTGTTGTTATTATTATTATTGTTATTGTTATTATTATTATTGTTGTTATTATTATTATTGGTGTTATTATTATTGTTGTTGTTGTTATTATTGTTGTTATTATTATTGTTGTTATTATTATTGTTGTTACTATTACTACTATTACTATTACTACTATTACTGTTACTACTATTACTATTACTACTATTAGTATTATTACTATTACTGTTACTACTATTAGTGTTACTACTATTATTATTATTATTATTATTATTATTATTATTATTATTATTATTATAATAATAATAATAATAATAATAATAATAATAATAATATTATTATTATTATTATTATTATTATTGTTGTTGTTGTTATTATTATTGTTGTTATTATTATTGTTGTTATTATTATTATTACTATTATTATTATTACTATTACTATTATTACTATTATTATTATTACTATTACTATTATTACTATTACTATTATTACTATTACTATTATTATTATTACTATTATTATTACTATTATTATTACCATTATTATTACTATTATTATTATTACTATTATTATTATTACTATTATTATTATTGTTGTTATTATTATTATTGTTGTTATTATTATTATTGTTATTATTGTTATTGTTATTATTACTATTGTTATTATTACTATTACTATTATTACTATTACTATTATTACTATTACTATTATTACTATTACTTTTACTATTATTATTACTATTACTACTACTACTACTACTACTACTATTATTATTATTATTATTATTATTATTATTATTATTATTATTATTATTATTACAATTATTATTACTATTATTAGTACTATTATTAGTACTATTATTATTACTATTATTATTACTATTATTATTATTATTGCTATTATTATTATTACTATTATTATTATTACTATTATTACTATTACTATTATTACTATTATTATTATTACTATTATTATTATTACTATTATTATTATTACTATTATTATTATTACTATTATTATTATTGTTACTATTATTATTGTTATTATTATTATTGTTATTATTATTATTGTTATTGTTATTATTGTTATTCTTATTGTTGTTATTGTTATTGTTGTTATTGTTATTGTTGTTATTGTTATTGTTGTTATTATTATTGTTGTTGTTATTATTATTGTTATTATTATTATTATTATTATTATTATTATTATTATTATTATTATTATTATTATTGTTATTGTTGTTGTTATTATTATTATTATTATTATTGTTATTATTATTATTATTATTATTATTATTATTATTTTATTTATAAAAATTTAACTTGGAGACTTTGTAAATAGAAGAATTATTTTTGAGATTTTTTGGATATGAAAATTATTTATGGGGACCGTTTTTTTTCTTTGAATTATATAATTATTTGGTCCCTCGGCTTTACCAAATCTATGCGTTTGATCCCTTTGCTCCAAAAAAATGCAATCTGGTCACTCAATTTGCATTTCGTTAAGAGATTCCCCCTTTTCTCCGTTAACGTCTATTTTTCCATTTGTTTTTTTTAAATGCCTAAACTACCCTTAATGCTTCCCCTACCCCTGTTCTTCTTGGCTTTACTGTTTCCCCATCTTATTATTCTCTCAGTCTCTTTCTCTCCCTACAATTTAAATTTGTTTTTCTCCAACCCACCAGAACCACCAATCCCTCTCCAACCCACCACAGCCATCGTCATTTCATCAACAACCACCACTACAATCGTCTAGCGGTGGTGATGAAGAGTACGATTCACACGCCGCCGCCGTTGATTCTATTTCCACTTTCATCAACAACCACCACCACCAATCCCTCTCCAACCCACCACAACAGCAGATCTGAAGAAACGATCACACCCTCGGTCACAACAGCAGATCAAAACCCCTAAGCTTCATCTTCATTTGCCATGTCATCGATCAACCCCATCCGTCGTACGCAACCCGAAGAAACGATCCCGTGCTTCGCGGCGCGCTCTACCACCGTCATCAACCCCCTCCGTTCTCTCTCACTGTCTTCATCTTCTTCGGCCATAGCATCCACGAATCCGTCATCACAGTAGGGACAAACCATGTTTTCCTCCGCCCAAACCCTAACAAAGCGAGTGCACCTGTAACACCCTAATTGGGGGAGGGAATTAATGAGGTTGGAATCGGAATTAGGAAACCCCCAATTGGAGGAGAGAAGGGTCAGCTTCGCAAGGACAAAACAGAGAGCTCCAGCTCGTTACCTCATATCTTCAACACAGTCTTAGATCTGTGAATCAAAACAGAGAGCTCCAGCTCCAGGACAAATCTCTCTCTCTCTCTCTCTCTCAAACAATTGTTTTCTTTGATGAACCCTAACAATGGCGGCCGAATCATCAACTGAATCTCTGATGAAAAAGAGAGAGATGGTGGTGGATTTTAAAAATCAAAAGATAAAAAGTCAAGCAATTCAATTTCTTTTATTTAATGAGGATAATGGTATTTTGGGCATTTAAAAAAATAGACGAAAATTGTAACGGTGACGACGAAAGGAGGGAATCTCTTAAGGAAATGCAAATCGAGTGACCAGATTGCATTTTTTTGGAGTGGAGGGACCAAACGCATAAATTTGGTAAAGCCAACGGACCAAATAATTATATTATTCTTTTTCTTTTCGTTTCTCTCTATATCTTTCTCACAAAGAAAAAAAAAAAAAACTTATCCAAACAGGGCATGAGGGAAAGGATTTATGTGAAAAGAAATTTAAGATGAAGGGTATAAATGAGAGAATAAATAGATGGTAATGAGCTGACCTTTTTATTTTTACGTAATGGTCAAAAGACGAGTCAGTCATTCCAGTTAATAAATAGACCATTCCGTTACCCCAACACTTTTCCTTTCCAATTACCATCCAAAAATTCCACACACACACACACACACACACACACACACACACACACACACACACACACACTACATATTCCTCTTTCTTTCTCCATTCCGACATTATTATACATACAGTTTCTCTCTCTCTCTCTCCCTCTCTCTCTCTCGTTTCGTTGCGAAGATATATCTTGAACCAGCGAATTCATGTCGGTATGAAATCGAACCTCTTTCTGAATCTCTCTCTTTGTAGAGAAAAAAAGTCTGAGAAAATTGTTGAATCTGATTTGAATATTAGGCGATCCTTTCCTGCCTCGATTTGGTATTCTAGCTTTGAATTTTTGTTCTTTCGTTAGCTCTTTAATGATTAAATACTTGATCGTCGCCTCTTTGATTTTTCATTCAGTATTATGCGTCCTGATACGATGCTGATTTCATTTCTTTGTTCTGAGATTGCTTCGATTTGATCGTTTTATTTTATTTTACAATTTTAGCTCAATTGGACGCATAACGTCATTACGGCCTATTTAATTTTGTATCTACTTTTTATTTTTAGTTTTTCTCGTTCCCCCACAAATATGAAGTTTCTGAAAATTTGTGCACTTTTGGTTGAATTATTTGGAAAGGCTGGTTCCTTAGCTATGACATTTTCCAAATTTGAAAGAGGGGCTCTTTCTTTGGACATAGAGTGTCTCGATTAATGAAACTTGAGTTATGAAGCTCTGTTTGGGGAAAGTTTTGGTTGCTTTTATTGTAGCTTTCCTCTATGGAAATAATTTAAAAAAAAATTTTTTTTGGGTGTGTGCGGGGGATGTTAGGTATCATAAGCTAGATAATTTCTCTTTTGGGGGTTTTCTTGAAGACCTGTAGAGGTGTTCCATTCTCGCTCTTCATATGTATGCGGTGGGGGTTGTTTTCTCTGTGTTTGTTTTTGGGGGTAGGTGAGGATAGTCATGCTCGATGCCGTAATGGCAATATCCTGAGGCCAGGTGATTGATCATCCTTCAAGGTTTGAACTTTCATAATCTTTTCTATAGTAGCTTGCTGTGGTATCAAGCGTAATATGCTCAACATTCATGAATTATGAGGTTCATAACAGTCCCCAAGAAGAGTGAACTGAAGAAAGTTGAGGATGTGCATGAATATATTTTATCCGAACAGCCATCTCTTTTAAGTTTCTTTTGCGAATCTATTTTAAAGTCTTAAAGAAGATGCATATGCTAGATACCAAAATAAAATTGATCAGACACTGATGTCCCCCCTCCCCCTCCCCTGCCCTCCTTTTTCCCTTTCTGAATTAGTGCCAGTTTGTCCTAGAGTTTTATAAGTATGTTGCAATAAACTCCCAACCTTCAGTTTTGGATCACAAGTTCATGTGTTTGGTCTATGTGATTTTTCCTTGGATATATAGTTATCCTATTGTGAAATTTATCTTGTTATCCTTACAGATAAATAAGTTTGTAATGACAAGCTGAAAATCTTCGCTCCCAGAAACTGACTTGATTGATGTTATACCACCCGAAAATTGATTATTGTACATTTATGACTCGAGTTTCCTGGCCCTGGGACATACTTATTCTTGTGTTTTGATGTGACCTCCATTTGCTATGGGGGGTAAAAGGGATGATTGATCCATCAATTTTAGTAAAATTCTTTGTGCTGGCATTTGCTTTAGAGTTGGTTGAAATTAGTCAAATTATGTAACAGACCATATGGGACTCTTAATATAGGCTTGACTCTAGATGTGAGGGATTGAGTTGGCATTCATTCTGAGTCACCTTTAATTGACTTGATAAGACCTTTATTCTTTTTCTTTTGGTCTTCATGGTTTCACCTGCCCTTATTTTGATTGAAGGGAAACTGAATACCCATTCATGGTTCTTGTTGTTTGGTTATAGCATTCTTGTTTCTACCACGAGAATTTAATACAAGTGGGCATAAGTTGATTTTGCTTTTCTTGTTCTCCACTAATTGATATCATGTGTACATCATAAAGATATTGTTTGACAATTGAACCACAGATTTATAATGCAACTGACTTCGAAATGTTATTTCTATGTACCTGGACAGGAGAAGGGTCGGCCATTGCCAAAGTTTGGTGAATGGGATGTTAATGATCCTGCTTCTGCTGAGGGATTTACGGTGATTTTTAACAAGGCCAGGGATGAGAAGAAGACAGGTGGCAAGACTGAGTCACCAACCAAAGCCGATCCTAATTATAAGCCGTCTGTGGATCCTGTGAAGCCTCAGGCTGTAAGTGTCTATTTTTGTTGTTTTCTCGCTGTTGGACCAACTTCTTCTGGATTGTTAAAAAAAAACCTTGTGCTTACGTTGTATTCTTGCTAATATCATTTCAAAAGCTCTGTTTATAGGATTATGGGTTCATGCTGCTTACCTCATGTCTCGTTCATGCGTGTCTATAGTTGTTGGTTTTCTTTTCCCGGGGAGGGGGGAGGGTTGTGGGTATGCCAGAAATATAATACAAGGCTGGAGTCACAATAGCCCCATTTGGAAATTCTTAGCTGCAACCAACCATGGCCTCTATATAGCATCAGAAACAGGCATAAGAAATAAGAAGCAATTTGCAACAATAGAAAACCTGTTGGATAATGTTTATGATTATTAATTGGTAGCAAAGTATTGTATGAACAGTAGGCTTTTGTCCTCATGTTTGTCTGTATGCTTCTCTGAAGAATTCTCTGGCTTCTTGCCTGTCAATAATTTATTTTTGTTTGAGCAGATACTTGAGTATTTTGCCTGGGATTTTAACACCATAATTAGGGTAGTTGTTGGAGTTGAAAACAAATTTTGAGAATAACTGATGGAAGGTGGCTATTAAACGGCTAAATGCAAGGTTTGTTGATAGTTTTGCACAAATTTAAGGAATATGATTGACATACAGCTGATTTGATGACTTTGTTGAAATGGTTGAGTTTCTCTCGAGGCAACATATTTTGCTCTTGATCTTTGTGAGCCGATTTAATTTGCCTTCTAACACGTGGATAATGTATTAATTTTGCAGCAGAAGAAATGGTTTTGCTGCGTACAACCCCGCGCAGAATCTTGACAGGGTTGTGTATACCTTGTAAGAGCTCCCATAGAAGTGCATATTGCCCATAATGGGCCCCACCAAGTTTCTTTTAAACTAGGAGCTGTAAAGTGATGGATGGTCACTGCTGGAATCCATTTTGTGTGATATAGAATGTCAATGGTGGGGAAAGAGAATGAAAAAAGAGGACAAAAGTTTAGATGTATCTATATATACACATTTGGTGGTTTATTGTTGGTTTCCTGAACTTTCTTGTGTTATGGTTAGTTGATCTTTTGTGTCTGTTGATATTTGTTGTACTGTCTTTTTTCCTGAAAAAAAGAATTTCGACGATGGCATTGCTCATTTGCTTGTTGGATTAGTGGAGTGGTTTTACATAATGCTTTCGTAGGTCTTATGTACCTTTTCTTTTTTTTTTCTTTACATTTTTAGTGTATTCTTTTTTGAGTAGTGACCCGAAGCATGCATGCATGCATGCCCTGATAGCATCGTCCATCACTTTTGCGACTCTAAAACAATCCCAAGCTGCTGCATGCATCACTTTTGTCCAAATCACTACTCGTCCGTTGTGGCTTCGGCCATTAAAGAAAGAAATTTTTATGAGACAAAGGAACACTCACTCTTGTTTTGGTTTCAAATATCATCTTTTGCTTACTTAATTCTTTTTGAGTAATCTATCTAATGGTTATGGAATTCTCCTTGTACCACCAATTTACAAACCTATAAAAGTACAACCATCGTCCATGTTTGAATTTATTGTATAACCTTTTAATGCTATTATTGCTGGTTGTACCTTAAATTTATTTGATGTTAACAACAGCCTTCATATGTGCAAACAAACCATGTTACTGTAAAATAGACAGGGCTGCCTTGCCTAGGCTGCATCCACCGGGCGATTAGGATCCTGCCTGGACGCCTTGAACCTACCTACCTACCTACCTAGGTCTTTTATAGATTAGGTGATTGATTAGGATCCCGCTTGCTTGGACGCCTCCAATCATAAATCTTTTAAAAATTTGCCCAAAAATGCTTTATAGCATGTACCCGCCACTAATTTATTCTTTCACAATATTCATTTGAAATTATATATTTATTTCAAAATTAAATATATCATTTTAAAACATAAAACAATTATAGACAATATATTTTATGTCCACCATATAATTTATTCATTTCTTAAATTTATCGTTCAATTTCTTTTTTGAAATCCTATTTATAGAAAAAATTACACTTAAAATAATATATATATATATATATATATATATATATATTAATCTAGCCGTTTCAAAACCTCTATATAACAATGTTATTTTATTTTTTTGTTTTGCAGAAAGAGCCATTGGACATAGTGGGAATAATTGGGATTAAAAAAATTATTTTCTTGCTTAGTCAGCCGACACCAACCTTCCACAAACCGCAACGTGTTCCATCCTAGTCAGCAAATGACAGTAAGCTACAATGGTAAGAAGTTTTTGATAAAGCTTTTTGAACCTGCCGTTGGAGTAGCTCTTAAGAGGTCGAACCTACTTAGGTCTTTTATAGATTAGGTGTTTAGGATCCCGCCCGGATGCCTTAACATTTTCAACAATTTAAATTAACATTTAAAAATAAAAATTTAAAAGCCAATCATCGTAACTAAAATAACATTTTTGACAATTTTAAAAAAAAAAAAAAAAAAAGAGAGAGATAGAGAGAGTTCTGTCTCAACCTTAGTCTTTGATTGGTCTTTACTATAAAGAGTAAACTTATTTGTATTATAAAGACAGAAAAGAGAATGAGTATTTATTAAAAATAGGAGGGGACAATATTGTATAGAGAGAAATAGAGGAGAGTTTTATTTAAAATGAGCAGAGGAGGATATTTTAGAAATTTGCCACGAAGGAGGGAGGGGGCGGTATTTAGTAAAGGAAGGGGATGATGTTATTTAGCGCTTATGATTGCATATTAATTATATAATAATGTGGAATACAATTGAATTTGATAAGTAAAATAAGTATCATATTATTTTGGCCTAAAGAATAGAGTATCTTTGATTATAAATCCATCAATCCATCAAGCTTTTTTTATACGTTAGATAGATTGTCGTGGTAGCTATCTTTTTACTTCCTTCCTTTTGTTACATTACATACTACTCTTCCTTAGCGCATGCATGGGTGACTGACTGCCTGCCTGCCTAAGCAAATGAAGACATATCAATTCCTACCATAACTTAGCCGCTTTAATAACAATGGCTCAAAGGAAAGGACGATATGATCGGAGACAATCACTGCCTACTACTACCACCAAGTTGCTTTAATAACAATAGCTTAATGGACGATACATACATACATACATACGATTGGAGACATTCACTGCCTACTGCCGCTTTAATAACAATGCCTTAAAGGACGAAACGATAGACACGTCATCTCTGCATAACAGGTTTCTAGAATATTATAACGACACGAATATGCAAAGAATGATTCATGGATTTGCTTAGTGTTAACAATTCAGGGAACCTGAGAAATTAGACTGTATTCAAAATCCAACCCCCTAGCTAATTTATACTTTTTCGTTCTTCATCAACCTACAAATATTATTCAATTTGAACCCATAAATATTCTGACACACTGTTTTCTTTAACCCTACTTACAAGGAAGAGCCATTGTAGTTGTTTCTATAACTGTTTGTCCTGTGGACCACAAAAGAAAAATCTATTTTACCATAAAAGGGGTGCAGCAAATTATAATCTGGCCAATTCTACAGTTGATAAATATCTCATGGCAATGCCAACAAGCTAGACTCTGGACATCCCAAGCTTCCGTTCAAACAATCGACGAAGAAGGTAAACTTGGAGAACACTAGCACCGACGAGAACAGTTGATTCTAAGAGAGCTTTATGTATCGCTCTTCTGCTCATTCCTTCATTTACTGCATTCCAATTAAAAAACAGAAACTGTGATATCAAAATAAGCACAATAAATAACTTCATAACCGTGACATACAGGCACATCACACGCAGACATAAGGACATGTGAGTGCAATTCTTGTCTAAGCAAACATGAACAATGTTCTGATTACACACCTATTGCTTGGCGGTCAGTCTGAGCCTCTAGCCAATGCTGTTCAAACTGGATATTGTATAGAGCTTCCTCTAACTTTGATATTTGCTCCAGAAGAGGTTTGAAATGCTCTGCACGTGCCATTCCATATAGCATTAAGTTAAATATTTTCAAAGGGCTCTCGAGAAAAACAACCATGAAACCTAGAAAAGTTGTTACCATCTTTTGCATGTTCATCATGGAACATGTAGCCAACATGAATATCAAAGTCTACAGTTTCGTGATAAGGAGACTTATTGGTGAAACAAAATCGATATAGTCCTTCATGGTGAGCAACAAACTCAAACTTGTCACTAGTCTTGTCACGGAAGTCGTGAATCTGATCACCATTAGGCCCCTTCACCTGGTAATCATAGCACAGTTGCAAGATCAGTCATTAATGAAATGATGCGCAATGAGATTTGCAAACATAAAATCTTTTTACACAAGAAAAGTCAAATTACGACAAGGTAGCATTGTGAACTTGTAATCCAAGTCTTTGAAGTGGAAACTCAATGCTCTCAAACCTAGCTAAAATTTATCTTTTTGTGCTTCTTCTCGAAAACATTTAGGCTGTCTTTGGCTTCGTGATTCAGTGACTTGGTTTTGAGATTTTGTTTTGCTTCGTTTTTTGTTTTTGTTTGTTTTTTGTTTTTTGTAATAATTGAAGAAAAAGTAAGAGCCAGATAGAGAGAAAGAAAGCAGGTAAGACCGACGAGAGAGAAAGTCCAAAACCACAAAACCAAGTCACTAAATCGCTAAGGAGAGCATACCCTTGATTTGGTTCTTGACTAGCGTCTAGCGATGAGGAGATCACACTAGAGTCTCTGGAAACCTTGAGCATGATTACAAGCTGAATTTTGCATCAGGAAATTTTAAAAATGAACACCCGGCAGTTATTTTTGTGGTTAACTCTCTACATGTCTATGTACACGCACCCCCCCCCCCAATATATGTACATCTATGCATCTCTCTCCCTCCCTCCACCATGGACTTGTGAAACACGCAAAATGTTCATCTTATGACAATAAACTTCGTCCTTCCCAACATAGATTGTAAGCTGGAGGCTCCAACAGTTATCACCCAGTAACTTATAATGGGTGACGTTGACCATTAAGCTTAAACCCGAACAGTTGGTTGCTAATATTCAAGCCTTAATAAACCACTCAAAGTTGTCCCACACACTTTTGATGTAGGACTGGCGTATCACAATGATGGTAGTGAAATTTCAAGAGTCCATTTAATAAAATTAGCCACAAAATATAGTTTGTGGGCCCAAATTTTAGAATATGGATTGTAAATTGTAAAATGAAATTTATCGGGTCTTCAAATTAGACCCATGTAGTAAATATATATATATTTGTATACATTTCTAAGAAATAAAATTTTATCCCATGTGATGACAGACTCCAAAACTTGGGTAACATGTAAAAGAAATTGACATGGTTCCAACACTTCAGAAAGAATCTCATGGCAACTACAAGAAGTTTGTAACATTATACAAAGTCAAATACTCCCTCCGTTTCAAACAAAGAGTCCACTTTCCATTTTTAAAAGTCAATATGTGACTAAATCAAAACAAAATGTTGCATACTTTACTTATGTTTTAGGAAAAAAAATTATTAATTAAAAAAATACATTAAGAATACAATGAATTACAACTTTCATAACTTTGTGAAAACAAATAAATCTATGTAAATTATCGGTCAAATTTTAACTAAGTTGACCCAAAAAAATCAAAAGTAGACTCTTTGCCTGGAACGGAGGTGTGATAGTGATACTAGGGAGGACTTTTCAGAAGGAGAGAGTAATACAGCTGCGAAAATTCGGCTAGACAAGGCAGAAGAAAATAAGTGAGAATTATAAACAGAAGAGAGTGAAAGGAGCTCAGTTACTAAGCATACCAAGGAAAGGCAGCAAGCATTCAACTTGAATGCATGGCAACTGTTACTCCAAGGCCAACCCATGTTTTTTGGGTACAACATCAATTCTGGTGATGTAAAAAGAAGGTTATGAATGTCGACGAGGTGCCATTTAAAAGTTATGCATGTCAATGATGTCCCGTGTGTACACATGCTTAATAGTTACTATGCTTTTGCAAAGGAACCATGACTGCTGTTCATGCAAGACCATCTATTGTGTAATCAGACCTCCTCAACATTTTCTTTCTAAGGGATTTTCTTAATTATATGCAAAAATGTTTACAAATGGCTCCGAAAGAACAGTGGTGGGGGCCACACTAAGAAAACAAGTGAAAGAATAACCCCCTTTTAACTGGGACTTGGCGTAACAAGTGCCATTCATTGAAGTTGCATGCTTGCTGCCATTTCCTTGGTTTGCTTAGTCAACTAAGCTCCCTACTCTCTTCTGTTTTTTATTCTCACTTCTTTTCTTTCGTGTAGTCCAGCTGAATTTTCCAAGCAAACTTGCTCTCTCTTTCTAAAAAGGTCCCCCTTTAGTGTCCAAAACTTCTTGTAGTTGCATTGAGATTATTCCATCTCTATCCTTGCTATTAATCTCCAAAGTGTTGGAACTACTCACAATCTCTTTACATGTTACCCAAATTTTGTTCGAGTCTTTAAGTTATCACATGTGATAACCTTGGGTAAATTTTTCTTTCTTCTTCTTTTTCCTTTTTTTTTTTTTTTTGATTACTGAGGGGAAAAGGCACCAGAGCACGCTCACATTCAACCCACCTATGGGACTAAAACCACTTAAGGGATCCGCTAAGTGCCACTCGCCAACGATCCCGACAAAGCTAATTGCCTGCATGAATCGATTCTGGGAAATGTGGGTTGCATTTTTCCACATTCCCTCATTTTACTTCGGACCACTAAGCTAGAGTCCCTCAGGGCTGGGGAAAATTTTCTTTCTTAGATATATAAGAACATATATATTTACTTCATGGGCTCTTTGAAGGCGCAAATAGAAGTTTCGTTTAAAGTCTATTTTGTATATTTGGGCCAACATACTTTATTTCATCGACTAATTTTATCAATTGGATTGCTTTCACTGCCAACGTATAGTCTCCCTTGCTTAAATTTTAGATGTGCCCGTCAATGCCCAAATGGTCCATCCTCGATAAGCAGTGAAGATGAGATCTTGAAGTGCCCAACGCCAACTTTAACCTCCATTTGAGGGGACTATAGAATGCTGAATGCCAAGGCTTTTACAGTCCCAATTAGCAAGGTTCATAGCCATGATGGGTCTTTCTTGAGTCAGCATGGCCCGACAGTTGGAATCGGCTCTAATATCATTTGTCACCCCTTGCCCAATCATGGGTCGGCCTACATCCCCTATTAAAATGTTTAAACCCAAAAATGTTGTAGATAGCGAGTATTCAAGTCTTAATAACCCATTCAAACTGTTTGCACACTTTAGATGTGGACTAGGGTATCACATAACATACATGTACATATGCGTATAGTGTTCCCCTTAACGTTATAATTCCTTTTGGTATATCCCTTAATAAACATTAGTTCTTTTATTTGTGTTTCAATAAGTGAGATCCTATTCAAAAGGTACCAAAATATGGGGCAACAAATGCAAAAAAGATTCATACAAAAATCTATAACCAATCTCGGCCTATTAGTGCCATAAAATTTTGGCCATCTCTTCTTTCCTCATAATTGAACAAACTTTGAAGGCACCCCAAAGTATCAACAAGAATCATACAAGGGTAGTTCAGAAAGCTATCCTATGGGAAATGGTTCTCTAATCTGCAAACATAATTTGACTTTCACATCCAATAATGACCACAAATTGCAATTAGCATGTCCCCAACTCTCAGTGCCACATAAATGATTTCAAGAGACAATGCAGCCTTTACTATTTTAATCAATTGGACAGAGACTGACGTAGCGGGTAGCGCTAATGACTAACTAAACATAACCAAGTAATTCCTATCACACAACTCAAAACGCAGCCTATGTCTCAACCACTCTCGAGTCGGCTACATCAATCCTTTTTAACTGTTTCATTCAATTCTGTTCAAAGCAAAATTTATCAATTAAAACTGGACTCGCTCATATCCTCAACTCCTCCTCATCATTCTTGTCCATGCTAGTTTCAATCTCCCCTTACCTTTATATCAATCATTCATGTGTACAGGAGGGGGCGCACTTATTTTCAAATTTGTGTGTGTCTAAACCATCTAAAACCATTTCATATTGGTTTTATCTCAAATTAAGGCTACTTTTATCCATTCATTTCAATTTTATCTTTTCCAAGCGAGGCTCATTCTATTTAAGTGAAAATAACAAAAGAACAAAGTTACTGGCAATGTACTAAATATATAAAAAAAATACCACAAGATCGACGCCGTCTTCGGTATAATGCCAAGCTCCCTCAGCCTTAATAACAACAAAAGATATTCGAACCGTGGCTCCGTACTCTGCCTTGTTCGAGAAACACTCTTCTCTGTCTATCACAAATCTGATCCCAAACGCCCCTCCCATCCCCGACAACATCACCACCAACACCGTCATCACCGCCGTTGACGACATCTTCATCTGTACTCCAAAAAATATACAATTTCCATCAGAATTCGAATAAACGAAACTAGGAATTACCAGAAATTGATGTCGAAAAGAAAACACAAACGCGAGAAATCCTTTACCTTGTCTGAATTTTTGTAGGAGGAGCCGGACAGGAAAGAGGGCGTGAGTTTGAATCGTCGTCAAATCGAAAGCTTGACTTTGAAACGAACACAAACTCAAAGCCAGTTCGCTAGTTGTACAGAACAGAAGTACTGTAATCCTTTTTAGTTTTGTCCTTTGACCGTTGTTGATGGGCTGGGCTGTATTTATATAACTGTAACTGAGAAATTCTTTTGAGTGACCCGTTATTATATAAGGAAATTGCTGCGGTCCACTTTCTGAATTTTTTTTTTTCTCTTCAGTTCAATTTTTTTTTTTAATCGTTAAAAGATATTTTGAATTTTTCTTAAAAAATATCCTCAACAATATAGTTGCTTCAGATTTGAAGTTTAAATTAATGTATAAATGATTTCATGTTCTTAATATAGTCTCTCTTCATGTTTGGGTATCAATTTTCATGCATATAATACGAATTTGATCACAATTTGATAAAATTTAAATTTTTTTAGTTCATCCTGTTTTTTTTTTGTTCTTGGGCTGTTTTGGCCACTTTAATCTATGTTTTAAGCATCGAATTTGTTTAAAATTAATCTCATATTGTTATTCTAATTTAGTACTACATTTATGCACAATTTTTCTACAAAAAAAATACTATTTTCGAGGTCCAAATCGAGCTTGACAGTGTGTTGTCTGAAATTAGAGGGAGATGTTCTTGAATCGAGCTTGAAAGCGATGTCTTGGTTGCTCATCATGATAATTAACCCACGCGATGCCTTGGATTACTCATTGCGATGCCTTGAGTTACTGATGCGCGCGTGTTTTTCTTTCATTAATAGCATAATCGTCTTTTTGCCCAAAAAATACTTTTTTTTCGATTTTAAAAAAAAAAAATTAACTAAAGCGATTACAAAAAGAGACCAGCATGTAATTCAACCTGTTATATATACTCCATCTGCTATGAAATAGTCAACTTGAACCCTTTAAACAATTTATGGGCTTCACATACCTGGTCTCTTGTACGATGTATCCAGGTTTAATACTATTTTTTATTATTATTATTTTTTTTATTAGACGGTAGTCTATACAAATAAAACACATTTAACAAGTCAATTTTTTTTAATATTATAGATTTATTTTCATATATTTTTCTTAAATTATACTCCCTCATTTCCTAAATTATTGTCATGTTTAACTTTTTTGAATTAAATTGATTGTTTTCAAATGATAATTTGACGTATAATTTTTTCAAAATGTACACATAATTCATAGTTCTAACAAAGTAGTATAAATTACGTATTTTATAATTTTGAATAAAAAAAATATACGTCAATTTTTTATTCAAAAAACAGTCAGTTTGATTCAAAAAAATCAAACATAACAATAATTTAGGAACGGAGGGAGTATAATTTAAGAAAAAAAAATAGAGTTTTAAAGTTTAAACTTTAGAAACTCGACTTTTTTTTTGAACCAAAATGGAAAGGATGACTCTTTTCTTGAAACGGGGAGAATATTATCAATCTACTCCGACAATTGTGAGAAAAGGTTTTAATGTTCGTGACTCGTGAGCGAGTCTAAGCGGTAATCACGAATCATTTCTATTTTAAGGGTAATGATATGCATAGCAAAAAATTCATCATAAATTTTAAAGCACGTACATGTGGCACAAGGAGATCCAAGTGTTTTAGTTAGAGAGAGAAAGAGAGAGGGAGAGGAGAGTGAATTTCCTTGTGCCACATGTTAAGGCTTTAAAATTCATGATCAATTTTTCCTCATTACCCATATTTTAAAGTGTGAGGTGGACAAACACTGTATCTTTTTTTTTTTTTTAATTAGGTCGTCATATGATAGTTTGTTTGATTGGTTTTCATGCATCTTATCTTAGAGTCTGTTTGATCGCGCAGAAAAAAATTATTTTTTCAAAATGAGTTGCGTTTTAAAACGCATATGTAAGATAAAAGCTGCGTTTTGAAAAATTCACATTTTAAAAACAAAGCGTTTAAAATACAAAGCATTTTAGAAACGCTGCACCAAACAAACTCTTAATCCACCTAGCTGGATGAGTCAAACGGGTTATGTAACCCCATGGTCAACGTATGCATATGAGAATTATGTCGCATGTACTAGCGACAAATATTGAATTTTAATGCAAAATTTGGGAACAAAATAAATTAAAGGATATATTTAAAGGACATATAATGGGGTTATCATCCCATCCCATTTGTTCTTATATTTAAAATTTTTAATCCTAATGTGTACATACAATAATGTATAATCCGAAGCAAAACCAATCATTTACAAGAAAGAGAAACAAGTACAAGCAAACAAGGCCAACGAAACAGCCTTTATAGTAACAGAGGTTGGCATTTTGCCCTTATCTTTCCTAAAGAAAACAGCATGATACAGAGGCAAGTTGATGGCAACCAAAAACCCACATAGAACAATCTGAATTGCCATTGTCTCATGAACTTTGATTCCAACATCAATCAACACCTTCTTTACCAACCCTAGTAAACAAAACAGATTGAGCATCGCGAGTGTCGCTAGAATGGTGAACATGGGAGAGGAAGTGGCTCCAAACTCGATCATCTCTTTCTTGTATCTTTGTGAAACATCCTCGTCAGCCACCTTGGCGCTGACTATGAATGACACGTCAGAAATTCCCATTAAGCCTAAGATTGTATCGGTTAATGCAAAGAGGTAGGAGGTTGTTCTCTTGTAGAGCCAGATTCTTATGTCATTCCACCAGCCCAGGATGGTGCCACCTGACCAGAGGAACTCCACAAAGCTATATGCACATTGAGAAACTATTATGTAGGCAAATGGCAGAAACCATGCGCTTGATACCTGAATTTGCAAAAGAAAAACTTCATTTTGTTACATATATATCATAATTGTTTCAAACTTTATTGTTAAAGAAGAATGGCTCAATACATGATACTCCTGCACGGCAAACTGTAGGGTCTGGGAAGGGTCTACTTTACCTGGGGGAACAAGGATATACCATTGAGGAGACAAAGGGATGGAACGATTGAGTAGAAGAGTGTTGGCAAGGAGTTAGGGGACCAAAGGCAGTAGATTAAGTATCCCATTTGAAGGCCAGGGCTAATCCTGCCTATTCCGTACCAAGCTGGACTGTATTTTGAAAGCAAGATTTGTAAATCACCCTCGGACCATCTTTTATGTTGCACTAGGACCTGATCCAATGTGGTTGCAGCCACGCCTAGGAACCCTTTCCTCTCTGGATTGTAGTAGACGGATTTCCATCCGTTCGTTTGGATCGATAGCCCAGTTATCACATCTTCAACCGGACAACCATATTTCAATCCCATCTGCATTCCAATCAAAACTCAACAATCTCAAAATTTGCACTCACAAATCACAGAGAGAGAGAGAGAGAGAGAGTACGAGACCTCATTGCCCCATTGAGTATTGTTTTCAAAGGTACAACTTGCAAGACTCTTTAATCTTTCTTCCAATTCATTTAAACTTTCACGTGGATTTCTCTGATTATTCTCTATCTTCCATTCGTTCCTATATTCCTTGCTGAACTTTTTCCCTAACAGAACCTCTCGCCTGTGAAAGCAGCCAGTCCCAATATATAGAGGGCCTCCAAAGCCATCCAAACCTTGGAAATCCACCTTAAGTTCCCAAATCACATCAAATATGAAACATGAGTAAATAATTATATATTCATGTATTTGGAAGACAAACTTGAAAATTGAACATTAGATTGGAGTATATATAAATTTACCTGCACGATCACTAATAATGCATTACCATAAACATCATTCTTGGTAATGTTAACATAATTCTGAGGGAACTGCACAAAAGCAATCTCGTGACCCTTTTTTTCATCCATGAAGAAGCAAAGTGCATCTCTCACGGAAACAGAACTGTTCGAGAACATATCACAGTCTACATTGAGAATTATTGGCCCATTGGTAATCATGGATGATACCCTTATCTGCATTCTCAATAAAAAGTGCAAAAATTACCAATGTGATATTAGCTCAATCCCATAAAAAGAGTCTTAAATACCCTGGAAGGTCTAATTTGAACTATCTGCTTTTTTAAAAATTGAAATATTTTTTTGATGTATGTCAAATATCAACAACAACAACAAAAAATTAAATAAAAAAAAATCAAGTTGACTTCAAAAAGTCACTCTAATAAACTTTATGAGATGGAGTTAGTATATTAATTGCAAGATCATAAACGTATCTGCGTCCACACGTGTGTTTTGTAGTACAATTATTACCAGCGCATTCATGGCTCCAGCTTTAAAGTTATGGAAGTGTTGAGGTCGCTTTTCTCGAGCTAAGTATACTAGAGTTGGCAGAGTGCATCCTGCATCATCCGTAGCTTCTGCATCTTTCCCATCGATCAAAATCTTCAAGAAAATATAGACACTTGTTTAGGAAAGAAGAGGAAATACATAGATACAATCAACTGAAACAAGATTGCAAGCTTCAATATTAAGTCATTGATAACAATGTACTTGAATGATGGCATCATGGTCGCGTGGAGATGAAAAGGAATCCCACTGAGCAAACCCTTCGTGTTCTAATCGTATTTCTTCAGATATTCGCCCAAGTTTAATAACAGCTTGAATTCGGTCCTCCATTTGATCGTATAATCTCTGAAGCAATTAACAAGAAGTCCCCAAATTTTTCGTAAAAGAAACTCAGAAATGTAAAATCAAAATCAAATTGAGGGTAGAGATGTTATTTAGACTACCTTGATCAAGGAAAAATCTTTAGCATGAGTTGCATTAACTGGCTTGGAGACCGAGTTAAAATAAGCAGCCGGGGACCTTGGTTCAACTTTGTAGTTTTTGCAGTAAGGTATCCAACGCTTAGAGAAGAGAGATGCCTCGGTCATGGCATAGAACGTAAGGTCTGAACCACCATCGTCAGAGAGATAGACGCTGAGCTTTTCTGGCGGGTAGTCGTAGGCCATTACTGATAAAACAGTGTTGATCACTAACATTGGTGGCTCTATTTTGGGGTCAGCTGTGCACACGAAGATGTCTACTCGGGGCAAATCATTCTCGTACCTGTTTTATTTCACATTGTAATTGTCTCTCAGTGTCAGGAGATCTAAGTCGTGACTCGTGAACAAGTGCTTGAGACTCAACACAGTTACAGATCACATCCGAGCATTCGACATAAAACTGAATGATTAAGTGTGTAGTCCCTCGTTATAAGCTAGCATGTCTACTTTATATGTCAATTTCTCTTACATATACTGATATACATATTACCAGAAAGTGAATCTCGAAGATTTTAAATTATTGTACAATGAAATGCAATATTGTGACTGTAACAATATTGTTTCTACTGGAAAAGAAGGTTATCATCCTTGTGCAATTACTTAAGATAGAAATCAATCAAGCATTAAAAAAAAAAATTTATTTAAAATATACACTAATTTTAATTTTTAAGACAAAAAAATAGTATTATTTTGATACGATAAATTTTATTGAGATAATTCTCAATCACAGCGAGTTTGAATTTATCAAAACAAACAAACCATATGTTCGTTCGTGATACCACTTAAACACTTATCGGATTTGTGGATACTTTCTGGCCAAAGAGTTTTTTGGTTCAATTATTTTTCCGTTCTGAAACGAGAACAAGTCTATCTAGTCCATATATCATTAACGGAATTAATTGCCACTCTTTCCCTCACAAACTGTTTTAATTCACCAAAAGAATACTTATTTACTTGATGCCGTATAGTATAGGATGATGGCTGGCAACATAATATAAACTAGTTATAGAACTCGTGCTTTGCACGGGTGTAATTTAACTTTTATGTTTAATTAATACATTTTATGAATAATTTTATATAAAATTATCATTATTCGATATAGGCGTGAACGTTTAGTATAGTATTTTTATTTCAAAATAAGTTTTTTTTATTAGTGGTTAATATATGTGTTTTCATTTTTATACATTTTTGTTGGGTTGCTTTTCCTTTGCTTTGTTTT
>CM028363.1:52869994-52891303 GCA_016624345.1 Platycodon grandiflorus
TCATTTAAAATACTTCAAATATAATTTTTCAATTGAGAGATGCGAATATGCGATGAATGTATTGGAGTCAAAAGTCCTATTCGTAGATGATGTACAGCTTTAGGACGTAAAAATTGACGGAAAGACAGAAAGATCCAAATATATATATATATATATATATATATATATATATATAAAAGGTCATGGATGGAGTATGATTTTTTTTCATAGACTAGTAACAGTAGCACCCACATTGTACGTACTATGTGCATATATTTGTTTAGTTATTTTTTATTTTATCTTATTTTTATAAATTAGTTATGTCGAACTAGAAATATTAAAAGGGCCACGGCCCGTAAGGTTGGCCCGTTTAAACCGGAAAAAATTGGGTTAGGGCTTTTTTTTTTTGTTGGTGAATTACAGGCCGGTCCCTTTTTAAATATTTGTAATCGCTCCAGTCCACTTATCTTTTTTTAAAATCAAAAAAGATATTTTTGGGCCGAAAAGACAATTATGTCATAAATAAAAGAAAAACACGCGCGCATCAGTAACTCAAGGTATCACGATGAGTAGTCATCGTGATGAGCAACCAAGGCATCGCGATGAGTAACAAAGGTATCGCGATTAGCAACCAAGGCATCGCGATGAGTAACCAAGGCATCGCGATAAGCAACAAAGGTATCGCGATTAGCAACCAAGGCATCACGATGAGCAACCAAAGCACCATTTGAATTTCAACCGCTAGAGGGGACTTGATTGTCGATCCCCGTTGCGTTGCCTAGCATACTGCTATTGGCGAATTAAAGGCATCCCAAAGCCCAATTTAAGGCATCCCGATGCCTAATTTAATATAATATCAAAATCGATCAAAATTGTTATTTTTGATTGGAAAATTTACATACAAACATGGTATTGACTTCCTATAACAGTATGGTATTATTATTATACAAAATTCAAACTCAAATCATTGATTAAAGTCCCAAAATCAGTCCAAGAACATCTCCCTCTATTTTTGGACAGCACACTGCCAAGCTCGATTTGGATCTCGAAAATAGTTTTTTTTTTTTTGGTAGAAAAATTGTGCACAAATGTAGTACTAAGTTAGGATAACAATATGTGATTGATTTTAAACAAATTCAAAACTTAAAACATAGATTAAAGTGGTCAAAACAGCCCAAGAACAAAGAAAAACGGGATGAACTCAAAAAATTCAAATTTGATCAAATTCGTGTTCTATGCATGAAAATCGATACCCAAATATGAGGAAAGACTGTATTAACAACATGAAATCATTTATACATCAATTCGAACCTCAAATCTGAAGCAACGATGTTGTTGATGGCATTTTAGGAAGAAAATTCTCAAAGTGCCTTTTAGCGGTTAAAAAAAAGGGTGGATTGGAGAGAAAAAAAGTTTCAGAAAGTGGACTGGTCAGCAATTTTCTTTTTCTTTTTTCGTTTAAAATCAGGACTTTTTTTACCCATTTAACTCGCCGCCCGTTAGGGCTGACCCGTCAAGTTTCAGGACTAGCCCGTCGGCCCGTGTAATGTTAATTACACCATAAAGAGTTAGGACATACATAAAATAACCACCATGAGAATTAAACACACAACTTTTTAATCGAAAGTCAAACACACTTATCATTTGCACTACATGTTTTCTTTGTGTTCATGTAAATAAATATTGAAATATAAATGAAACTTTTGGAAAAGACTACTAAGTAGAGCTATTTCAATATTTATTTTGTGGTAAAACATGTTGAAATTTAAATAAAATAATGTAAAAACTATCTAATTTATATTTCTTATGAAAACATAATAACTTATCTAAATTATGAGTTGTAAATAACAATCACTGCCTTTTTTTTTTATATTTACAAAGATAAAATTAACATCCATCATATTTTTTATTTTTTTAGTTGTGACCCGATAGTGGCCTGTTTAGCCCAAAGCCCGCTAAGGTTAGGGTTAGGTCCGCAATAATAGTGGTTTAAAAAAATTAGACTGTTTAATCCGTGGTCCGTTAAGGCCATAGCCCACTAATACTAGCTCAAAATTGCTAGGACCAGTCCATTTAACATCTCTAGATCGAACCACAAAAATAGTAGTTTTAACAAGCTTAAAAAGCGTGATAACACTTTCATTAAAATTTTCAACTTTATTATCGTGCCAAGTAGCACCACAAGAACAATAGTTTTGACAATTTCAAAAAGCTGGACGTTATTTTAAACCCTACCAATTTATTATGATAGTGCAATATTATGGCTACTTTAAGAGCTCGTTTAATCGTGTATTTTGTAAAAAATATAATGATAAAATACAGTTTATTTATAAAAATTACGTTTTAATTAGAGGTGTTCATCGGTTCGATTTTTGGTTAAACCGATACTTTGAAAGTAAAAAAAATAATCTAATTTTTAAATATTATAAATGCCCCTAAATTTATAAATATTTGAGATTTTATTATTTTACTAAGAAATGGAATGGATGGCGTGGCGGATGCGATGAAATTAGCCTTCTATTTGAGATTTTATTATATTACTAAGAAACTTAGTTTACTATTATGATATATTTAAAAATTATGTATATGAAGAATAATAATATATTTATTTCTATTATTATTTTATTCCATTCAATTTTCGGTTTGAAAGTCAAAACCAAAAATCATATTGGAATTCGGTTTGGCCAACCAAACTCAAACCAAAAACCAAATTCTAATTCGGTTTTGGTTTTGGTTTTTTGGGTTCGGATGACAGGTTTAAATGTTAAATTGGTGTAAAATTAAAATAGGTAGTGTATTAAGAGATCGAGTGTATTTAGAGAAAGTGAAGATATTAATAGTGACACTCTTATTTTTTACAGCTCCTACTTTAATTTTGAGCAAAAAAATTTAGGACATCTCTCTCAAGTAGCTACTTAGCATAATTCGTGTGGTAAACCCAACAAGTTCATATACTTATTTCATTGTGCAATCATAGCTGAAATTTATCACACCCGTCCATTTTTCATCTTCATTTTCATTTCATTTCATTCTTTTCTTATTAAAATTAAGATTAACAGTTCATTTCATACAACATACATGTATGGAGAACCGTATGAAAATTAATTCACCAACTCAAGAAGAAAAAAAAGAAAAGTAAATTCTAATTCTAATTCTAATTGTTGCACTTGTAATGATCAGCTTGCTGGATCACGTCGGGGCACTTTTCCGACGCATCACTGGAACCATCATCAATATCTCCAGTTGTGGTTGGTTTGCGATCGTTCACGCCTTCCAACGGCGAAACACCTCTTGAATGATCCTCGCATAATTGCTTAATTGTTTCATCGTCGTTTAACTCTCTCTCAATTCGCTCATCTTCATTGGTTATCCTGGCTTCTTCCCGATGTTGCTCCGCCTTGTCCGTCGCCATCAGCCTCGATCCGATCCCTCACTTTTTCCCGGTTGGTGTCGTAGGATGGATGGAGACGGCTTTGCTATTTAATTATATATATATATATATATATATATCTTTTCTTTCATTAATGGCATAATTATCTTTTTAAAAATATCTTTTTTCAATTTTAAAAAAAGATGAATGGACTGGAGCAATTACAAATGTTAAAAAAATGATCAGCTTGTAATTCACCCTTTCTTTTTATCTTGCACACACATTGCATGTACTGCATTTCCTAGTGTTTTTTTCTATTCCTTCTGCGGTTAGTACTCTTTTTTTTTTTTTTTTTTTGAGTTAAAAATAGAAAAGGGTAGCATACATTCTTTTTTTTTTTTTTTCCAAATATACAAAAACCAAAAAATTGGATGTCATTCACGAATACTTAACAGAGGATCTCAATGACAAATTCCGTTGACAATTTTTTAATTTGATACAAGACAATGCTACAGAATACTGATGTTTACTATAGACAACTATTCAAATTGTTCATAAAACTAATTATGATGATTACAATTATATAGTTATATACTCTCTCCGTTCCAGATAAAGAATCCACTTTTGATTTTTTTTGATCAACTTAGCTAAAATTTGACTAATAATTTACATAAATTTAGTTATTTTTACAAAGGTATAAAAGTTGTAACCTAAAGTATTCTTAAGGTAATTTTTAATTAATAAAATTTTATTTCCAAAAACATAAGTAAAGTATATAATTTTTTTATTTGATTTAGTCACATGTTGACTTCTAAAAAAAGAAAATGGACTATTTGCCTGAAACGGAGGGAGTATATAAATAATTTATAAATGTCTAGTTCCTAAAGACTTTTGATCTACCTATTCTCTATCATTCTTCTTAATATACCCTTAAAGCTTCATTTAATATAACACATCCCAAACAAACTCAATTATTTGAAGTAGTTGAACTCGATTAATGTTCATGTGTATTACGGTCAGAACATATTTTACAGCATATCATTAATTATGTTTTTTAATTCATATATTTTATCCACTAGGAACATGTATATAGGACGGAGGGAGTATATATTTTCTCGCCGGACAGGTGCACATAATAATGGCTTTGCTGATCTGGCAATTGGTGTACCAGCAGTGACAGGTATAAGCAGTAGGAACTACCACGTGGCCGAGGGTCACCTTTGAGTTCCACGTGTCTCAGATGAAAAACGGCTTGGGTCAACGCAACGAAGATGTTTGTTTCGGGTTTTATTTATTTTATTATAATTATAATGCTCTAGCTAGCTAGCGTTATGTCACTACGCTAATAATTGAGATGGGGAGTAGGAGGCATCTTATAATCAAAATTTTATCCAGTGAGATTATCATGCATATATTACGTCATTAATTTTGCTAAACATTCTTCTACTTACGCTTTCGCTTTATGTGGAGAAGGAGAATGTGGCAAACTATTTATTTCTATTGGAGTAAATGTTTTCTTTTAACGGCAAAAAATTCTCTGCCAGTTCTCCCAGCTCAACAAGCAACTACTACTACTACTACTACTAATTATATGGTCTTCTAGAGCGAGCGAGGGAGAGTGAAGTAGCTAACAACCTAGATGGCTAGAAAGGTATAGAAAGAAAACTAAGCATAACTTGAGATATATATATATATATATATATATATGTACATGAAACGTGTCAATAAGAAATCGGTCACTTAACTTGATGCTCCTTCCGTTTCACTCAAAAAGTCTACGTTTGAAAATTTTATTAATTAAGGGATATATATATGTAGTAATGAAGTTGGTCATAATTACAAAAATAGTTTTGTATAGTTGATATGTTTGTACCATATGTGGAGGGTAAAGTTAAAAATATTTTAAAGATTGTAGACTTAATTTTTTTAAAGTGGACTCTTTGAGTAGAATATCCCAAAATAATATAATAGACTATTTGTCTGGAACAAAAGGAGTATAATATAATAAACGTGAGACGTGTGTGTGTGTGAATAAGGATTAATGGATCACTGGCTGGCAGTATCCGTAAGAGAATTAAGTTATACTCCCTTCGTTACTTAATTATTGTCTTATTTAATTTGATATACGAATTAAAAAAAATAATTTATTTGATTATTAATATTGATATAATATATAATTTTATTTAATATTCATGTGTATGTGGCCCATAGTTAAAGTAGAGGAAAAAATAAAGGTAAAATGATGAAAGTAATATCCTAAAAAGAAATTTTTTTAAATAAAATAATTATTTTAAAAATAAATAAAATAGAAAAAAAAAATTTAGAACGAATGAAGTAATAATTTAGGTACGGAGAAAGTAACTTTTAATAGAAGAGATTGTCTAAAATATATATGGAGGACCAAAGAAAAGATGATTCAAAAAAGAACCGCCCAACACGGAATCAAATCTCCTGTGCCACAAATTGTGTGCCACTTGTGTGCCCCTTTCATCTCAACTATTGATTATTTAAAGTGATTATAATGTAAATAATTGAGATAAATAAATCAATAGTTGAGATGAAAGGAGCACACAAGTGGCAAATAATTGGTCAATTTGTTACATGGGCAGTTTTGAAACAATTGGTCAATTTATCACTTAAAATGAATTTAATCAGTTGAAAATAATTATGGTGGAATAAAACGGTTGAAAATCCTGCAAAAGGTACCGGCCCACAATTATTCCATATTTAATCAATGAAAAGAATCATACTTCATTACATATTTAAATAATTACGAATCAATGAAAAACGGCACAAATAATTTAAATGTAATCAATAACTAAAATCCAATTTGCCCATAGTTGATGAAAGCTCAAATACCTTTAAATCTCTTAGACACCCTACATTTTAGGTTTAGGGTTTCGTCCACCGTTCTCTTAGAAACCCTTCACTTCGACATCAACACCAAGAAAAACCATTCATGATCTTTGTCCCCAAATTTACAGTTTCAGTGGCTTATCGTTTCCCATTCTAATAGAAAAAAACAATTAGTTGGAAATTTGTTTGACCCAAAATTCAGCAAATTTTCAATTGATTTTTCAATTCGTTATGCCCATATACAGATTGTCCAATTCGACATTGGTATTTTTAAATATACGTCGATTTTCGTATTTAGGGAAAGCAAACAATTTTCAAGAACACTTCGCTAAAGTTGTGTTTCAATTTATTTGTTTCCAAATTTTTAAATGCTTAGTCTTAATCGAAATTGATAACCTTGTTGGATATGAATAGAAAGTCGTAAGGCTAGTTTTTTTTAATTTACTTTTCGGCCGAAGAATTTACCCTTTCCAGCCTAGCAAGCGGATTTCGCTTTTTGGGGATCCGAGTATTGGGAACACAATGTTTGCAAAAGCTGTTGCAACTGAGGCTGGTGCTAAGTATATCAACATATCAAAGTCTAGCATCACTTGGAAGGTACATCACTTATTTCTTTCATGGCTGATTCCAATGCAACTAATTACGTTGAAGTTTTAAAATAGAAAGAAATTAACATATTGGTTTGGTCGTATGTCAAGGCTCTTTTTAGCCTGGCAAGTATAATAATTGCTCCGAGCGTTAATTTTGTTATTCAGGTTAATACTTAGTAGATGACTAGCTATTTGAATTTGCTAATTAAAATGATATGGACTTGCTTGAATTTGCTCAAATTGAACTTAGATCTTACATTTGTTGAACGAATTTATAAATAAACATAAACTTATCAGGGTTTTGGCACAATGCGCAAGTATTTGATTACTTCACTTAAACATTATGGTTTGTTAGCAAGTACTTGAAAGCAAAATTCTTGGACTACTATTTTTAAATGAATCTGCCTTTATCCACCTGTTTCCCTCAATTTGTTGAGTTAATCGTTGAACTTCTATCTTTATTCATGTTCGAGTAGATTTATTCTGAAAATAATGTATGCTAGTTCATATGTGAGTAAAAATATAAGAATGCAGGGTACCAAGCAATGAATATAAATAGGCATGTTAGGCAACAACTTATCTATTGGGACATTCAAATTTCATGAATATGTACATTTCATGAGTATGTGATTGTTATTAAAAGGCAATGGGTTTAATTTTTTTTTATTTTTGTTTCAACAAAAAATCTTCTTAATATACACATTAATGTCATCGTTGGGAAGAAAGTTCCATTGCATTTTAATTAGTATATATATAATTATTTAGTGTTATTGTAATTTTATTTGCCAGTATATCATAATTGAATATAAAGCACACTGAAAGGGTTTGGTTTAAATTTAAGGTAAAAATATCTCAATGTTATTACTAAGAAAAAATATGAGACGTATTATTGAGTATATGTATATATTTTTCAAATAATGTAATAAATGCATTCTAAATTTGTGAATATAGTTTAGTCCATCTTCAAATTTACATGTAATGAAAAACGATTCTTTAATGGTATTCATGGTTTAATGTGACTGGTTGTACATCACAAATTTTAAACTCAACTACATATTTGAATTAAAGTTTTCATGTAATTATGTAATGGGTTAAATGCATGTGTTTTTATAATTTTAGTTAAAATAGATGCAAATTAATATTATTTAATGTTTTTCATAGGAATCAAGGTCACGTGTGTCTATCATACCTGGCCTCATTGAGTACTGCAAGAACACTCTTCTGTAAAGCTAACATTTCTCGAGCTTCAACTCCTGATGCATCATCAATATTCATTATACGAGTGCACCGAAAGAGAATAGGATAAAAAGAAACATCCAGCAAAGCATTTATTCCGTAGACAAAATTTCAGTTTGACTCAATAGCTTATAAAAAGACCTCAGCAACAACATATTCGAGTTCTAAAATACAAATACAACTCCATATAGGAGGGAAAAAAAACAAATTAGTGACTCCCATACACTTATATTGAATTGATGTCTAGGCGATATACTATGCACTGATGATACTCAACTGCTAATAATGGGGGATTTTGGAAGGAATGCAGCTTTTCTATTTCGCATAATAGAATCGGAGGTTCAGAAAGGCTAAATATAGAGGAGGTGGGAAACCAAAGGGACACTGGCTTTGTGAATTAAACAGATTTTGACGATCATGTTTACAGAATTAATAAAATGTATTATGTTTTTTTATTAAATAAATAGGCTAATGTAATTAGAAATTAATTTCATGGAAACATGTGTAACTTTTAGTATTTCAATATGGTAGATCAGAGACATTGTATATGATGTTCCGTTTTTAGCAACTTGTTTTAGGCGAAAAACTGTTATATTTAGCAGGCTAAAGTGATTCTATCATATTATATATATACTAGTTAATGCCCCTCCTATGGACGGAAAAGTTAAAAAATAATGCATTTTATATTTTAGTATAATTGTATAAATTCATATATACCTTAAAATGTGAAGAAAAATAAAATTAGGTGAACGTGTATTTGTTTCAAATCGAGATATAACCAATTGATTGTACATATTGTTTGTATAAAAAAATCATATAGTATATTTTAAGCAAATGCAAACATTATATTTAAAATTTTTTTGAAATCAATGCCGATCACTTTAAATACAATGACCTAACTAACCAAAATAGTTATTACGAAAATAATATAAATAAAAAATAATTTTACAGATTTTGGATACGGTTAAAGTCAAAACAGTAATTAGACAAAGTTATAAATAAAAAAAGATTTTACAGATTTAGGATACGATTAAAGTCAAAACAGTAATTAAAAAAATCAAGGTAAATTTTTTTTTTTTACAGATTTAGGATAAGATTAAAATTAATTAAAAAAATAATTAGAAAAAATTATAGATAATTTTTTTTTTTACAAATTTAGGATAGGATTAAAATTATTTAGAATAGATTTAGGATACGGTTAAATTTAATTTGAAAAAAAGTAAATTTTTTTTATAGATTTAAGATATCGTTAAAGTTAATTAGAAAAGTTATAGAGATAAACTTGTCATTTGGGCTGAAAAGTTTTTCACCTAGAGTAGATTATGGAGGGAACAGTAATTTTTATTTTAATTATTATTAATTAGAGATAAAATAAAATTTTACATATTTAAGGATAAGATGTCTGTAGCTTATAGATTAGGTAATTTGTTTAGTCAACTGCTTAGAGTTGGCTTTTAGTGTGGACAACTTATTTGTTGGTTGGTGGTTGCTTGGAAGGCCTAGTTTCTAGAGTAATTAATTGGTCATAGTTGGTTGCTTGGTCAGTTTTTTATAAGAGCGTCTATAATAAGCACTCCCTATATATCTCTATATCACATTTTAAACATTTCATTTTCCGTTCAAGTTTTATTTTTTAACACTCTAAAAAAAACTCACTTCAACAAGCACTCTTTATATAACCCTCTAAAAATTAAATATCTCTCATCTCAATTAACAAACTATTATTTTTTCTTTTTATTTATAGTTTCTACCACAATTAAAATAAAATATTTTAAATTTTATATACTATGAAAAATATATTGTACTCTCTCCGTCCCTAAATTATTGTCTTATTTGACTCGGCACACTGATTAACAAAAAATAACTGACTTAATTATTAATATTGGTATAATGTGTAGTTTCTTTTAATGTCCATGTGTATATGACACATAATTAAAATAGATAAAAAATAAGGGTAAAATAGTAAAAATGATCTCCTAACCTATGAAAATTTCAAACAAGACAATATTTTAAGGACGGATAAAAAAAATAAGATGATTATTTTGGAACAGATAAAAAAATAAGACAATAATTTAATGACAGAGAGTATATTTTAATAATTTTCATTCTAAAATATTAAACAAAAGTATATTGTGCTCAAATAAAGTGAGGAAAATGTAGAGGATTTGAGTCACTATTCATGTTAAAACTCCCCTATTTAGAGGGTAATTTAGTTAATTTTAGAGATAGAGGGTGGACTAGAGAAACCACTGTAGGATCAAAAGAGAGTAAAAATCTCTAAAATTAGTTTTAGGGAATGGATGGACTGTGGACGCCCTAACTGGATGATGATGATGATATTATGGGGCAAAGCTGTTTTGGATTCCAATTGGTCTCCTCCTTTATATTATTCCAATTTTCCCTAGTGTTGGGCGGAATCAAATCTCCTGTGCCACAAATTGTGTGTCACTTGTGTGTCCCTTTCATTTTAACTATTGATTTATTTATCTCAATTATTTACATTATAATCACTTTAAATAATCAATGGTTGAGATGAAAGGGGCACACAAGTGACACACAATTTGTGGCACATGAGATTTGATTCCTAACTATATCTCACGTTGTGTCTTTTAATTATTTAGTTTGTTAATTTGGTATTTTTCTCACACTAAGGGCCCGTTTGGTACAGCGTTTACAAAATGCAGTGTTTTAAAACGGAGGTCTTTCCTTATAAATACGTTTGGGATATCACTTCAATACGCAGCTTTTTTTTCCTAGGAGCGTTTTAAAACCTGCGTTTTGGGAAAAAGCTGGGAATTCCAAATGTTTTAAAACGCACTGCGTTTTGAAAACGCCGCGTTCTCGCAGATTGAAACACATTTTTTGTAAATAAGCTGCGTTTTATCCCTGCGTTTTGGCCAAAACGCTCGACCAAACGGGCTCTAAAAAATATATATGTATCAATTTTGTGCATCGCAATTCATAGCGTGCATGTTCCTTTTTTTTTTAAGGAAATAGACAACATTTCGCAATAAAAATATTATTTTTTAATTTAAAACAATTATAATTGATTAAAGCGATTAAAAATTGTGCATAAGGGAGCGGTTCGAATTTCTCCCATTAAATATGGGTTGGATTAAAACATGTCAGGCCCATATAAGATTTTACACATTTAATAATTGAAATTAAATAATTTATTTTAATCAATTAACAAGTATTTTTATTGGTGTATTAGTTAGCATTAAAATTTTTAAATATTTTATTTAAAAAAATACTTCATTATGGATTACATGAAATTGTAATTTGTTCCGATTTTCGTCCTTCATAATCCCAAGTATCTCAACATTTATTGTTTTAACGAACGATAAAGAATGTCCTAACCAGTTCGTTAGTGTCATGCCGAATGAGAAAATATATTTAGACAAAAATCCATCTATTACTTAATGTAAAATTTTAATTATTTTATTTGTTTAATTTTCAGAATCTATAATAATTAGTCTTACAATAATATATTTCTAATTAAGCTACCCTCCTTAATTTATCTTTTAATTTTATTTTTTCTCTTTATTTTTTTATATATAATTTAATTAAAAAAATTATATATCATTTGTTTAACGTAAAAGGGTAAAAACTAATTACGGATAAAGTAACAATGTAGATTACCAACAACACACACACACAAAACCGATGGAGTATTTCATTAGTATTTAAGAGAGAGAGAGAGAGAGAGAGAGAGAGAGATTTATATTTGCATTGAAAAGTTGAGAGGTACAACAACGCCATATATAGCCTTAACAAATCCATTGCTATGATGTGCATTAGGTAGACCAACCACTTTCAACCGTATTCATTTGTATTAAATATCTTCTTTACAATTTTCTTAACAGTGTACCTATCCATTTTAAATAAATAAATTACATTTCACAGGGTTTTAGAATTAAATATAGTACCTAGCGAGTAAGTCTTATTAGACCTTTCATCAAAAAAAAAAAATTACTCCCTCCGTTCCACCCAAAGTGTCTATCTTTGAAATGTTTAATAATTAAAAGATATATAAGTAGTATTAAAATTTGATATAATTAAAAAAAATAGCATAGTTAATACGTTTGTACCACATGTGGAGGGTAAAGTTGAAGATTTTATGAAAATTGTAACCATAAATTTTTAAAGTAGACTCTTTAAATGAAATATTTCAAAATAATATAATGGACTCTTTGCCTGAAACGGAGAGATCTGATTTTTCTCTTTAGTTTGTCTCAAAAGAGTAATTTCATTTATTAACGAGCTCTAGTACCGCTCACTTCTTTTAACGGAGAGATCGAGTATTCAAGTCTCACCGAGACGACACCCTACTTAAAAGATCAAGTGTTCAAGCCTCATCAGAGGCACCGTTGTTCTAGCCACACCAAAGGCATCATATAGTCTTAATTGTAGCCTTTCAAGGCATTAAATAATAATAATAAGGGTTAAATAATAATAATAAGGGTTGGAGTAAGGTTTATGTTTCCTCCAACCTTTAAAAAAAGAATAACTTTATTTCTAAATAAAAAATTATAAATTTTGAAGGAAATACAAACAAATATAATTGTAACCTTAAAAAAATTGACTTGTCGAATAAAACTACATTTTTGAGACAAACGAAGTATTACACACACATATTGTAACTTTATTATTATTATTTTTAAATTGGTTCTCTCATTCTTTGATAATCTCGTTTTTTAGCGATATACTACTTGACTACCGAATTTTTGAGTGATTGATATAAATACAACCAATTGAGCTAGCTTTCATGATTGTGGTAGAGTATTAATTTTGGATTTTGAAAAAAATAAATAAATAAAAATGAATTTAGTCTATAAGTACTCTCTCCGTCCCGGATAAATGTTTTTAGTGGATAAAATATAAGAATTAAGAAACATAATTAATGATGTGCTGTAAAATGTGTTCTGACAATAATACCCATGAACATTAATTAAGTTCAAAAGCAAATTACACAAATGGTCCCTGTACTTTTCGATTTTTTTGGGATTGGTCCTAATTCCACGCCAAAGGTTCCTGAACTCAATTTCTTGACGCAATTGGTCCTTCCGTCCATCGCCGTCTATTTTTTGCCGTTAAATGGAAGCACGTGCGTTTCACGTGATTTAGCACAAGGGTAAATTAGTCAATCTTAGTTACATAACTACATGGACCTTTTGTGCAATGAATTAATTGCTACCTGTACGAAGGGATTACACATCATCAAACGTCAGTTTGTTCTTCAAACGATCATCGCACAGATTTTTCAAAAAGTTCAAGCGAAAGTTAGGGTTTTAGTCTTAAACGAGAGAATGTCATGGATGCAGAGAAAACGAGGGGAGATATGGGATATAGAAGATATATACAGTAAGTTTTTTCGTCCAATCCATTTGCTCATGTCCTATTTGCTTTTGTTTTGTTAGTAGAGTTAAAGTGTGATTTGTTTTGTAAGTATTGTTTTGGATTACTCGATTCCAGTACGAAATGTGACTTTTTGACAAAAGTAATTTTTTTAAAAAAAAAAATTCCTTTGTTTTGTAGAAGCATTTGAGTAGGTTTATTTAAAATAGTGGTTTCTGGTTTCACTTTTACTTCGGTTGTGTTTGAAAAACACAGACATATGGCCGCATATGTTTTCATTTATGTCTAATTTTTGTTGCTAATTTTGTTGTTTTTGTTTTTTGTATTTAATCCCCCAGACCCTGATTCTGAATGGTTTAGCATTAAGTTCTACCATGGAGGAAAGTTTGATTATATTCCAGAGAGAGTTTATCAGGGCATAGTTGATTCTTTTGATTTCTGTCATTGTGATGAGATGTCTATACAAGAGATAAACAAAATGATTAAAGGTTTTGGTTATGATGGAATCATGTTTTATCATTTTAAGATGCCAACAATGGACCTTGACTCTGGTTTGAGAGTTTTAGGAAGTGATGAGGACATGGTGGATGTTTGTAACCTAGGAAAGAAACATAAGCTAATTGAAGTTTTTGTTGAGCATGAATATACTTCCTGTAACCACCACTTTGAAATGGAACCAAGAATGAAAAGCTCAGTAGTTATTGAGGAGTTAAATGAAACTGAGGCTGCTCAATTAGGTAATGATTCTAGCAAATGGGTAGTGTCATCAGAGAATAGGAAGATATTGAATGAGTTGCTATTGACATACAATGTTGAAAAAATTGCAAACATTGCAGCTGAATTTGAAGCAGATTTTCTTAATAGCAAGGACAATGAGAATGGAGAGAATGTAGATAATTTTATGAATGTCAATGAGAATGCAGATAAGTCTGGGAATGATAATGTAAATGAGAATGGTAATGCAGAAGAAACTTGGAATGAGAATGGAGGTGCAGAAGAAACTGGGAATGTTGAGAATGAATTTGGGAATGACACTGATAGTCTGATAATGGGAATACATCTGATGATGATTATGATCAGTATGGTGACCCTCAATATGATTGGTCAGGTGATGATATGGATGATGCAGAATTTGAAGCCAACATTGATATGGGTGTGAGAGATAAACAGAGTAGGAATAAAGGTAAGAAAAAAAATATTCACTGAAGAAGAGATAAATGTGGAGTCAGATAATGCATCTTCAGATGATTTGTGGAGCACATCCAGTGATGATGATGATGATGACAGGCCTAGGAAGAAAGGTTTAGATTTCCATCCTGAGACAGAAATGAGAAATCTAGATTATAAGCTACACTTGAGATTTGCAAATGCTGAGGAAGTCAAACAAGCTTTAAGAGAATATGCAATTAAAAATAGAAAGGATATTAAAGTGGTGAAAAATGACAAAACTAGGGTCAGAGCAAAGTGTAGAGGGACCACTACCTGTCCTTGGGTAATACTTTTTTCTCCTATGCAATGTGAAAGTACTTGGGAAGTGAAAACATATGTAGATGTGCACACATGTAGTCCCAGCTATACAAATAGACAGCTCACATCTGAGTGGATTGATAGGAGGTACATTGAAAGATTTAGGTCAAATCCTAATTGGAGTTTGGAAGGTATAATGGTCACAGTGAGAGAAGAATTCCATTTAGATATCAGTAGGAGTCAGGCTTACAGGGCCAAAAGGATGGCATATCTGTTCAACCATGGGAATGATAGACAACAATATGCTTTGTTGTGGGATTATTGTGAGGAGATTAGGAGAACAAATCCTAACTCTACCATGAAAATTGAAGTTAGGGATGAGGTTGATTTGAATGCACCAGATGAGAGGAAGTTCAAGAGGATATACTGTTGTTTGGGGCCTTTGAAGGCGTGCTTTGCGATTGGATGTAGGAAAGTGTTGTGCTTAGATGGTTGTTTTTAAATGGACCTCACCCGGGGAAATCCTTACAAAGAATTGGTATGGATGCCGGTAATGGCATGTACCCTCTTATCTTATGCTGTAGTGGAGGCTGAAAATAAAGAGAATTGGCAGTGGTTCCTTTAGCTATTGATAGATGATATTGGGATTGCTAGCAATGAGCAATGGGTTTTCTTATCTGACCAGCAAAAGGTATGCTAATAATTCTTGCCCTTTTTTGTTTTTTCAACAAGAGCAAACTGTTTTGAATATTGTTTTTGTTTACTATTATTCATATTTTGTAGGACTTGAAGTGCTTTGACCGAATTATTGCCTCATGTTGAGCATAGATTTTGCTTACTCCACATATACAATAATTACAAGAAGATGTTCAAGGGTAAGGCTTTTAAAGATAGATTGTACAGAGCTGCTTTTTCAACCAACATTCATGGGTTTAATGCTGCAATGGAGGAGTTAAAGGGATATTCTGTAGAAGCATTTGAGTGGGTTAGTCGCCACACTCCTAATCACTGGTCTTGATCACACTTTACAGAGGCTGTAAAGAGTGATGTTTTGATGAACAACATATGTGAAAGCTTCAACTCACACATTGTCAGTAGCAGGGATAAGCCTATCATTTCAATGTTAGAGATGATTAGGACATATCTAATGACAAGAATCGAAAAAAAGGGAGGAGGTACGAAGTGTCAAAATCTTCTGTTGGAAAGGATTCAGAAGAACATCAACAAAAGCAAACAAGAAGCAATTGATTATATTTGCACTTGGAATGGAGGAAGTAAGTACCAAGTGAGAGGTCCTTGGGGTGAGCAATGTATTGTGGATTTGACCGAGAAAACTTGTAGTTGTAGGAAGTGGCAGCTAAGTGGGGTTCCATGTAAACATACCATATCTGCAATATGGTATGATGGTAAGAATGGAGGGAATGGAATACCAGAATTGTGGGTGGATGATTGTTATAAGTTAGATTGCCAAAAAAGGATTTATGAGCATACTATCAGCCCCATTAATGGACCAAATATGTGGAACCATGTTCAAGGTCTATTTAAGATTATTGCTCCTAGAAGTCATAAGCAACCTGGGAGGCCAAAGAAGGCTAGAAAGAAGGCTGAAGATGAAGCCAATAAGACAGCTAGAGATGTTTCCCACAAGGGTAGGGAGAAAGGGTAAAGTGATGATATGCAGTAGATGTGGTATGGTTGGACACAATTCAAGGTCTTGTAAGGAGTAAGGAGCTCAACAAAAGCCCAAACAAGAGGAAACAAAAAATGTAAGTATCTCTTTAGTTAAATTAATTTGATGATTATAATATTTCTTTTTAATATTTGACTTTTGCAAGGTTCAAGTAATAATGTGGAAGGTAATGGTGGTGGAGGAACAGTGGCTGGACAGGCATCTCAACAAGTAAGTTGTTATGGTACTCAATTTGATATGTTGTTGGTTTGGTGGTAGGATTCAAGTAACATAAATGATTCCCAACCAAACATGTCACACTCGCATCCATTAAGTGCTTCTCAACCAAACAGAGAACAAGTGATTGAGCACCAAACTGGATTTGGAGTTATGGTACTCTGTATTGACTTGAATAAATTTGGTTGTTGGTTTGGTTGTAGGATTCTGGCAATGTTAGAGCACAAGGGAATGAATAAGGCAATGGTACTCCAAGTGTGTCACAACCACGCCTAGTCAATTTCCTCCTCATGTTCTTTGCCAAGAAGAGAAGCTCACCAAGAACGAAGCGCTATGGATATTTGGGCGAAAGTGAACAATTTCCTTTTGGTTTACCATCTAATAGTTATTGACATGTAAATAGTTTGGAAAATTTTCTTTTGGTTTGGCATGTAAGTAGTGCATGGATGAACAATTTCCTTTTAGGTGGAAACAGTAATCACAATTAGCTGTTGATGACATTGTGTGCTGATGACATTGTTCAAGAAACAGTAATCACAAATTTCCTTTTGGGTGGAAACAGTTATACTTTTGTTCAAGAAATTGTCTTTTGATGAAATTGTCTGTTGATGACATTGTGTGTTGATGAAATTGTTTGTTGTGAGGAAAAAAATATTACAATAACAAAGGACAACAACAATGAGGGAAAACATTACAATTATGCCATACAATAACAGAGGACAACAACGAGGGAAAATATTGCATTAACAGAGGATAAAAATTATTGATCAAATTGATAAACTTGTTTTTTCATTTATAACATATGTCATACTATTCCACATAATCCTTACATCAATTGATACATACAACCTCATCAAACAACAAAATTGAGGTTTGTTTTCTACATTTTGTCAATTTATGCACCACTAATTGCAGGGTATTTTGAACCATTTTGCCCACTGCTTTTTTCAACAAATTTCCTAAAAATAACAACCCACGCAAGAATCAACCAAGCAACGACAAACAAAACCCATAAACCCTTCCAATTAGTTCCATGCCTTTTCTGTTCACCTCCATTAACTCTCTGATCTTCATATTCTCTGATCCTTTTAAGTAACCCAGGAATAATGTCACGACCCGACCCGAGATCCTATGTGGTATCTCGTTCGGTTCGCGAGACGGGACACAAAATGCACAATTTAAAAATCACTTTTCGTGCAAAAACCCTGTAATGCAAGTGTATGTTTATTTTAAAAACAAAACAATACGTCACGGCACGCAAAGGCCGAAATGAACACACAACATAACCAATAACTAACCAACAACCCACGAGCTAAGAGGCTCGGGACCAAACATATAATATCATCAGAGTACGCGGAATAATAAAGTAAGTAATGTTTACAAAAGCCTGACATCCACGTCGGCATCTACAAAAGAATATGGATAAACCACATGTACGGGACTACTACCCAACTTTACAATGTTTAATTAACATATGTACCCTCGGCCTCACCAAAAGAAAATACCAGGCTCAAGGAGCACTACCAAAAGAATGACTGCCGAATACACCGGATCGGCGACTGATCACTGGGGGTTTCTCGCAGGCTCGGGATCTAAGGAAAACAATAAACAATGGACGGGGTGAGTTATAAAACTCAATAAGCTACTAATGCAACAAGATGGCATGCGAAATGCAAACGTAATAAGAATCATATATATATATCATGGTTGGCATAATATAATCATTTCCAATCATCATCACGTCAAGTAACTCATAACATAAGTCACGTAGCATGCAACTCACATAGGTGCGATAAGTAACACATATAAAAGGATACCGTCGAGGTACACCTCCGACAAACCAACTTCCAACCAACCAACCAATAATACCAAATGAAGAAACCGTTGATGTCGTACCCGATCATCGAACCAATTAACCAAAACCAAGGTGAACCGTTTACCGTATCCACGTCGACGTGAAGACTCGGTCCCCAACGACCCGAGAAACAATCACGGTATAGCTTACCAAGGTCGCGTTTATTCCGTACAACACTTAGCGCTATAACCCCTACCGCGGCCAACGGTAGGGCGAGGCCGATGTATTGGCCTTCGGCTATTACGTAGCCCGGCTCACGCAATAACCGAGCGTCAATACACCTCCAACAAATATGCCATGGACTTAAACAATGCTCAAGTAGATGTTTACTCGACACATTAACTAATCAACCAAATGTTCAAGTAATGTTTACTTAACATTAAATAAAAGCATTATACTCCAAAGTAGGGAGTATAACGACACCAACAATAACATGCTAATGTACGCCAATAATTCTAGTACACATAGCCATATAATACCAACATCAATTTAACACAATACCAATATACGTGTATCGCGTAACCAATCCCCCAACGGGTCTCTCGAGCATCCAAAGAGCTCACAAAACACACACGTGGTCACATTAATTATCAAACCCTAACCGACTCCGTTAGAGTCATTTTAGGTTACTAATGATGACGAGTTACGAAAATGATCTTGCACTTTAATCCTAACACATTATCGCCCAATATCGAGTTTCCCAACATCATAGGGTAATTACCAACACATTTCACAAGTCCAAAAATGGCATTCATGGCAAGAATCACATATACACGTATCTAGCATGGTAACTTTACGTAATGGAAGTCTAGGATGCCATAAAAGACATAAAACGAGAAGAAGAGGGGGTAGTAGCTTACCTCTCGTCGGAAAAAGCGAAGAAAAATGGAAACTAATCGGTAGGAAAGCTTCCTTTCGTCGAGAGCTCCGCAATGGTGTGGTCGGATCGTCGAGACTCCTTCGAAATCTCAAGAAGCTCTCACTTTCTCACTCTAAACTCTCTCCTCTTTCTCTCTCAAGGCTCTAAGGTGGGAGGGGGAAAATGAGAGTGTTAAACACTCTTGTGATGGTTTTAAGTGGCTGAGAAATGAGGGTGACCCGGGCTGGTGACGTGTCACAATGTGGTCCATTTGTTTTAAATGAAGATAGGGCTTTTTCGCGAGACAGACACAACCTGTCAAGCTTCGCACGGTCGTGCCAAATATGCTGCACGGTCGTGCCAACCTCGCACGGCCGTGCCATAATGCACGCACGGTCGTGCCAACCTTATATTTCAAGGCCTGGGTTCTGGACAGCTTCGCACGGTCGTGCCATATAACATGCACGGTCGTGCCAAGCTAAAATTGAAGTTCTGACTTACGGGTCAGCCTTGCACGGTCGTGCCAACCAAGCTGCACGGTCGTGCCAAGGTTTAGGTGCCCAACGGTATGGTTTCTCACAAATTCCTAGGCTCGATCGCTCCTCACTTGTAACGCGTCTCAAACACGTTATATCACAAGAATTAAACAACAATATACCATATGAAACACACGAAATCATTCTCGATAAAATGATGCAAATGATGACATGAAATATGCGAAGTATACACGAAATTATATATGATAAAATGATGCAAATGATGCGGGCGTTACATTACCCCCTTAGAATAAATTCGTCCGCGAATTTGCCTGCTCAGTTGAACAACGCGGGATATTTTTCACGCATCTCACCTCGGTCTCCCGGGTGGCCTCCTCGACATTGTGATTCCTCCTGACACTTTCACGAGGGTATGGTCTTTGTCCTCAATACTTGCTTCTATCCAAAATCTGGGTTGCTCAACATACGAAGGTCGGGTGTTAAATCCACCGGCTCATATTCCCACACGCGAAGCATCAGTGAAATACTTAGCAACATCGACACGTGAAACATCATTGAATACGACATCGAAGGCGGCAATGCCATCTATACGCCAACTTCCCATCCTTTCCAAGATCTCAAGCGGTCCAACAAACCTCGGGGCCAATTTTCCTTTCTTTCAAACCTCTTAACCCCAATCCGAGTGAAACCTTCAAAAACGTGATCGCCAACCTCGAACTCAAGATCCTCGTCTATTATCGGCAGTAACTCTTTTGTCACTGCGGGCGTTTTCATCTCTCGAATAACTTTTACACTTTCCGCCGATTGGTGTACCATCTCGGGCCCCACAGCTTCACCAACTTCATCCCAACAAATAGGAGAACGACACTTCACCATAAAAAGTGCCTCATACGAGCCATCTCGATACTCGGCGATAAGCTATTATTGTGGCGAACTCGATCAATGGCACGTGCGAATCCCAAGTCCCTTAAAGTCCATCGAGCAAGCTCTCAACATATCCTCAGTATTTGAATCGTTCTCTCGGTGTCGTGGTCACGAGGTGAAGCGGCTGTACTTTCAAGTTCAACTTCGTCCCAAGGCATTGAAGTGATTGCCAAAGCAGAAGTAAACCGCGGATCTCTATCAGACACAATGCTCCACCAGCGCCATGCAACCTCACAATCTCTGAATATATAATGAAGCCTGCAATGAATCGAAATGCAATGGGAAGGAAATGGGCCGACTTAGTCAATCTATCGACAATAACCAAACGCATCATGACCTCGTCGAGTCTCGGTAACCATCACAAAATCCATTGCAATATTCTCCCGTTTCCATTCAGAATTTCCAAAGGTTG